>VZTD01001202.1:380038-597357 GCA_013397725.1 Rhagologus leucostigma | reverse complement strand
CTGTCATAGTTATTGCTGTTTTGTTTGCCTTGCTATATACATATATATATATATATATGTATATATTAGTAAAGAACTGTTATTCCTGTTCCTCATATCTTTGCCTGAAAGCCCCTTAAGGTCAAAATTATAACCATTCGGAGGGAAGGGGGTTACATTTTCCATTCCAAGGGAGGCTCCCACCTTCCTTAGCAGACACTTGTCTTTCAAACCAAGATGGGGATGAAAAGAGGAGATTCAGTGAAGTCAACTGTGGAGAGTGAGACATGTAAACTACAGAACCTGCTGCCATTTTTATCAGCTGGTGAATGTTTAAAATTAAAAAAGGGAATGATTATCTACAGAATCAGAACTATCAGAACTGAAGCATGCAAGTGGATCTGTATAGAAATCATAGAATATGTATGTTGATATAATTTGCTCCTGGCATAGTTTTCTTTTTTCTTTTATAATGAAATGAAGATAGTATGAAATACTTTGCCTTCTGTACCATAAAAATTCAACACTGTCTAATTTCACAGGTTCTTTTTGACCATTAAATAAAATACCATTTATGGGGATTTTCAAGAGGATCTTTTTTCCCTAGCTGTGATTTCTCAGCCTATGTGCACTAGTTAGTCTCTAGAAGTGTTCAGGAGTCTACCTGGAAGATCACGACAAACAATCTTTTTATTTATACTGCTTGGCATCCCAAAACTAGCTCCTCAAGATAGGCTTTTCTTCAGTTATGATGTGAACTCCTCCATATTCATATCATATATTGAGGATTTATTTTCATCATTTTATGTGTTACTTTGTGTGGCTAACAGTGTTTATAACTGCATCAGTGCCCACCTCTTTGCTCTCCAGAATAACCTATCCTTTCAATTTACTTTCTTGATGTTGTAGAAGACCTTTCCATTAGAATCCCTGTTTAGGACCCAGACACAAAATTCATCATTATGTTTTGGTTCAAAGCAGGTACTGGCTTTCAGCCTGTGCTATCTCTCCAGCTCAGCACACACATCCTGGTAATTTATACTGTTTACATATTTGTACTGCATTCTGTTAATTTATGAATTGATTAAGGACACAGGTGAAGTAGAAATGCTGTCAAAACCTTTTCATTAATACTCTCTTGTTTGGCACCTGTTCTTTCAGTATTTAATATTTCTGAAAAGTATCAGATAAGTGGTGTAGAGTCTTCCAGACGCTCCCAAACCCTGCCGACAATGTGTTTCCCAGCTCTTATTGCAGTGTTTGCTTACTGAATGGCTTGTTTATAGGAAAGAGGTTTAGGAGCAAGACAAATGGAGATCTGGATTTTCTCAGATGAGACTCCAGCTTAGGCTAAAGTGAATTCTACTAGAAATAATTATTACCATGATCTCCAAGTGTTAAATAGTGGTCTGAGAGAGTGATCTGCCTTCAAGCAAACCGCTGACTCCACCTCCAAACATCAATAATTCTTACAACGATTTAAGAAAAATCTCAGTTTTGTACTTTGGAGTGACAAATAGGTCAGGAAACAGAATCTTATGAGGTTGTGTGACACAATATATTGATCCAACCTCAGAGGAATTTGTACTGGCCAGAAAACAACAGCCTATTTGTCTGGGAAAAGAAAATTTACTAGGATTAGGAGAATACACAAATGATGAAAAAAGGGCTGTACTTCTGGGGCAGATTTGATGCCAGGTATTTATTCAGAGTTTTCTTTAAAATTTCAGAGCAACTATCAAATTACTCCTCAATTCCAATTTGGATAGCTTTTATCCCTGGTGGACAGCACAGTTTAGAAGCCATGATGTGTAGTGAAAGAGCATTTGTGACAAGAACCTCCTCTTTGCCCCAGCTCCTAGTAGCACTCTGGACACCTAAGATTTTATGTAAACCAGGTGAGATTTAATCAGCTCTTTGCAGATGAAACTGTCATGATTTGCTGTTTTTAAATCCCATTAATTTTTGGAGCTCTCCCAAAAAACAACCTTTAAGCTTGTTTTGCCATAAAGCATTTGACCAATGCACTGGAGTAAATTCCATGTAGACTTTACCTACAATGTTTAGACTCGTGGGTTTTGGAAAATTTCTTTGTAACAAGTCTTTTTTATTTTCAAGATGTTGGTATTTCACTTACTTCAGTTAAAAAGTTGGCTGCAGCTTCAATTTATTAGGTATCACACATTTCACATCTGACTTCATTGGGGAACTGTTAAAACATCTGAAATAACATTTTGGAGAAACATTATTTATGAAATTTAGCTAAAAAACGAGTTTTATAATTTGAAGAAAGAACCTGCATTTATTTTTTCCAGGGACACAAGCACAGGTTTGGACAAAGGCATTGTTTGAAGTTTGAACTTTAAAATACTGTCCTTACATGCATTTCTACAATGTCACATTTAGGAATCCAAAAGCCCAATTTTTCATGGATCCTGTGTTGTGGTAACTGTTGTTAAAATTGACTTTTGAGTAACAACTGTTGTATGTCTGATTTTATGAAGTTTATGTTCTCATAGCTGGCAAAGAGAGTTACTAGACTAGACTTTTACAGCTAAAAATTGACTCCAGCTCTATCTGAGGTTTGTGTGGAGTGAATAAAGTCATATATTCATTAAATTTCCCTTCTTACATTGTAAGTGGAATTACAAGGATTGACTGCAATGGTCACTGAAAGCAACTAAAGAGAATATTTGTGGGAAGGAAATTTTAAGCTCATAATGATGACTATTTGGTCTGGAAAACTGATTCAATCCTGTTCATCTGAAAAAATGAAGCATGGGACCTATATGTTAGTGCAATGAGGGTGGTTATGCTGAATGCTACAACTGACTTAAAGCAGAATTTTGTGCTGAGAGTCATGGAAGTGTCTCGTGTTTAGGTGAAGCATCTCTTTTTTTCTTTGTGCCTGTGAGATGTTGCTTTTGCTTTGTTTGAATCAAAGCATAAGGCTGAAATAAGACTGCTTGTGAAGAGGCTGATCGGAAAACTGTTACCATAGTTATGCATCCCACGCTCACTGAAGTCACTTACACTCTGTAGCCACTCCATCTGATTCTTAGGAATTGCTTTCTTAGAAGACTAGTCCCAGAACCTCTAAATCTGCATGCAGAAGTTCAGTAGATCACAAGGTATTTTAGAAATGATGACAGCATATATAGTAAGATCTATATTTTCAGTCTAAGTACTGTCTGACAAAAGAATGCCATTAGATTTCACTTTATTGTCATACATGTCCTGTTATAACAACTAGAGGCTCCCAGTAAGGCACGTGATTTTCCTGTACTGTGTTCTGTCACGAAATACAACTCAAGATCCCTGCCAGAAGTATTTTACAAACTTAACTTCCAACTTGGAGCTCTGTATTTTGTTCAAATGTACTCCATGCTACTGAAGTCTCTGTATCCTTTCACTAAATTCTGCTTTCAGAATTTGAAGAAGCCTAACTGATACCTAAGATTCATGCTTGTCTCTCACCGGCTTGCAAGAACACACAGTTCTGGAAAATATATTGTAAATTCAGTCACTGCTTGCACTGTTCTGTTCCAGCCCTCAATACTTCCTGTGACTTCCAAGCAACAATTGGATTTTGTTTTCCAGAAGTACACGCAAATTAATTTTAAGTACCTATGGGAAATTAAAATAGCATTTCTGCAAAACTTGCATTTGCAAAGCTATTTGAACATTTGAAATTATTTGGTCTACTGAGAAAGATTCAGACCAACTGTTCAATTATACAACAGTGGGGTTTGTTCTGTCTGAGAACATCTCAGGGATGCTTTGTACGAGCTGTTTGCAGAACCTCACTGCTTCAGGGACTGCGCCAGCATAATAAAGGCTTTGCTTGGTCATATGTTTACAGGAACACAGCCTATACTGTGAAAGAGCAGAAATTTTTTCCCAGGACTACAATCCTGTACTGTAACTGGCAAATCTCCTGGAGCTCTTGAGCTCTAGGTGCATGGAGACAAAATGCCCATGTGTAAACAAATGCTCACTTTACTCTCCAGTGCTGCAAATAGGTATGGCAACCTCTCACTGTGGTTGCAGACAAAGTTAGGCTGATAGGCGTTGTTCTCTTATATCAAGAACCTGGTGGAAAATGGCAGCTACTAGAGGAGTGTTTGTTCACCATGGACACAAAATTTTGAGGGATCCTTTAAAAGGAATGCACATTTTGGAATACCTAAATGCTTTCAGAGTAGTATCTTTTATTACTGTTTGACGAAAAGGAGTACAAATGGATAATTGTGTGGCTTTGCTTTCATAATAGTTAAAAGTTTGAAAGGCTCTACTTTGCTCCATAGAGAATACCCCAGTGGTATGACTTACCACAATAAATGTATCCATCCATCTGTCCACGTACTATATATAGTCTTTATAAACTTGCAGCTACATAGCTGCGTCTTAAAAACAGGCAGATTTTTCTCTTGTGTATTTGTTCTGGCCATGAATCTCAAAATCATTCCTTTCAAACCAGGACAATGTTGCTTGAGGGAGGCAGATAGAGTTTTCCTGCAGTGAAAGTTGTTGCTTTGCCTGAAGGATCAGTGTAATCCTCTCTCAGTGTATGCTGGCTATCATGACAGTCTAAGCCTGGGAAGCAGAGGGTCTAACAACCCCATATTTTGCCCCAGTTTCCCCCCATACATACTGAGAAAATCAAGTGTTTAGCCTGCTTTGCTGTGTTGCAGGTGAATACCAATACCCTTTCCATCCCTCACACTGCAAGTACGTGTCTCCAGCAAAGAGCAGATAACAGTTTGCAGCTAAAATCTATATATTCAGATTCAGACCTCTCTGGTGAGGGAAGTATAAGGCTTTCATTGGTTTGGCCATCTGTTTTCCTGTTAGACTTGCCTTCAGCAGGCTTTTTCATTAGTTTTAACATATTTGCTGTTGATAACATCACTGGCACTTGCAGTCCTGTCCTAAGAGACTTTTAAAACTGCTCAGAGGAGTAGCAATCCAAAAGCTGAGTTCAAATCCTTTTTCAGTCTCTTGTACCTCTTAACCATGTACTTCTAGGGAGATTTCAGCCTCAGTGGATGGGGTGAGATGGAAACGAAGGATAAAACTTCGTTTCCTTTACAGCATATTGGAAGAATGATGTACATCCCTCATCCAGCCAGTCCTCTTAATGTCCAAATCAGTAGTCAGGTTCTGTGAAGAAATGTTTTGTCCTTCTTTGTGCTCTACAAATCTGACTAGAAGTGGAACCCGCATGTTACCTAGGTTGACAGTTTCTCGTGCATCAGAGAAGTCTGATCTCACTCCTGCTGAAACTGCTAGGAAACTTTCCATTAATTTCTCCATCAACTAAATCAGAAACTGTTTTTACCAGGTGCTTTGATACTTAAAATACTGAGGAATCTGGAGGGTGTTTTGAGACTTGGCATGACAGCAGAGAAGAAACCCAATGATAACAGAAAAATCCGTGCCCTGAAGCATCTTGAAATAATTGATAAGTAGTGAGCAGTAATGGAAGCTTGAAAAGGCTCCTATTGGTAGAAGTAGAACTCAAAATGTTTTACAGTGCACCAGTAATGAAGAGCTGGTTTATAGACCACAAAATTCTAAGACTTATAAAAAGTGGGATTCTTGGCATAATGCAGCAGGATAAAGTTTGCTATTCCTCTCAGCCTGTTTCCAATGGGACTGATTCTGCAACAGGATCAGTGGCACAGACACCTTTATAATTCCATAGCGTTTCTCAAAATTAAATATTTTCAGGGGTCTGAATGAGTGAGTTTAGTGTCAAGGCTGAGACCTATTCTTATAAAACTGAGGTCTCATCTGAGGGAACAAACATCAGTGTGGCAATCTGATGTAAAAAACATGTTTTGCTGTACTCTGAGCGGGGAAGTATTTTTTAAGACTATTTACTAAGACTCAAAGGTCAATAGTACCAACCACGAATCCACTACTCGCTTCTCTTTAAAAATAACAGCTCCCATACATGTATAGGAGAATATTGTCAGAGGTGGTTTCTCATGTAGTTTTGGTGACCGTAACTTTATACCTGTGGTTATTCTACAACACACTAAATACCCTCGCTAGAGAAGAAGGTATTTATGATACCTCTCCCAACTGATATACATGGCAACATCTCTAAAAGCAATGCAGGAGCTAGTGCTCAAAAGGCTATTTTAAACTACTTTTCTAGGCTTTGTTGTTTATTCAAGAACATACATGTTCTTCCTGCATCTTGGTTACAAAAAATGTGGAATGGAGAAATATTTCAGAGATATCCTTAGAAAAATGGTATTAGTTCAGCCACTAGAGCTGATACGTGATACTTCAATGAAAGGACAGCAGTAAAATTTCGCTTTCAGTAAAGGACACTTGTGGTGGAAAATGAATCTCACTTAACTGAGCATTTCACTACTTTCACACATCCGATTTCAAAGACTTTACATCTGCTCCTAGCAAGCTTCAACTGAACCCTACTGAGTTATTGTAGGAGTTTTTTGATTGAAAATGGTTTCCAGGCTCTTTTTCCATGTTTCCAATGTGGCTATTTCTCCTGTCAGATAAGGATGTATTTGACTGACCATCTAATTATGAAACATTGTTGAGACAGGTAAGTGGAAAGAGGTGTGAGACTGATTAGATACAGAGTAACACTGCTGATAACTTGCTCAAATATTGTGTTTGTTTTACTTTGCTTTTGCTAGCTCGTATGTTGAAGCATTACAAAAGAGTGAGCGCGTGTGAGCAAACAAACTTCTTACTGATATCTACTCTGCAAAGAGCCATAGTTTGTAAATGTTTGCATTCTGGTTTGCTAACACTGGAATACATTCTGATCTTCTAGTTCACACCTTTCCCTTGCTCCTGGAGGCAGGCGCTTAGTCCAGCCTGAAGCTCAGATTCTTGCACAAACTTTAACAGCTGGAGCCTTGACAGTTATCAAATCTTGTGGAATTTCACAATAACTTGCAGGAACCGTGATTAACAGTTGTTCCTTTCTTTTATTAGGAATATTTTGTGAGGGCTTTGAGTTAGGAAGTTGTGCAATTTTTGGAAGTCAGTGTGGATTATGATTAACATATTCTAGTTAACCAGGACCGGTAAATTAGCAACATCCTTACTGCGGCCTCTGCGGATCGCCACACCCACAGTGCCAGAGTGGAACGAATGAAGTCACCTGAACATTTCACTCTGGTGGAAGGCTGCGAAAATGAGCACAAGGCCTCCATACTTTCCTAGAAGCAAAGAAGTCTGAGTGGCTGATTGCCAAGTGTACCATGCCAAGAGTTGTTGGGATCTCCAACACATTCCAGTGGGAATATTAACAGGTCTGGGTAAAGTCTTCCAAGGTTCCAAGAGCACTGTGAATATCTACTGTTTAATGTATGTACGGTTTGTGGTCTCCAGCTATCCGGAAACTCTCAAAACTCTGCAAATACCTTCTGAAACTCTCACACCCAGACAGCTCTCCAAACATTCCTTCTCCTCTCTTTGAGCATATGTGGTCTCAGAATCCTGAAACCATCTGGAAGCATCAGCTATAGGCTTCCAATCATCACCTTGTAATAGGATTAGCACCCCATCAAGCCCACAGATGCTGGGCATCTGCTGAAATAGCTGTAATACTTTGAAATAGAAAATATCATTAAAGGGGTGTGTGGAACCTGCACCAAAGCTCACCAAAGCCAGTGAATCCTGCTATTCCATGTGTCTCGGTGGGTTTGGGGTTAACCCATGGTCAATAATGATTTTGGATCCTCTGACTTTTTATCCCATCTGAATATACTCTGAAGCAGCTTTTAAAGACCAGCTGAGGTGTGTTTTGTCCCTTTATGCTGTGTGAAAAGACTGAAGTAATATAAAGTGGCTACCAAAAGTCTGCTCCTGGACAGGACAAAGACACTCTGCGGAGAACCTCTGGAAGAGCCTGAATTTGTGTCCTCAGGAAGCCAAGACAGGAGTGTATCAGTGCAGGCTGACTCCAGCAGCACTGTAGCCTGCAACAGGGTAGAGTTGAGAAAAGTTCTAACTTAGGTTTTGAGCTGTCTAAATTATGCTGCAGACAGAAATCAAACGAGCTAGAGTTGGAATGTCTGAAAGCTTGCTTTGGTCTCTGTCCTGGGTGCTGCACTCCACCTACCAGGAGTACACTCCTCAGTTTCTTCGCACCTGGTAAGCTCAAATTTCCTCTGTAATTTTATCAGAGTGACAAAAGACTTTAGTTCTAACCTTAAAAATGAAGTTACAATTGAAGATGTGCCCTTTACTATTTTGGATGATCTACCTAGGCCATATCTATAATACCTGACAAGAGTTACTTGTAGATTCTTTGTCTCAATTTGATAGGTTTACAACTTTTTTTATAGTTTTCTAACTTTTTTAGTGCCTTTTTGCCTTTATTCCATGTTCCTTTTGGACATCCCACTAAGAAGTGCAACCTATGAACAATCAGTCCTCCTAGAAAACTATAAACTGTTTGGAAAACATCTAAACTAGTGCCACTTTTGACCAGGAGATGACAATGTCTCTGTCTTCCAAGAGGTATAAAAAGGCTACCAGATATTATTATTTGCCTGCTGAGAAGTGTGCATGAATTCAAGTCCTTTGCTGGATCTGAAAAATACCAAATAAATATACAGATATTGTGGGCTTGTTTGCTTGCAGGTTTTTTAAGCAATATGGAGTTTCTACTGGAAAAGAGATATGAGTCAGCATCCAAATTTCTGAGAGAAACAGAAAGCATCTGTTTTGTTGGTTTGTTTTTTTCTTTCTCAAATTCATGTTTTCATTTCACCCATCAGGAGAGGGAGTCTAATGATGCTTGTTTCCAGATCTAAACATTATCTGAGAACATTTGAATCTCTGTCATTTTGTGGACCCGTCAAGCCTTTAAAGTAAGATTGAGAGCAGTAAAGGGCTGGAACTGAAAGTCATATTAGAAATTCTTCAAATGGGACAGCATGTGTTAGCTGACAGTAAAGGAATTTTAAGAGGCAAGCACCAGCTGCTACACTAATGCAAGAAAGACAGAGCACATTCGACCTGGCAATTGTTTGGGGACTTCATTTTAGCAGAACAAAAGGAGAGCCTGAAAACACATGAGAACTTGTATGATCGGGAGAGAGGGAGGCAGGCGGCGGAGAGAAAGGGAAAAGAAAGCAGGAAATTACACGTGCCTTCAATTCTGCTTTATAAACTGGCCTGGTCCCAAACGAAAATGAGGATGCAAATTGTTTTGTCTTTTCTCTTAGACTGCAAAGATTAGAAAAGGAAACTCAACTCAGTGTGTTCATATTGGGCCTAATTTGATCATTCAACTGTGTTTTCCTGGAACAGTAGAAGGTGATAAATACAGCTTGAGTGGTTACCTTCCTTTGAGGTTTTATGCCAAGGTGGGCATCTTTAAATAGTAGCTCTAGGTTGCCCACGGGATGAATTTTATCTTTTTCCACCTCCACCTCATATGCCCACACCAGCTTTTTGGCTGACACTTTTTCTTTGGGGTCAAGCTGGGCAGCCGCAAGCCCACAGCAGAGACAACTGACGGAGATACCAGAAAAGACAAGATTCACACCCCTAGAGAGACTTTCTGCCTCCTGAGTTTTTGTAGCAAATACCACTAAACTGAGGGTGTCAGAATTTAAGACTGGGACTCTCCCTGAATGACAGAGAGATCTTTTGCAAAACTTGGATCAGATTTCTGGCGTAAGTTAGCAATTATTTGAATCTGAGATTTTGGTCTGTTTTTCTCTGTGGTAGGAATGAAGAAAAGAGATTTGAATGAAGTGAGAAAGAACTCAGTGTTCACTCTCAAAATGTTCTGAAACAGAGTATTTTCTATCTGCTTGAAACTTCTTTCATTTTACATTATTTGAAAAATAAAGATATTTTTCATCATCCTTTTTTCCCTGATTTGGCAGTGAAAATTAACTACCCTTGCAGAATGTCTGCTGCACTGGTCTTGTCAGCCAGGAAATGCAGTCTTGTAATTGGTAAATAAATAGTTCCTGTGCTTATTTCATGTTTAGGCCAGCCATTTGTTGTAGTTATTACTGGCATTAATTTAATAATAATGGCAACTTGAACAAATATAAAGCTATACATACAAAATGAAAAAAAACCAAACCAAACCAAAACAAACCAGCACAAATACTAGAATAAGAAAGATTTGTAATGAAAGGTAACTTTGCAACGAAAAAGTTGAAAAATGCTTAGAAATAGTGACATTTGAACAGTTTTGGTAGAAAATATTTGAGTGAAGTATCTCCACTGAGCTCTAATAGCCATAATTTTTGTAGATACTCAAATGTAATGGTGTTATGTGTAGAATACTGACTTGATAGATGATGAAACCATCCTCTCAGTTTCAAATGATTTTAAATCAAGCCCTACAGGCCTGTGGATGTTTCCTAAAGTTCTTTTGTATATCTTATGTGGCAAAATGAACCATTTCAAGGGTGGCTGGCACTGGGTTAAGACTAATAGTTCTAGAAATGTGAGAAGCTGTGAAAGTCCTGCTGTTGTTTTAAGGAACTTAAACAAAATAGCAATTCTCATGCTGGGTAAGATGGCAATTATTTCTCTGCAATAAGAAATGTGAAGAAAGGAATTGCAGGGTAAGTGAATACAGGAGATCAATAAAAGGGTGCCTTTAGCATCATTTAGGGATAACTTTGTTTCAGAAAGAAGGAGTTGGTTTTTAAAGCCTATTAGGATTAGAAAAGCCACTTGTTTGTTATTTCAGTGATTTATTTATAAGACAGACCAAATGTGTCTGGTAAACTGAAAAAATCTGTTTACCATGCAGTGATCACTAGAGTAATGTGAACCTTTACTTTATTTATATCTGTGGTGCAGCTCTTTTGTAACTCTTTACTTTTTTCTGACAGTAACACATTATGAGGGGAGTACAGGCTGCTAATTATATGGTACAAATACACAAGCAACCCAGAACTTCACAGTGCTTTAAAGGAACTACAGTTTATGTTCTTTTGGTGTTTGTAGTTGTAATGATCATGTTGTTACTTCTTTCATTCCAGGAGGAGGTGATTCCAAGGCCAAGGAAGCTGTTGAGCGAAGTAGTGGTGAGTTTTGATGTCATTAAAAAATGTAAGTATTAAAGAGAAATGGTTGTGTTAGATTCAGTCAAGTCATCCTGTTTCTCAGGTTGCAACAGCTTTTAATAGGTAAGTTTGACCTCTGTGAATTTCAGAGATGAAATTGTCAAATTATTGAGGTGCTTGTTTGGATGAAATGGTGCAAAAAGCTGACAAATATCATAATAGACAGGGCGTTGGTTGAGGCTAGAAAGACAAGGGTAGCTAGTGAAGTGTGAAGACTGGGCTGAAGTTCTGAAGTAAAAGGAGAATTCCCACTTAATGAGGCCTGAAATAAGACCAACTAAGAGGGAGAGAAGAAAAATTCGTCTGTGCCTGCTGAGTCAGGTTCCCACTAGAAAGCCAAAATACATTATTTGTAATTTCAGAGTGAAATGAAGGGAACATACAGTATCAGCGAAGAACTGAACTGGAGGAAGAGCATGCTCACTTAGTATTTAAAAAATGTGTTTCTACACAGTCATAACTGGATATGCAGCTGGATGACAGGGACCAAGGATATAATAATGTAGAGCTGTTTCTGACCCTTGTCCTCACTCCAGCTGGGTGGTAGCAGATGCCTGGGGATCACACACCAGTGCTCAGCTGTCCTGCTTCGTAAGAGCAGCCAATTTGCTGCTGAAGAGGGTTTTAAACCAGGCAGGTTGCCACCTCTCCATACAACATTTGGGGATTCCCCAGGGTTAAGGAGTCTCCATCACCCTCTGAGACTCAGACCAAGAGCAGATGACAAGACTGGGGAGAGCAGAAAAAAGTGTTTCTTGGCAAACACACGTGTTTGTGTGTGTGTGTGTGTGTGTATGTGTGTGTGTGATGAGCAGCAGGAGTTAACCCACCATATGAAAGGAAGTTTGTCCCACTTTCTTCGACTGTTTCAATCTACCACTCTTCCTCTGATAATTTTGACAAGGCTCATTGGACTGTTGCCTCTTTTGCCCATCTTTTTTCCTCCCCAGTCTATCCTCTTTGCAGGCTTGTGTTTTTGCCTTTTCTGTACTACCACCTATGCCTTGCACTGAAAGGGTTTTCCCATTTGTTTCTGTCCATGAGGGAGAGTGAGAGGGACGAATATGTCACAGATACTTTACGAATAATAGAGTGTTCCTGAACTAAAATAATCGAGGGCTGACACATTGACCTTTTCCACAGCTCTGTCTGGCAGTAACAGCTATCAGATGCTTTGAAGAGCATTCCAGTGAGACTAAAGAAATGGCATTCCCACTGCAACCAGCTACTCTGCCTTTTTTTTGATGCCAGCGATTATCTGCCTTAGCGTGACTCCCTTTTCTGTGCTGTAGCCAGTTTTCAGTTGATGGAGAAATATCTACTTTCTCTTGTCCCCGCTGTTCAAGGCGCTTGTTGCATCTGCGACATCAATCTCCCGTGAAGTTTGGTAAATGTTTTGTGAGTCTCTCAGGAAATGCTCTCCCCCTGTGTGTGTACCCTGGCCGACGTCCCCCGTGAGAACTCCGGCCAGTTAGCGAGACGTGAACTCCTTTTCCTGAAGCCTGGTTGGCCGTCATTAATCAAGCTGTTCAAATGGTTTGTTTTGTTATAAAATCAACTTCAGCTAATGTGTGTGTAATTTCCTGCTGCCTCCTCAGGCCCTTTCAAACAGTGACATGATCTAGGGTCTTTTCTGGTTGCCCAGACTGCTGAGGGATCTCATATGTTATAAAAGCCATGGCTAAGGGGCTTGTTCCTCAGCCCTGTGTGAGGGGCAGGCTGCAGGATGGTCATGCTTTTCCAAAGGAACTAAAGTCTCTTGATTGCTGTGGGGATCCAGGATACGCTGCTCGCGCATGAACCAGCACTTTGTGAGGAGAAAACACTCCCTCACTGTGTCACTTATCTGCCTCTGATGACTCTGTGGAAAATTAGCACTGACGTCTCTGAAGTAACTAATGAGCTTACATTAGGATTCTTGATGTCGGAATCTGTTTTCTGAGGGAAAGGACAAGAGATAATTAAATCATGAAGGAAAATTATGCACCTTTTCTACCTCTTTGAAATTAATCTTTGCAGGGGAAGAACCTACGGGAAGAATCCTAACCTGGAGACAGAAGTAGACAGTGTAGGGAGGACTCCCCTCAGTTACAGCTTTGACTCATGGGGTGTCTGACTTTTTGTGGTGGGTCATCCTGCTAGAGACATCCCTCTTCATTATTATATATTTACTGAGTGAGTCAAGGGCAGAGCTTTCCTGCAAGAGGAAGCCAAGTGTATTCCATTTATTATATATTCTCTTTCCACACTAAGTATTTAATTAATTAGGCAAACCAAAATTATATTCCTAGGAGAAGAAAAAATCTGTGCAATGGTATTCTATGCTTAGATAAGAAAGTGAGAAGATAGCATTCACACCTGATTAGGAATACAGAGGCATAAACCTCAGTCTTCAGTATCCTCTAGAACCTCTGGTTCTGTGTGACAGCAAAGTAATCACGAGCGCTTCAAATCTAACTCTTTATTTGCTTTGATTTTCTTGGTCCTCAAAGAAAAAATTTCTTATTCAGCTGTACGGAATGTTTCATTTGACACAAACCAGATTTTTCTCTTTCTCTCTCCCCACCAAGCCTCCCCCACCCGACCTCTAAAGATACTTTAAGTGTTTTCTACAGTTTCATCCTGACTATGTTTTTCAAAAATGCGTTTTTGATTCAAATGTTGAACAAAAAAAGGATTTGTGCCACCCTGCTTGATACAGTCAAAATATTACTTTGGATTAAACTAGCAGTTTAATAGTTTTTTTTTTTTAGTCAAAGAACTGATTTTGTAGCTTTTGGATGCTCTCTCTACATTTTACTATGCAGTTTAATGAGTTGTAATGCATTGTATTTAGTTCATTATTAGTCCCCTTCCACTTATGATCATCTTAGTCTCAGTGCTGCAATTAGCATTAGTCCTAACAGAATGCACTGCCGTTGTGCCAATATTGACCAAATCAATCTGTCAAATGAGCTGTGTGATCATCTTTGTAAAAAAAACCCAAAACTTAAAAGTGGTTTTGGTTTACAAGAGTTCCTACTATTTACTTGGGTTTTTTTAATCCTATTTTTTTGTGATAAAAGACTTATATGTGGCAAAGATGTGGTATTGCTAGACAAGTAGGATGGGTCCTCTTCAAAACCTTCCACTTTTTTTTTGTAAGATGAAGTCTGATGTTTTGCAAGAGATGTAGCATAAAAGGAGCTTATTTTTCTGTAGGCAAAGAATCATCTCTGATTAACAGCCAAGGAGGCAAGACTTAAGGTGGTATCCAGTAATTTTAAAGGTGGGAAAATGCCTGTCAGTCTTAAACTTTTATCTTATTACAGTATTCACTTTACATGTGAAGCTTCTGTTTCTTAGATAAGTCAGTTAAAAATACAAAGATGGTTTTATACGCAAGTTTTAAAATTTCCTCTTAACCATTCATATTCTTCAAAAATCCATCTTGTCAGCACTGCCTGCAGTGGGACAGGTTAGGTGGCACCAGTGGGGACTGGAGCTGGGTTTGGTGGGCTAAGAAGCCCTCAAAGGGGAGCCCAGCCTCCAGTCAGACCTTCACACAAAGACTGAGAGAACAGGACAGCAGAGATGTGCAAGGAGGAACTGGGAGAGGGTGCAAAGCTGTAAATCCTTCCCACACTCACAGAGGTGTGACACTTCTGCTTCCTTGCTGAGTGTGATGCAGCTTCTCTGAGACTGCTGGGAACAGTCCCCACAGCCACTCACTGTTAGGGAACCTTTTCTTTGTCCTGGAGGTCTTTTTCTCTGAACCTAAATGCTTGTCCTCTCCAAAAATCCAGGCTGCTCTGTGTGGAAATGGTACTACTGTATGCATCAAGAGGCTTTGTTTACTAAACCAAATAGTTGTGAAACATTATTTGTCATAATTATTCACCAGCTGGTCATTTAAAAAGCAAAAATCTTGGTAGTATGAGCCTGGGGCCTGAAGCTGTTCAGTTTAAACCTTTATTAATAATGTTCTTATGGCTTTTTCTTTTAATTCCCATAATGGCCGGATACTATGCTGCACATCAAAGGAATTTTGGTTTTAAAAGCAATGGTGAGTGCTGCACATTGCATTCACTCCCCTTTGATCACCATCCGCAGCACAAATAAATCTCATTAATCTATATTTTCTCTATTTCCTCCCTGCCTTTCTGTCAGTGCCAGAGGTCTGTTTCTGATTTGCTTTGCTTTGTTTTAAATGAGAGGAAGATTTCTATGGCTATCTTCTGTCTAAAAGGTAAATTTCTCATTACTTTAGGAATGAAACTGTATCTGTTGTAACTGGGACTTGATCAGAGCCTGCTCATCTTGAACGTCAATGCAGGAATATTGAAGCAATTAGAACAGCCGTGAGTCTGTGAGCAATCCATTGGCCAGGATTCATTCACAGAAAATATTTGGTGTACGCTTGCCAACTGGAGACAATTTAATAAAAGTCACAGTCTGTTCACAGGCAATTCTTGAGAAAAGTGATAAATTCCGTGAAAAAACTGTGACTTGCCCATCCACTTCCAGTTGCGACTAGAAATTACTATGAGTAACTGCACTTTCCACAGAAGGCTCAGAGACATGGTTCTCGTTCATTTCCTCCCAAGCTGCTCTGGAGTTTTGCTGTGTGTTTGCAGCTTCACCTCTCTGCATTATGTGAGCTCTTGGGTTTTTTATGTTGTGGGGGTTTTCTTCTCGGTTTCCCCCATGTATGTTTTCTATTTGTCTTCAGTTTGCTGGTGCCAAACATTTTGGTGCATTTGCTGCCACCAATATGAATGTCTCTGCCGGGAAAATCCAACTCCTTGGGGGCAGAAAGGGAGAGAAAGGATGATTATTTTTCCATTCTCTTGAACAAAGCTGGCTTCTGTTGCCATTTTTAACACTCCAGTATTACTGGAATTAATTTGATGCATCTGTTCCTGAATTACCTCCCATAGTTTTAGTCCTTACTAGACTTCCAAACCAGTGTTGATTTAGGCCTGTTTGTTCCAATCCATATTGCATTCCCATAAGCTTTCTGCTATTTTAAAGCAGTTTAATTGCTTTTTAAATCCTTCAATATTAAAGTTACAATAAATTTCAAACTTCATTATATTATTAAACATAATATGTCTAGATTCTCTCTAGGGCTGTATAAAGCCTGGCACGTATTACCTTGTTCAAGTATGTTGTGAATATTCAGGTTCCAGAGCCTGATCAGGGACAATTTTATGGGAAATCCATGGTGTGTAGGCACTTTTTTTATGGGGATTCTCCAGATCCCAGCTTGAAGCTATTCCTTTTGACTTAAACAGCATAAATGTTGAGACACTAAGTGCCTGTTGGTTATAAATAATATTTTCTCACAATTAAGCTCTCCAAGCAGCATGCCATTGACAGATAGTGGCTTCACCTTGAATTTAGTGTTTTCTGACTTAGAGCTGCGGGGAGAAAAAGACTCGTTTAATCAATATAAATTTGAGCTGATCTTGTTGAACACACATAATTTCGTTTGATTGGTGTCACTGTAAATCATTCTCTATTAGTTCTCATACGTTGCATGTCCTCTTGGTTCTTGTGCATGGATTTATCCAGCAGCAGCAGGAGCAAGGTGGGAGAGAAGTCTCTTGTAGACAGGGATTGAAGTGACAGCGCTGAAACTCCCACTAAAAGGAAAGGCATCCTATTAAGAATCAGTCTTTAAACATTCTGCTGGGGAGAGCCGAACTTTCTGCCTTCTTCAGGTTAAACTAATTTAACTCTCTAGTCAGTATTTCTCCTTTCCCCTGCCCCAGGAAACAGACCTGAAAGCACAGCAGACCTAAAAACTTCCCCTAACCTTGGTCCAGCCTGGGACATAAATTTAGACCAGCATTACATTACACTTCCTATGGCCCCGAGAGGCTGATACGGTGGCCAAGAATAGCTGAAACAGAACAACTCTCTGGCCATGTTCCCTCAACCTCTCTCACTCTGGGAACCGGAGCAGGAGAGGCACCGAGCTGCTGGAAAGGTCCCACGCTGCCAGGGAAGCCACTGGCACCAGAAGTGCCCTCCCTGCCTCCTTCCCTCATCTCCCAGCTGACACAGATGATTTACACCACCAGGAAGGGCCCATGTGTGACATGCTCAGGAGCTGCTTTTAAACAGGTTGCCCATATCAGGACTGAGAACAGTGAGGAGTCCAGAGGCAAAAGATTTATTTTAAGCTGAACAGAGGTGAAGGAATTTTGTAAGTTTGATACCTTTTCCTATCATTTATCTAGCCAGAGTTTTGTGCTCCCCACAGTTAGGCTAAAATGCATTTGAGATCCCTTTTTTCCTAAAACTGGAGGTAAAAATAACTACCCAGTCAAAAGCATTGTGCATATCAAGTGATTTTTAAGGAGAAAAACCACACGGCTCATTTAAAAAACAAACTGTGAACAAAATAATTATTGCATTTCACTTCTAAAACCTGATGTTTGGAAATCAAGTACATACCTGTAATAAGCTATTTCATTTTGGTTTTAGTTTATTTATACTGCCTTCTCTCTTTATGCATGAAAGAACAGCTGTTTCAGATAAGCCACTTACAAGCAGTTGTAAGGAAAGAAGCCACAAAGAATCAAGTCACTCAATTTAAGACATAAACTCCTTGTCCTTAAAACATTCTCTGAGGTTAAGCCACTTGAGCAAGGGTGGAAGAAGAGGTAGCAGGGGTCTAAATGAGTATTTCTGCTTTCTGTCTCACCTGGCTAAACCCTAAATTAAGCTAAACTTTTGGAGCATCACACTGATTTTGAACATAAGGGGTTGTTTTGGAGGAATGGAATTATTTAATTTTTGCTCTTTTGAAAGAGGAATGCTGGTGCTGGCTTTGATTTTGTTGTGTGAAAGCAATAGTGAAAAACTATAGGTGATTTTCTACCTGTTTTTTCTTCTATTTCTGGCTAGTTGCACCAATGAATGAGTGTTTCCTCTGCATTGCAGAAACACTGAGAGAGAAATTTTTCTTGGTCCTTTGCTACAGAGCATAATCCAATGTGTGCTTGATCTAGAAATTGGTATCCTGGGGAGAAAAATGCATCCTCAAGGTGATGTTCACCTATACTTTTTGTGGATGTAAACCCCGGCAGGACACAACAATTTTTTTGTGTGTGAAGCGTTGCAATACACCTTCCCTTTGAGGAGACGGTAACCTTTTAACCTTAATCAGGAGGTTTAACCTGAATCAGAAGGCTCAATCCCATTCCTTAGAAACTTCCTTGCACGAGCCAGAAAGGCTGTAAATGCTTCTGTGGGAAGAAAGGAAAAGAAAGATCCGCTGGCAGTCCCAGATATTGGCTCTGTTCACTTCAGGCACTGTTAATCCACCTTCGTGCCCATGAATACCAGAGATCAGCATGGTTCTGGGTAAAACAGGAAGAATGAAAATCTACTGTTCCTAGAAGGGACTGAGCCAGGTGGAGGAGAAGAAGCAGTGAGGCTGAGATTGAAAACTAAGTTGAACTTTTGTGTATTCTTGGTCTTTAGCAGCAGCTGATTCATTTTGGCAACAAGTAGAAAACATGCATATCGTAAGGTTTTTTCTTAAGTGCCCAGGGGCTGTAGGAAAATGAGTCCCATTAACTTTCAGTGAACTTGTTCAGCTCAGCCCTAAAGATATTTTGGATATTTTCCCCTCTAAGAGATAGTCCAAAAGAGTTCCATATCATACTTAGTGGAAATACTGTTCCTGCTTTCTTTACTGTTTCTACAATTTGTGGAAATGACCTGGTACGAAATTGTCTGCTGCCTTCTGTCTCTCACTCTGAACCTTGCCAGTTCTTCTTGCCATATCTCCCTTGGCCAAAGCCTGTTTTATGACAAAAGCATGGCAGTCAACTTGCAGCTGGGTGAAACAAAATATAGATTAACCCTATATCAGCCCTGCATTTTCAGAAAACTTTTTCTTGGCCTTATGGAGGAGGTAATAAATAACCTTTGGCTGCTGCTTTAGCCTCCTTTTTACCTGGGAAGGTCAACTCCATACATCATTTCCTACTTTCTATGGTTGTTACTAGCAGAAGGAAAAAACAAAACAGTGAATCCACTGGAACTACAGGAGCTTTTGAGAGTGCCAAGATATGCAGGAAAACTATAGAGAGAAGTGCCCTCTCCAACTATGGTTTATAGTTGCTTCTTTCTATGCATGACTGCGTTACTGAGGGCACTTGTCATGGAGAAGCACCCACTGGTGTGGGTGTAGCTCTGTCCTGGGCGAGGGATGTGGCACCGTGTGCTGCCTTCCAGTGTGGGATGTCTGTGTATTGTTCTGGCCCACAAAGCTTTGCTGTCTAACTTGGCTCTGCTTGGCTATTGTTATTTCTGGTTTACCTCTGTGTAACCTAAACCACAGGGATGTTGAGTTCATCCAGGCTGAGCAGTTCATTTGGTTTACATTAGCACAAGTCCTACACAGAGAGTCCCTGACTCCAGACTCCGCAGTAAATATAGCACTGTGTTATCTCTCACAGCTGCTGCTTGATGAGCCAGCACTAAGTGTTGTGGTACCTGCTCTAAATTTTGGATGATTAAGTAGGTTTGGGTATTGACAAAACTAAATTAAAACAACTGAACTGTGTAGAAGCTTAGCTTAGGAATTGGTCATTTTTCTTCATGCTCCTTGTATAGTCATAGGAGAGATAAGTTCATGTTTTGCCTGTTTGAAGAAACAAACAATCAAATCCTACCAAATCAGAGAAGGCTTCTGGCTTACATATCCATATTTAGAGACTTAGCATAGAAAGTGTGAGTAATTAAGGCGGTATTTATCTGTGCTACTAGAACACGTGCCCATTTAGCTAAGAGTGTTTTGCTGACCAAGTTTGAAACTGGCAGCAGATGGGTGCCCAAACAAAGGGATGATAGAAGGATCACTTGGAGTAGGAGCGAGTAGAATTTTGATTTTCTGAGCAGAAAAATGATTGTGTCAACCTCTAACAAGATTAATTGTTTATTTCATGTTTATTTTCAAAGTCTGCTGAAATGAGATGGTTATCTCTAGAATTCCGCCCACTGAAATCTGTGGATTCCTGTAGTTATCTGGTCCCATCTCATATTTTTTTGGGAGCTGGAAAGAAAGCAGGGCTTGTCTGGAAGGAAGCTTGTGCTCAAGTTTCAATATCTTCTACTGAGTTAGATTCACTTTTTGGCTGTGGAAAGGATCCCCAACCTATCAACAACACTGACAAATTTATTAGAAGAGTACTGATTTTTTATACATACAGTAGATTCTAAAGTGCTTTTTGTATAGTTCAGTTCAAGTGGTTAAAGAGAGAAAGCATGAGAAATGTAAACATTGTTGACATGAGCTGTATTCTATTAATTAACTTATGCATATCAAACAGAATGCTGTTGCCAGCACTTTACTTGCGGCTCACTTTCCCCAGAAGATGGTTTGCCAAATACAACTCAGGTTACATGGTGGGAAAAACAATCAGGGGAATCAAGCCTTGATCTAAACTTCTGCTGCCATGTACCTGCTTGGCACTGGCACACATGTGAACATGTTTACAGCAGCAAGAAGTTGTACTACATAAACACGAGGGCTAATAAAATACCTCACTGAAGCTTTCTAATAGGTGCATTTGGAGGTTCTGGGTAATAATGCTCAAACAGGATCACTACACTGCTTTATGCCTTCTTGGAGAACTGGCAATCAAAGACTGTGCAGTTGGCTGGGTACTTGCAGCCTTGCTCCTTGGCATCTAGCCCTGGTATTCTTTTGTCTCAATTCTGCATCGTGGTTATCACACTGCCTCAGCACAGGGAAGGAGCAAAAACATTTTTAAAAGTGCAAAGGAAGAAGCCGAATTAAGATAAACATTTACATAACTGGGGAAAATTACCCAGGAAGGACTGGAAATCTGATGACATTCTGTTTACCTAGCACAGTATTGAAACAGTTTGTGAGAGATACAAACCAGAACACTTTGTATAAATCACTGTGAATGTAAGGACCTGCGAAGCGAGACAGTAAACACTAAAATTATCAAGCTGGCTAAGCACAATAGAACTTACTCAAGACAGTATTTTGCACAATAGTTTTACTAAAGCTCTCTTGAGAAGGGAAAAGAGCAAGGTGGTACAAAGCTTCATGTTAAGAAAAGCTGCTGTATACTCTATATGTAACATCTATAAATTTTGTCCATTCTAACCACATCTAGGCCTTGCTATTCTATAAATGCAGGTCTTTCTGAGACTACAGAATTTGCATTCCTGCTTCATTTTGTTATCATTAGGTAATCCTAAGATGTGTTTGTACTTCTCATGCATTTGAGCCAGTAGAGGTAAAGTTGTGCAGAAATTTGGGCTTTGTACTGACCAGTTCACATGTCTGCTTGATACAACCCTTGTGAGATATCAGACCCTATCTAAGAAATGCATCCTGTTTTATTTAGAAGCAGAGGTTTTACTTGGAAAACTACCGCAATATTTGGCTTCTCTTTCTGAAGCTAGTCTGAATTTTTCATGCCCTCAAATTAGATTAGATGCTTGTTTTCTCCCAAGACTCCATTGTAATCCTAAACAGGATTTCTCAAGAGTTAGGGGGCAGTTGCAATGTTGAAGGAGGTGCTGGCAAGCTATGGAAATGGATGTTTCCTCTTTTTGGCTGGGGTAATCTAGCAACTCTCTTGATTACAGCATATGGTGTGTGAAAACAAGCATCAAACCAATCAGATAGGCAAGGCTAGAAAGGGAAGTAGCTAAAGAGGTCTGGGAAAAATTCACAATGGGGAAGTCTCAGCAAAAAAGAAGTTGGGGAATTATTAATGTGCAGATGGATTAGAAATTCTTCTCCTATGGGAAAGGACCACAGCAACCACAAAATTCACATTTTCAAAATGAAAAACAAGGATCACTTCCTTAACCAAGGCTTCTCAATAATAACATAAGACAAGCAAATTCATTAAAATAACATAACCACCCTTCTTGCTGCCTGGGAAGAGAGAGGAATAGTTTTGTGCTCAACTTAAATTTTGTAATAAATACTGTATAAGAACATAAGCTAGATAACATATGTCATGATAAATGGAGTCTGGTCTACCAGGAGGCATTTATTAATAAAAACTACAGCGACAGCCAAAACAAACAGGCCTCCACAGAGCTCAAATTTCTATTTCATGTTCCGTATTTGAGAGGGATGTCTCGAGCGCTGTACACAGCAGAGAGACAGAGAGTAGCTGAAGGATAAGTCAGGAGATGGATAAAAGCTACTCACGCCAGCAGATAGGGAGACACGGGGAAGAGTCTGGCACTAGATTAGATGAGAGGGAAGAGGAAAGTCAGACTAGTGAAGCAAAGGGAACACGGAAATGTGACAACTGTGAAAGGAGTTCTGCGAGGAGGAAGGATGAGTTGTTTGAGTGCTGAAGCTGATTTATTCACTTTCTGTGGGAATGCAAACTAGCTGCAGATCCCAGTCCACTGTCAGTTCTGAACATCTGGATGGATTCTGAACTTGCATCCAAACTCTGTGTTCCCTTTCTCTTCTCTCAGTTTCTTGCCCTTCTCTTTGTCTCTCTTAGATGTCTCCTGCTCTGGTGACAGCTGTATGCTCCTTGAGAGTAGAGTGTTTGAGGATTTCCCCATGGGAAATGTTTCTGGACTTTCTCAGGCCAGTTGGGAGCTGCTCCTTGGATCAGCACCTATGATGGATGTGGCACAGTGCCCAGCCCTACGAGCTGGCAGTAAAATATAAATGCACCTTTCTTCATCCTCTCTTTGGCACTGTTCCGAACAGCAGGACGGTGTCAGGGAATTTGGGGTGCTCTAAGCATGTTCATATCATATTTGATTTTATTCAGTTTTACTTTGTTGCATTTTTTTTAACCTTTGGAAGCAGGTTTTACTTTCTTCCCTTCAAAAGTAAACAATTGATTCCAGGACCAGTAAAAATATAAACCCTTCATAAGGCCTGAAGCTGAGCCCTTCCCAGTAATGTTATGGCAGGTCATTGTTCTGTCAAAAGATTATTAACTTTTCTTGGTGTTAAAATATAAATAAATAAGTAGGAAAGTTGTGCGTGTCCCCAGGGCACTTGCTCAGCTATGAAAATACAAAGTACAAGAACATTTCTCATCACAGAAAGGAGAATGGGGATATGTTTGGAACAATAGTAATCAATTTCAGAAATGCTGTGATTTAGTGGGCATGGCAGTTTCAGATTTTTGAGGCATGCATAATACTATTTTCTCCCCATGCCTTTTACCCAAACAGATGAAACTATTGATGGAATTAGAACACAATTCACATGATGCATAATACTAAAGAAGCAGGGTAAAAATAATTCATAACAAGTTGCTCTGCTCTTCCCAGAGACAGATTTTATTACCAAAGATTTGGTGTCCACTTTAATAACATTTTTGTTTTTAGATATGGTTCGTCACTTTCCCGGAGGTTAAAAGCCATGCACATACCATGAAGAGCAAGACGAAAATTCTTCTCTTTCGGGTCAGCCGCTTTTTGGGTACATGACAAATACATGTCTCTGTATTTCTTCTTTAGGACACAGAGTATCATAACTCAATTTATTTTCCATTTTGACAGTGTTAAGTAGCTGTTATCAATCACATAATTGAAGAGTACTGTAATATAATTCTTCCATAGAAATGACATTTGAAGAAGTTTCTTCTTAGATTAGAAAGCTTCCCAATTCACGGTATCCAGGGGTTCTTTTTTCACATAAGAAACTCCCCATTGCAATACCCAGAGCTGAGCTTGCTGTTGGAGCCCTGACTTACTAGTGTGTTAAAATTTTTTGGCACTTGAAAGTAGAACATATAAAACTGATTGGTGTTGAAGCTTAGTTTGGGGAAAAAAACCAATTTCATATCTGATCTCTTGCTCAGCTTTTGCACTTGGGAGGTCTCTGTCTTACTGTAAAAATCAGATTAAATTGGCTGCCAAAATCAAGAGTCATAACAATCCATTTAACAAACTTGCCAGATTTGCTGGAAGATCTACCACTTGATCCTCAGACATCTGCCTTTGCTCTCTCTGTCACTCAGTAACAGAATATTGTGTTCCTCATTAGGTTTGCTTCTTCCCATACTCAGCAAGGCCATTTTTGTTGTCCTGTGTGGGAGTTTATGGCCCTCATTTGGTTGCTGCGACTAAGAAAGATCATTCTGACTCTTTTTCATTGTGAAGCTGCTGCCACCAAAAATGATAATCTGAACGTTTGCCTTCCTTTTTTGCTCCTTAGTTGTCTGTAGCTCACATCAAATCCTTGTTTGTCCCACCACAGCTGCTCCCTGGAGGCTTGCTGGCAGAAGGACAGTTCTTATATTTGTCACTTCTTATGGGATTAATTATTTCCATGTCAAACACGTTACCTTTTGGCCACAGGTGGTGATCTGCAACATCCCCTCTGCTCTTTCTCACTTGCTCCAGCATTGGGCAGGGCAGTCACGATACCATCAGCCAGAAGGGTTGTTCTGGGACAATGGAAGCAGCAGATGTTGCCAGGAGCAGGCTGTGACTCACAGCCTGGAGGAGTCCTCATGCCACGCTGGATGGGGTCCTGGCATGCTCCACTCTGAGACTGGGAATGTCATGGCTGGCCTTGGCAAGATGTGCGCGATAATCATCGAGCTGCTTAAGGAGGAAATATAGAATAAAAAGTGGCTGGGACTTCAGGCTCAGTGAAAGCAGGGCTATTTTGTTCCAGTGTCACTGCTTTCCCTCCAGCTACCTCATGTAAGGCTCTCTGTAGCTGTAACACGACGCTCACCCTGCTTCACCCCAGAAGGCTAAATCTCCTCTTTACCACGTCACTTCATCATCTAATTGTTGGTTGTATGCATTATGTGAGGCGGTGCTCTGGCACAGCAGGCAGGACTGAGCCCTGTTGCAAGTCCATTAACTCAGATGGAGCTACCTCCAGAGATGAATGTGTATGGAACTTCAGTGCTACTTTAATCAGAGTAAATGTTAATATTCATGAGCCCCTCTGTAAAGAGAGCTGTGTAATTAAGATCATTCATAATGCTGTAGGATATTCAAGCTAAGATAAGGCAGGTAACTTGTTTTTTAAGGGCACAAATCGATCTCCTGCTGTGGTTAGGAAAGCTTGATCCAGTGCACATGTTCAGAGGAAGATTTAATGGTTGTGCTGCTGTTCTCTGAGTGCATGTAACAGGAAGAATAAGGTTTTCTGATAAATAGCATATTCATTTTTCTCAGTATTGATGCCTCTAATCGAGACTAACGTACATTAATGTGCATAAAAACTACAGTGAATCAATGCAGCGCTTGTCTGTAACCCTCTCTTGAATACTGGGAAAGCACAAGATTTTGGGAGATAAACTGCTGTGCCCTTCTCTTCTCTCATACTCCTTAGAATTCCTCAGCCTGTGAAAATATAGACATCTTTTTCTGAAGGGGAAAGGAACACAGCGGGTATGAGGCACGTGCACAGTCTCAGAGTGCCTCGCTGTTTGTCTGACTCATTCAGAGACTTGGAAACTCCCCTTCACCTAAAATATGACCTGCTGTGGGAAAGCAGAGGGTTTTTTTGTCCCTGCAAGTTTGCAAATGGTGCTTATGGAAGAGGTTTAAAAATGTGTTTTCAACACATCACACAATTAATAATCAGCTCTGTACTCCTTTTTGGCTTAAGTTACAAGGGAATGAGGCATTCAGCAAGGCTCTCCTTGCTTTCCACAAGTCTCACAGCAACGTGCCATGAAATTGTTCAGGAGAGAGGCCCAAGAGCTGATTCAGGAAGGCATGAGAAGAAGTTTGTTGTTGCAGACTGAGCCCTCTGCTTTTGGAGAGAATTTGGCATTTTCTTCAAGAAAGCTCATCTGAGGGAGAGGTTATTGGATAGGAAAACTCCACTGCCTCCAACTCTTGGGGAAGTGCAGATCCTGTCTGGAGAGGAAGCAACAATCTTTCTTCCATTTCTTTGCATGCTGGTTCTGAGATCTGGGAGACAAAACCTCCCTCCTCCACAGCAGCATCTGTTAATGTGTTGTATTATCAGTCCCTTTTCTTTCCAGTGTGAAAATCTCTAGGAGGCTTCTGTGTCCTTTGGCCTGTACCAGCTCCCCTAGTTCCTGATTCAGTCCCACGTATTCACCAAGTTAAGTGTTTTGTGAAAGTGGAAAAAGTATTGCTAGTTTAATCACCTGAAAGAAGCTCTCTAGGTGGATCTGAGGGATTTGTTTGGGGTTTAGATTTACACAAATGCTCCTGAACTTGTTTTTGTATCAAAATACAAAATAATGGCTTCTTAAATTTGATTTTGATGTACTGTTCTTATTTCCAGTTTAGTAGTTTTCTGTCCTCAAAAATACTCATTTGCAGTTTCAGTGGGGGCTCATTAGCAGTTTCTTTGATATTGTACTTTAGAAAATGTCCCTTCATCTTTGCTGTATTCAATTCTACACCTGGCACAAACACTGATCCAAATTACATTGGGAGACCTGTAAAGCTGATATAATTTGATATGGAAATGTTTAAATATCTGCACAGTGAGGCAGAGTGAAAACCACTGCTCTAAAACTCTTGCATGGGTGCCTAGTTTGAGCCTTAGGTGTCTAGTTTGGGATCAGCTGAGATTAATGAGCTGCTTTGGTGAGAGCTCTGAAAGCTCAGTTGAATGATTTTCCTGGCTCTGCACTAGGCTCTAATTAGAGTTGAGTCTTACTCTGCAGCAAAACCCCACCTTGAATGTCAGGAAAACTTCAAGGTGTTTCACAAAAGTAATGGTATTGTATCTGATGCTCTTGTCAAGTTCTAAACAAGATGATTCGTGATTTGCAAAACTTACCAGGATGCTGATAAATGGCTTGTCACCCCCTATTGTTCACGTATTCACTGCTTGGTGAATGAATCCAATGCTTAACTCACAGAGAAGCCAGGTTTTTAAGGGGGCCTGAGATTCTCTAAAGAAAGACACTGTTGTATTGTCTGAATAAACTGCATGTTTCATTCAGAAAACTTACAGCAGATGAGAAAGAACAAATGTTTGCTGCACACTGAAACACAGAAAATTATATTTTAAGAAAAATAAATTCTAAATATTCTTCTTGATGTCTAAATCCAGTAATGGTTTAACATCAAAGTCTGTTCTCATACCTGGAGAAATACCTTTGCAATTTCTTAGGGCTAGATGCTTTGCAAAGCATAAATGAGCAAACAGGAATGACTATGTGAAAGGCATTACTCAGTAATGAAGGTCTTAAGTGAAAGCAAAAAGATTTTGCCATAGAATTTTCCATGGATTGTAATGGAAGATGCATGGTTAAACCACCCATACTGCAACCCTTATTTTCGTTAGGAGTTCTACCACTGCCTTCTTTCCCTTCACTGACGTCTCTGCTGGTTTTTGTATTTTTCTTTTTTTCCTTTTTCTGGTCCAGACAAATACTTCAGTGATGAATATGTTAGAATAGCTTCTAAAATAATGTAATATCCATAGTTTTTCACTCTTTTTCCCCCTCTGTACTTTACCTGCTCTTACAAATAGTAACCAGTGGCCAGAACAGTCCTTTCTTTCAGAGGACTCCAGGCAAAAACTCTCCAGGAGATACCAAAAAGTTCAAATAATTTATTTGACAGTAACTCATTTATTTGTATTCCTGAGCATGTCTCAGTTCTGGAAAGAGGGAGAAACACCAAAGTACTGTGGCACAGTCATTTTTAAATGGCATTTGTGCTTTAACCTCAAATGGGAGAACTTTCCATCTGGACAAGTATCCTGTCCGCTTGGACCTATCCCAGTATGAGGCACTCAACGTTTCTGTGAGAAGCTTTACCATTTTCGGGTTTGTTCTAAAGAAATGTTTTAGAGTTTTTAACTTTCTAAGCCATTTCAGGACAAAGAAACAACTTCAAACTGTCGAAGCCTTTTCTAAGATTGGATTTTATAGGTAGGTGGATCAGTACCTTTTTGTTTCTGAAAGCAGTAACTTCTAAAATGCATTTCTTAAGTAGTTTACCAAACATTAAACTCATAACTGCCAAATCTGTTCAGCTATAAGCAAACAACTTCTAGCTGCACTTCATATAATTTTGGTGAATATGGTATATGGTATAGAGAACTAAGATTTTGTCTGAAGAGTTGTACTTTGGAAGGAGATCAAAAAGAGTTTCTCTTCTGACTGCAGTTTTGTTTTCCTTCAACATTTTTGTCAGGAGGATCTGGATTATTACAGCTGAATAGAAAAACATCTTTTCCCAGTGATTTGAAAGCAAAATGTAAGACAAACTAATGTTGTATGAAAAATTACTCCATAAATACTGAAAAGGAAGAAGAAAGGAATACCCTCAAACCAAACAATCAAAGAAACCCATTTTCTTTTTGATTTTATTTTTTGCCTTGGTGATGACATTCAGTGGTTGATTAATGTTGCGTCAGGCCACGTTTTGTTTAGCTACATAAAATCTTTCTGCAAACTCTCCCCGTGCCTTTGTGGATGGTGACAAAAGCTTGGATTTTCCTGGTGATGATTAGTGTTGTGGGGCTGTTCTCATTGTGCTGAGTGATGCTCTGATTGTCCGTTCTCATCAGGCAACATTAGAAGCAAGTGCTTTCTATGGAGTGTTTCTTGTGCCAGAGGATGTGCATCACTCTTCCAACAGCTTGGCTTTTCTCCTTCATTGAGATTCATTTGGATCTTCAAGTTGTCCCCTGAGCATGATCACTCTGTGCAACTGGAGATGCCTCATTCCCTTCTAATCTCTCACTCCCTTTATATCTGTTTGTACAAGACATGGTTCATTTTCAGAATTTTATAGGCCAGGCTCCAGAAATTACATTTGAAAGTTTCTTGATTTGGTTGATTTTGAATATTCTAGATTTTTCCCGTAATTTTTATTGTGTGTTACAAAATCACCCCAATTTGCTTCAGAGATTGGTGCTGCTTCATTTCATTAGTAAATATAAATCCATTTTGGTTTTTTTAAGAGAAACATGTTACTTCATAATTTTCTGCTTATTTTATCTGTATTTATATCTCTTTTGCAGTACCTGTGTTGCAATGACTGTGTAAGTAAGAATTCAAAACTTGAAAAAAAAAATTACATGATTCTGCTGCAGAAGAATCACAGAACATAAAATCATTCACAGAATCACAGAACAGTTCAGGCTGGAAGGCGCTTGCAGAGATCATCCAGTCCACCCTCTCTGTTCAAGGTAAGGTCAGCTACAGGATGTTGCTCAGGGCTGTTTCCAGTAGAGTTTTGAGTCTTCAAGGAAAGAGACTCAACAGCCTCTCTGGGCAACCAGTGAGTGATTTCTCTTACAGTAAAAATCTTTTAATTTATACTTAAATGGAATCTTCTGTATGGGAGAGTCAGACCAGTCTTCTTTACTGTCTTCCATTGGGTAAGATTCTCCCATATTTGCAATATCCTCCTGAGACATTCTTTTTTTCCAGGCTGAACCAGTTCCAGTTATCTCATCCTTTTCGTATGACAGATGCTCCAATTTTTTCATGGAGTTTGAAGAACTCAGTATGTCTCTCTTGTGCCAATAAGCCCAGAACTGGGTACAGCACTGCAGATGTGGCCTCACCACTCCTCAGTGGAGGAGAAGGATCTACTTCTCTCAATCTTGTTGGCAACACTCTTGCTGATGTAACCCAGGGTATTGTTGGTTTTTTTTGCTGCAAGGGCACATTGCTATCTCGTGTTCAGCTTGGTATTTTGATTTTCCTCACCCAATCCCTGCCCACTCAAACAGTCTCTTTATTCCATCTAAGTCACATATCCCTGCTTCTACCTCTTGCATGTTTTATTTTCATGTTGAAGTCATCAGAATCATCTTGTTCATCCATGCAGGATCCATGCTTGATTGTTCTCTTGTCAGGACAGACCAAGGCTTGGAGGAGTTAGTCCCAGGTCTTCCTTCTCTCCAGGACTGTCTGCAATTAGGTTGTCTCAGGCAGATCCTGGAAGAAAACCGTGTGCTCATCTGAAGTCCTGCTTTTTGCCTTGTTTCCTTCTTACAGGACCTTGAACTCCACCATCTTGTGGTCACCGTGGCAAGGTTGACCCTGACCTTCACATCCCTGACTAGTTCTTCCTTTTTTATAAGTGTGGGGTCCAGTAGACCGTCTTCCCATGTTGATTCCTGGATATTCAGGAAAGGACACTGACTTGCAATTGTCTATTGCGGTAGTTTTCTTTAATTTTTCTGACATCTCTGCATTTACACTCAGATGATTAAAGCTAGTTGTGGTAAGAACTGTTCTGGCCTGCTGCCCAAAAATAATATTCCATCATTTCCTGACAGGGAAAAAAGTCCTGTAGATTCGTGGCCATTTGTCCTCACATCTATTTGCAGCTCCTTATTTCCCTTGAGAAGTGTCCAAGACCATTTGGAAGTTGAATTTTCCAATGTCCTCACTGATCTCTGCCTCCCTCCCACTCTGCTTCTTGGAAGGACCAGCTTATGGGGACAAATCTCCCACATTGTTTAATTCCATTATTCACTACTATGTGTCCATTTTAGTTCTACTCATCACACAGCATTCTTTAGCTCCTCCTTTTTCTGAATGTGCTTGGAAATCTGCCCCCGTAACACTTACAGATGCATAAACATATAAAAAGTGGGCACTTTGTCATGTTACAGATTTGATTTAACAGCAGATTCAGCTATCAGATTCTCATTAGGTAATGTGCTGACATACACATCCCTGAGGGAGATGATTGTGAGCTGCTGGAGGAAAAATGATCAAGATTAGTCTGCCAAATATATGGTAGGTATTAATCATCATCAAACATGGCTTTTTTTTTCTCTCAGAAAAGCACTAAACTACAAAGCTTGTCATTTTGTCTGCAGAATTACTGTAGCATGGAGTGAACTGGGTTTTTTTGACAGAATCAACTTTGACAGCATATTGATCTAATAATTTCAGTTACTTTCTAGCATTCCAATGCTCTCTTTTCTCCTCAGAATTCCCCTTCAACACATAAAGACATGGATTTTGATAAACTTGGACTGAATGCATATACAACTTGCTTTATCTCCATTAAGAGCTTTCAAATAAAGTTTTTATTCTCTTTCGTTGATATTTCCCATTACTGAAAAGACCAAAACCTTCTAGACCTTTCCAATATGTGGGTACCTCCTTATGCTTGGAGTTGAGCTTACTTAGCATTACATCTTTGCATTCTATGTCCAGCACTGCATAGAGAGAATAAAAGTTAATATGCTTGTATGAAGTATTTGAACTTAAATCAGGACTTGATATCTTGAGCCTCATGAGAATCAGACCCCAAAATGATGGATATCAGTAAACTGAAGTTCTACAAGCATGACTTTAAACTCTTTGTAAAACAGTCTCTCTGCATCCCTCTTAGAGATATTAGTGTATTATTCTGAAATTCAAATAAATATGTAAAGAAGAAAAAAGATGGAATAGAGAATTAAGACAGTTTTTATATGATCATACTCAAATTTTTCACAGAGTAGATTGAACCAATCCTTGAATGCAGTAGATGACTTAATTTTCCACTTCTCATTCTATCCATTTTGCCCTCATTACAGAAATCAGTCTGTCGTTCTTTCAAATAAATACATGGAGTGTTGCATATGGTGTCAAAGAGGGAGCTTTCATCATGCTGATCCTGATCTCAGGAGCACAATGCAGATGACAGTGTAAGTGGTGGCACCAACAGAATACAAAGGAAAAAACCGTTTTGTTGTTATCTACTACCCTTAAATTTGCAACACGTTCAAATAAATATTTGTGTAGCTAACAGATCACTTAAAACTGTGCTCTGGGCACCTCTTAGGACTGAGAACTCAGTGATATTAGCAATTTGCATTAGGATTTTGCCAGGAGTCACTAAATGGCAGAATTAAATTTGCAGCGTTCCTTCAAGGTTCATTTCCTTTCAGGAAAAGATCAGCTGTCACATAGAGCAAGAGCCGTTCTAGAGGAACAGAATAATCAATTAGTGACTTAGTTGAGCACTTTTAGCCAAATTATTTTCTCTATTAATATATTTTTCCCAGCACAGTTGAAGAATGCTGCTTTACCAGAATAGTTAATGATGTTAAACTTCAGAGCCCAGATGAATTTCTAGGTTCATTGTAGGGAACATAAAACTAGCCATTCTGGGAGTCTTGATCAAAAAAGAGAGTCAGTTTCTCAAGTAAGTGACCCTTTGTGGATAATATCTTCTTCTATGTAAAAACTGCCGAACTATTAGCATAATGCCATTACCAATACCATTAAAGCTCTCTCAGTTCTCACATATCAGTCGGCATAAAGATCTCAAGTTATTCTGCTGACAGCATTGCCATGGATGACACAGCACAGAAGTATGTTAAATACATTACTGTTTCCACTTAGGTTTGCAAGCACTTAAATCTGAAAAGAGGAAGGGAGAGGATGTCTGTTTAAAATTATTTTTCCTTCCTCACATAAAATACAATAGGTGAATCCAATGTTGAAATAGATGAAAATATGTGTATTCCAGTCATGAGCACAAGGTTTCGCTAAGCACTGCCTTCTAAGAAAAATTCTTGCGTAGGAGACCTCCTGAGAATGAATTAGGGAGTGTGTGATAACATTGAAATAAAAGGATTTGCGTAGCAGTAGCTGGAGGCAGAGGTTGGTTTGTTCTCCTGCCAAATGGATATATACTGACTTCACCGGGCTTACTCAGTACGTGGGGACCAGATCCTGTTTTTGTTGAAACCAGTGACAGAACTCCCACTGACCTCAACAGAACCGGGAATTAATGCTCTGTTTCTCTGTGACTTATGTTTTCACATCATTTACTGGAGGGAGTTCTTTCTTCTTGGTCAACATGGTAAAAGCTTGTCAGAACATCACGGAGATCTATGAAGTAGCTGCAGACTACTGTCACTGGAAATGAGAGGAGAGTTTGACCCTGTTTGTTGGAGAGGAAACTTGAAGTAATGAGCCCAGAATGGAAGGAGACCACTGGAACTGGAAGATTTGGAAACTGCATGGCAGGATCATAACAGCCACTGGAGCTTTGGGATTGCTGCAGCTAATGCACGACGTGGAAACGGAGAGAATTTCTTATCCCTCACACTTTCTCTTTACAATCAAAGCTAGAAAATGTTTGACTGTAATATTTCTAAATTTTAGACAGGAATTGCAGCAAATAAGTACAGCTAGTGGCTTTCCTCAGTGAACGGAATGGTACGTCAGCTGAGTTTTCCTGCTCTCTCAGTTCCCTGGAAAATTCTGGACATGGTAATCAGTTCAGAGATGACACCGATGCCAGGTCACACAGCTACTGGCTGAGGAGTGCTGATGTGCACTCTGAGAATGGTTAATGTTTCACTTCATTACATAGCCAAAATAAGACAGAGCTATAGTGCAGATTCTTTTCCACTTTTACTCTGGGCATCCTGAAACATTTCACTTTTCCCCGTGGCTATATGGAGCAAAACAAAACATCAGCCAGTAGTTTACATTTTTGCTGCCTGCTTTATTTAGCACCAACCCTGAAGTGACTCTGGGCATTTATAAAAAGAGAACTCTTAACAACACTGAGCCCATGTGAAAGATGGTGTCGGCTTTCCTCTGCGGAGATTAAAAACAGAGGATTTTCTGTGCCAAGCCCAACTCCATGGCTAAGTTAAGCCAGGGAGACTGTTTTCTGTCCCATCTTTGCCTGTGTAACGCTGTCTGCAAAAGTGTGTTGTGGATTAATGGTATAACTTGTTCTGTCAGTCTGTCTTTCCAAGTGAATTCACTGGTCTGGGATGTGACTGGTACTTAAAAATGAGCCTTGAGTCTATATCGAAGCAGGATAGTCCTTGCTAAGAGAAGGATGCACTGCAAAATGGACATGAACTGCCATTTTTCAGAATCTTGTGTTAGTAAAATTGCTGCTAGTTCAGAATATAAACACTTTATATCCCTAAAAATTTAGGGGCTTAGTCTTATCATTTATTAGAAATGTTTCTTTCTGAAACTTTTTCTATAATTCCTTCTGTTCCTTTCTGTATTCCATTGTCTTTGTGTCAGTAAAAGACAGTGAACTGCATGTTAATGCTAGGAAAAAATTCAAGTTCTTTTTAGATGTCTTAGATGTTTAACAGCTAAAACCAAAGAGGAGTTTTCCTTAGGTTGCTTTTCAGCGAAGCCCACAATTTAGAACTTCCCCAAAGAGCACCAACAACCCCACGAACAACGTAACCCAGCCTGGTGACACGGAGAAGTACCTGATGGCAAAGGCTCTGAGGAAAGCATGCTTTGACAGCCTGTTTTGCTTATAGACATGGATGCTCAAAACAGGAGTTTTTCTTTGAGAAGGGGTCAGGACAGAATACAAATAAATCAGTAAACCAGAAATGCTTGTGGGACAAAATATTTCAGTCTTTCAGGCAGTTGAAGCCCAGACATTCAGGGGAAGTAAGTTAAATAACTGGTGGTGCATTTGAATGAGAACATTCATCTTGTTTGTCAAAGTCCCACAGATATTCTTCAAACTGACAGAAGCATCTGACCACATTTCCCCTTTTCCCTACCCTGAATGAACTTGTGAACTAGTTGGGCGCTGCCTGGGTTCCGGACATTTCAATAGTTTTGGCTGTATTCTAACATTTAGCCTAGAGGAATTCCTGTTAATTTTCTTTATGCTCTTTATTAAGCTTTTGTTTTGTTCCTTCAGGCCTTTTCTGTGTGTTGAATGGGAAAACCATTTTATCTGATGGAGTTTACATTTCCGTAATTGTGCGCAATGGCTACTTTCTCTGAGAACATCCTATGCAAAGATCCAGACTCCAAACATTCTTGAACTTTGTGTTGTTTGGGTGGTAGGTGAGATACACATGGACCTAGACTTCAGTTCTGCAAGTGACTTTGCTCTAACTATAGGATGACGGGATACAAAAGCTTGAAGCTCTGCGTCTGAATTTGTTATGGACAGCTCTAAACCCCAAACAGTTCTTAGGGCTTGTTCCATTAAATTTATGAGTGTTCTGGAGAAGGACTGATGAGAAGTGCTTGCTGCTTCCTTAGCAGCAGGTGATGAAGTGAGCAAATACCTGGGGGGTGCTGGGTGTTATTATGTGGGAGCCTGCGGACAGGAAATCCAGAAACTTGGGTTTCAAGCATTTTCTCTTGGCACGTATTTTAACATCAGGGGAACCACATGGAAGAGCCTGGAAGAGATCAAGGGTTTTTTTGCAAAAAGCCTGGTGTGGAAGCAGCCAGCCATCCTCCTGACACAAGTATTGTGCGACCTGCGCTGTCGAAAGCAACATTCTTTCAGCTGATTTTCCAGACAAGCATCATGATGCAAATATCAAGATGAAACTACACCAAACTCATCAATTTCATAGATCTTGGATTAGTCTGGCAGGTGCACATGCTGCCTAAATTCATCCTGTTTGATGTTTTTTTTAACGTGGTGAGGCAATCCTGCTAAGCCTTCTGCCTTACTCAGTCTGTGGTTGTACTGACCAATCTCCTGAAACTGCACATCAAAGCCTTTTAGTAGAATTTAAGACATAGCTACCATTTTGCCTGATGAAGCTTTTAAATATGCCCTGTTTTTTAAATTTTATTTTGGACATGTTGGAAAGCTTCACAAAAAGTTGTATTACAGTGTTTTAACTTGGGTCAGAGCCTGTGAGTTTTTTTTTCCCTGTACTTTTAAGATCTGTAGACATAAAGAGATTTACAGGTTTGGGTTTGCTTGGCCATTGCTCCTTTTCTGTCTCTATTTTTATCTCCCAGAATGTAAGGCATAAACCAATATGATCATCCTTGGACTATAAGAAAGAAGATCTCAAAGGCAGTCAAATACCTGTTTTGATGTTGTTTAAATGAGAAAAATATGTAATTTTACATATAAAATAATCTAATTATTTTATTTGCCTGAAGCTTTGAGATCAAATTGGGAGAAGCAAATTTACTGCAAACAAAATGAAACAGAAATATATTTTAGCTGATTAAAACTCTGTTTTCTGCCTGCTTCACCTCAGGTCATCAGACAGATTATATAAATAAATAAAATAAAAATTGACAATTGATATAAAATAAATTGACAATTAACTTTGCAAACAGTCCTCTAGGAGAGGTGAGACGGTGTCACAGGATATGGGATGAGGTAGCGCTCTGAGGGGATGGGAACCAGCAGTTTAGCTCAATAGATTATACATTAAATTTATAAAGCTGACTTTGATTTTAGCAGGACAACAGGATCCTTGTCCAAGCAGCCGTCACCAGGACTGGCACTGGTTATGAGACTGGGCTTGCTTTTAGAGTTTCACTGGGGAAAGATTTAGCACCAGGAAGTTTCCATTTGCTTGGCTGCTTGTGTAATGGATGGTACGGCTCTCTCTTTACTATTTCAGGCTTTTCCTGGCTCACACAGCAGCATCTTGTAATACCATAACATCCTTTACTTAGATCCGTGGGAGGAGGAGCTCAGGTTGGTTGTTTATTTATGCTTGGAAGTGGGTTACTTTCTTTCAGCACAGCTTTCCTTTGCCAGAGGAATGAGAAGGGACTGACATATTTCAAAACTAGTCCAATTTAGTCTTGTCAAAACTAAGTCTGATTTCACAGTCAGAACACCCCAAATGATATCTTGATCTAGTGTTCGAGTTACAGTGTGATTTCCAATGTCTTTGAATACAGCTATACTGCATAATGATATAAAGTGTGATTAAATACAAGACACTGCTAAACACTTTGTCAAACCCATGTTATGGTTTGACAAAACATACTTTGTGACCTATTATGAGTATTTTTTGTGATTATAACTGTTCTTTCAAGCCTTAAAATCAACACAGTTGAAATATTTCAATGCAGACTTTTAGCAATGGCAAAGTTGTTTTCTTCCCACCTAGTTAGAAAAGAATCACATACTTCTAAATTAATTTCCGTGTTTGCTGCTACTAACAGACCTCAACATGGTTATGAATGGCATTAGTCAGCTGGTATTTCCTGGTGCCAAAATTTATACCTGAACATGTGGATTGGAATGCTACAGATAGGGGGAAAACAATGCTGCAATATCTTCAACTTGTCTAAGATTTCATGGTGCTGCTGACCACCAGAACTGTGCTGGTCAGGACCATGAACTGTTCTGGAAGGACTAAGTTTGTTAAGGTTAAAATACAATGATAAACTCAAAGGCCTTGATCCTGAAACATACCATTTTCTTAAACTCTCTAAATATCTAATCATTTGGATTGAACATCTACACGTACGAACTATAATTTTGCACATTAAGGAGATCCCATATTATTCCATTAATGAGATAGGAAACAACTGAGAAATCAAAATATATATCGCCACAAAACAGATGTAGAATCAGGGATATGCTCAAAAAAGTATTGCTGCCACAGCAAACAGCCACAGTTGAAAAACACAGCAGATTTTCTTCTCTTTCAGAAAGCATAGCTATGACCAAAGCCAACCAGCAGGAAAGATTCTGATGTATAGTTTGCTTATTCTGTGTAGTTTGATGCTTTGTTAATGCACCAAACTTGCAGCATGCATAAACCAAATGATAAACAGTCTTAGGTAACTGTATCAGTGTGTCCCCAAGAAGAAATATGAATGGTATTAAAGTGGATAAGTTTTTCTTTTTAAAATTTGTTCAACCAAATTTGCATGTAGGAAAATCTTGAGATGTAGTAATGTTTTACTGTCTGTTAATGTGTATTGCTATTATGATCAATAATTGTAGTGTATTTTTATGTTAGAATGTGTTTAAAATGCTGACAGGCAGAAATCATCTTAGCAACTGGGCGGATTTTCCGGTGAATTGCTCGACAGGTTATAAACATGCAACTATGTGAAATTTTTTTAGAGTCATGTTGGGAGTGTGGACACACTTTAAATCCTGATCAAATATGAACCTTAATATACAAATTAGGTAAAATACCAGTAGGTAGTCAAATTTCCCCCAGTAAAATTTGATACAGTACCGAAAGAGATGGTGTTTGATGCCAAACGATCAAGAAATAGTTGAGATGTGGTTTATTTCAAAAGCTGACTTCCTGTGAGAAATTCCAAGCCATGCCAGCTGAATCCAGTAAGAGGACAAGAGACCTTGGGGTGTGTAGAAGTAGAACATGATTTTATAATTTATTTTTCTAAATGCAACTTATTACTAGTGAAAGCATGGTGACATTTAAAGGGAATTTGTGTTTCTGCTTGACATTTCTTGGCTACCATATCTAGTACAAAAGTCACAGAATTAATGACAAAATCCAAGATATACTGTATTTTTTTCTGGATTTGTGAACATCTATCCCTGCTCCCAATTAACAACTCTGAGTACAGTAAATTACCCCTAGAATATTAGCTACTGTATTATATATAAAAAACATGATTTATTTTTTGTAACATCACTTTGTAAGGTTTATGATTGTCAGTAATACAAGTCCACAGACTCAATGACTGTCTGTAATCAAGGTGATTAACCCCCTTTTGTTAGAGACTTGATCCTGAGAAAAAAGCTCTCCAGCATGCTGGTGCTGTTTTGTACAAAGTTTTGATTTGTAAGAAAGAAAAGCATCTTAAAATTTTATGCAGAAAGCAGCTCAGCTCCATTTGAAGCTGTTCACAGGATCAATCTCCTCCAGGGCCTGTGTCCCTGGTAGAAGCTGGCATACATTTGGTGTGCGTCTGGAACCACGTTCAGTTTCCTCCTGAGGAATTTAGTCCATGTGTGGTGAAATAACTCTGTGAATCCAACTAATACCCCGCAAGTGGCCATGACCAGGGAATTTAACTCAAAACTGCAGTACAGCTCTGAACCAAAACAAATGTAGGTGTCATACCTTCTCTCCTTTATTGAGCTTTGCATTGGTAACTTGATAAAGAAGTTTTGTCTTCAGGACTAAAAATGAGAATTTTTTTTTTTGCAGGCAATATTGCACAGCTAGTTTGAAAACCAGCATTTAGTTTTATTGACTCATATGCTAGATAGATGAATCCTATCTAACTTTGAACACATCAGGTTTTCCCAGCTAAATCCTATGACAGTAAAACATTAAAAAAGGAAAAGAAAACTTTTGCAATTAACCTCAAATGTGCCTTCATATGTAAATACAGTCATGAGACCTGCCTAAATGTGAAAAATTTACATGTCTTCAAATTTGCTTGTTTTACTTTTCTGAATGTAAAGGATCATACATGCAAAGAATTATTTTTATTGGCATAACTGATACCATTTATTTTGTTAAACTTCATGTAACTTACTTCATTTCCCATTGCAACAAGTGGAGATTTTTTTCTTTCGAAATGGTTACAACTCAGCCTTTTGGAAATGAAATACTGTTACTTCAGCAATGAGTTCTTCACATTGCCGTGTGTGACAACATATATGTAGTATGTAGATAGTGTGTATGGAGTATGAAGATGGTTAATCAGAGCTTGCTGTGTAATTCCTAGTAGGTGTGGAAAGAAAGTGAGATAAAAGCATGAAGGGCAAGGCTCACAAAGAACCAAACAGGGAAAGTGCGGTGGGAAGCGAGATGGCAAAATATTTGAGCTCCTATCTGCCCCAAGGAGTGGGGAAGCAAATGCTCTGCTGTGAGTGTTTGTGTTTAGAAAGGAGATGGCAGGGAATGCTGACCTGCTCAATGGAAATCTTGACAAAATGTCTGGGTGACTCATTTCTCTGATAGTCATGGAGCTTGCTCCTGTCTTGTTTCCCCTGTGCAGAGGCATTCTTTCCTCTGCTTTACTAGGGCCCTGAGAAATAGAAAAGAAGATGTCATCTCAAGCTAATTCTATAAACACTGCTATCAGAAAAGACATTTTAAACTATCATAAAAAGGCCCATTGTGCAACTGGAGTCTTGGAACAGGAACGGCTTATAGCTCAACCATTGTTAAAGGTTAATGTTCCTATCACTGCATTCCTTTTTCTAGTTCCCATAACCAGGCTGTAATGATAGATAAATATATGAGCTATTTCTTTGTGTTGGCAAAATCACAATTCAGAAAAACATAGTTTCCTAGGTTATTTTTAAACTAATATGCTGGTTTATAGCTAGATGAATAAACCCATCTTTTTTAAGAGAAAAGACTTTTAATGTTCTGTTGCTTTTGCAGAATGTGACCATTTGTGAACGTTTTTGTCTATCAAAATAGAGTAACAGCTTTATGAAGTCAACTCATGAACTGAAAAAGAAGCTAATTAAAACAATAATATTAATTTACTGATGCCAAATGTTAACCAATCTTGTACTTTCCACAGTTATTTTTACTGTTGTACAATAATTTGAATGTCTTTATCCTTGCTGTGTATTGTTATGTTTCTGTAAGTGCTGAATGCTGATTCCAGGGCAGAAATTCTATTTTCTGTTAGCTGACTGAGCAACAGAGTCTGCACATCTCTCTTCCAAGCTCTCCCCCTTTTCATACAAGGAGCAAAGTATGTCTTCTCTGTTTTAGTGAGTTTCCGTGGTCCTTGGTCAGTGCACCAGGAGTGCTTTCTATCACTAAGGTACTCTGAAAAAATGTTATAACTTCTAAGAAATTCTGCAGATTGAGGTCTAAAATTTTGACTATGACATGGCAGGGGTAGGAGCATCTTAACCCAGGCTTTCTTTAAAAGTCGAGACGATTCAGTCTTCACAGTTTCATCCAATTTAGAGAAGCTTCTGAACATCCACAAAATTTCTCTTGCGCAGCACTGCTGGTCTGCTCAAACACTTACAAAGCTGCACGTGCTTCTGATCTGGTAGGTCTGAATGATGGAGCTTGTGCATCCTTCACTCTTGGTTTCAGGCAATTTTTGGGCGAGTCCTTAGCACAGCACAGCTGTACTCAGCACGTCTTCAAAAGGGTTGAATGCCGTATTACTGCTCCTGGTTACAGGTTTTCTGGTTCAGGGACAAACTGAGAGGAAGAAGCAGGCCAGCTGCAGCTACCTCCTATTTTTGGAGTCAATCTACTGGAACCAATTCTGTGCTAAAAGTAATCCCAAATAATTTCTTTTTCTTACGGGCAAAAAAAGCATTCTAATAACTCTTTCCTGGCCTGTGATGGTTTTGAAGGGAAGCAAATACTTCCCTATTTAACTGTCTCAAGAGAAATACCTGTGAAAGGTAAGTTGATGGGATATTTTGATAGCATGGATCCATGACAATGATATATCCTAGTGAACAGAACTTGGGCTCCAGATGGTGTCTACTCCTTGGTGGAGTAGATGGCCCTGGTTCCCTGCAGACATTTGAAAATCAGATTGTTCTTTGGAGTGTGTGTTAAATGTCCCTAAGCAAGAGATGGATGGGAAGCCCGGTAAGGAAATTCTTATTGAAACGTTGCTGTTTTTTAACACGAGAAGAAGTAATGAAGGCCTGTCTGTAATTGCTTTCTGTATCTGAGCAGTATAGCTGCCAGCACTGTTTAGGTAACCAGTTAGGTAATTTTTCTATAGAAAATTTAGACTTCATTTAAAAAAAAAAATCAGTCAATCCAAAACCCAGACAACAAACCTCGTCAAGAACCAACCGAAGAGAAAGGCAAATGTGTATTAATCTTTCAGCAAAGAACAAATACTGCCGGTGCATCTTCATGAATGGTGAATTGCCCTTAGCAATTCAATTGTTTTCTGAAATTACCTTTAAAATTACGGACATTAGCTCTTAGGCTCCTGCTATATTGATTCTGAGTGCAAAGAACTGATAATACACAATTTTGAACTCTGTTACCATTAAAGAAGCCTGCTGCATTCATTCCTGGTGCAGATCCACTGCTAGCAGTGCTGTGTGTTGGCTGTTTACACAGAGGAGCAGGTACTCCTGTTTACAAGCTTCACTTGAATACAGCTTAGATTTGCCTCTTGTTAGCACTGAAGTAGCAACCCTAATATGTTTTTAGGTTATACTAGGTTTAGGTTTTCTCTATAAGCTGTTTTTAGTCTTCTGTGCAAGCCTCCTGTTGTGTCTATCAGAAACATCAGAGAAAAGCATCCGTGGTATTTGAGGAGGAGGTTATGAGACAGAGTGTGGTGGCAGTCGTTCGAACTAAATATGTTTTAACAGATAGAGTGATACACAACTGTTATTTCCATTTCCATGGGTTTTGCCTCTCTTTTAATGATGTTTTAGAGATTTGAATTTCCCATTTTATTCCCATTTGTGTGGTTTACTAGATTAAAGTTGAACAAACTGGCAGTATTATTTTACGTACTGATGAAGCAGATATCCCTAAAGAATGAGACAAATGTGTCATATCTTTACAGCATGAGGGACACAAGGTGGGATACCTGCACTTTTAAAGTGCTTCAGTGACTGGTGCTTATGTGGAAAAATTCTCTTAGTTCTGCTTTTCTGGACAGACAACATGAACCTAGCTCTTTGCAAGACCTGGAAACACAGCATCCCAAATTAATGTCTGTTTTGCCTTCACTGTGATTATAAAATTTATATGGTTTCAGATACTAGTTTAGGTACATCTTCTTCAAAATCTAAGCAACTCTGCAAATTTTAAGCAATTAAATAGGCCTATAGATTTTGGCCTCTGGTAAAAGGCTATAGTAATACAGATAAATATATGACTGTTTACCCACAATATGCAAGTACTTGTAAGAAAGCAAAAAAATCAACAAAATTAAAAGAAATCTAGGAGCAATTTTATTCAAGAGATCTCCTTAGAATGGGGAAAACTATAAAGTAGTAGTCTCTTTGTTTACAAAAAGGCTGTGTTTAATTAAGTAGGGTGATATATAGTATACACTGTTTGATTGATGCATATAACATGAAGATTTGGGAAGTCTTGTTATATATAATAAACCTATTCTCTCAAAGCTCTTTCCTGCAGTTTTACTGAACAAGTTTTTGAAGCCTGCACAACTACCAGATTTTATGAAACTTCATGTAAAATGTCACCCATTACAATATAATGCAATGCAATACAGTATAGTCCTCCAATTTTTTTAGAATACAACCCTAAATAGCGAGATTCTACAAAAGTCAGATTGATTTTAGTTTTTTGCTAATTTTTATTCAGCATAAAAATTAACCTAACCCAGAAGTATACTTGTTATTAGAAACAGCAAAATTATAAAGAAGTTTCTGCTAAACTGAAAATTAATATGTGATTTGCTGGTCTTTGCTTTAGTATTGCTTTAGGGTTTTAAGCTCCCTTGTGTCATTGCCATACAGTAAGTGAAATATTTTTCAAAGTGATAGATTTTTAACTTGGACTGGTAATAAAGTTTAAATGTCCAGCACGGAGATACAAATTTTAGCTTTTAAAACTTTCACAAAAAGAGAATAGCAGCGTAATGGATTGCAAGAAGGGAGTGTATTTTTTTTTTCACCATAGGTACTCTAATAAGATTTTTGTAAATCTCAAAATTGTTTCTAGAAACGTTTTACAATTCATTCCACTCCTACTGAAAGTGCAATGTTTTAAATAAAAACAGTTCAATTAATCTTAAAAAAGTAAAAAAATCATGCATCAAAGGAAATTCTGAGAGACACTTTAAAATGACTGCATCTGATCAGTCGATTACATTAAAACATGCAATAATGATTTGTAAGAGGATATGAGCAAATTCAGGTGGATTTTTTAAATTCACTTGTCACATTCCCGTATGAAAAGGGAAGTCTTTTTTACAGAAAATAAGTTTTATTTCATGTGTAAAAAAATCTCAGCCCTCATCCTCTTTATCACTTAGATATTGCTAAGCATTTTATTTCTGAAATATAGTACTTCTTGTTTCAAGGAAACTCCCCCCGCACTTAGAGCTGGATACTGCAGTGCAGTTGTGCAGGATGTTGTCCTGCAAGCTGAGAGATTGATTAGGCAAATTCACAAAAACAAAACCCTGCTTTCCTTCTCTCTCCACTCTCTTCTTCCAGCCCTTCACTTAAACAACCCCCTGTGATAAAAAATAGCACTTAAAATTGTGTGACACATTCTGAGGAAGATTGCTGGGCTTAATTTCCTTTCTGTTTTTCCTTGCCTCCCTATATAAGCTTCAAAGTCATAGCTCAGAGGCTTTTTTTGGCAGGAGGAGAGGACTATGTCAAGAGCAGAGGCAGCTCGTGATAAGCTTTAGTGTATCACGATACATCTGCAAACACATACCTTGGGTAACAGCCAAACAAACACTGGAGACTGTGGGAGAAAGGACAGGATGAACATGGCCAGTAAAAGATGCCTCTGTAGGGTATGGTCATGAAGATATTGGTCACGTCATGAATATTTTTTCTTACAACTGACTTGTTGAACACGTAAACTTTCTTTTGTAGTAGCAAAGCACGAAAGATGGCTGGGGATGAACATATCTGTCTCTTACGCGTAAAACTTATTCAAGTAACAAGAAAAGGCTGCCTTGAAAGCAGAGGCAGTGTCACATTATCAGGCTTTGGGTGATCACATTTACAATGCAGCCCTCTCAGCATCCCCTTCATCCCCATGTGATGTCAAGGGATGTGAGCTCCCATCAAACATTGCCAATGGCCGTGACTCATGCTCAGAGAGATGGAATTAATTGTGGTTGCATTTCTGATGCTAATGCTGCTATTTGCTCCTTATGTGAAAGAAACAGGAAAGAAGGAAAAGGGACGGCATTCTCCTTTCTAGTAGCTACACAATAAAGTGTAGTTTTCAAAATAAATGACTGTTTTTTTCCAATTTTCTTAAGGGGGAAAAAAAATCCTCCCGAGATGCAATCTTGAGCAAAGTACAAGAAGTTCCCAAAGGATGCTGAACACGAGCAAAAACATTTCCAGCGTGCTTATAATAATGCTGTTTACTTTGTCAATTAATGATTCATTACCCAAAACAGCTTGTGCATTACAAATGGCTCTGCACTGTACTTATGGAGCTGCAAACTGTAAATGGCAAAGATGGCTTCACTTTTCTTGCAGATTTGTTTATCTGAATACCAGAAAACAGAGCTGTAGAGAGAGTGTAGGGTATCATATGTTTATTTGTTTAGTCTTGCAGTGCCTTTGCTCTTCGATGCGGAGCTCCCATACTCTCCATGGGAGAACAGGGTGTTCTCTTGGGTCTGAGCAGAGAGACCTGAGGCCCAAATTGCCTCTGTTCCCTTTCCAAGGAGACCTGTTGCTCCATTGCTTCCATGGGCAGAGGAACCCCCCAGCTGCCTGGAATCTGAAGGCACAAAGGCAACTGGTTTCCAAGAGCCATTATAAGTTGGTCATGCAATTACTGCAGGACAGGAAAAAGGTCAGACCAAGTATTCTGCTGGTGTAAATCAGTCCAGCTTGTCATGGACTTTAATGGAATTGGTTGATTTATACCAGTTTGGAATCTGACCTATCGCAGACAGAGATGGAAAATGTAGCGCAGTTAAATTCAGTGGGAGTTGTGCTCCCTTGTCACGTGTGTAATAGAGCTGAGTTCCTGCAGCTGTGGGAGATTCATCTCAGATTTCCCCACTCTGGGGTTCTCAAAATTGTAGCAGAGCTTTTCAATCATGGGACATTTTTATTTTATTTTATTGTCATTAGGCCATCTGAGCTTGGTTAAACATGTGGTTGTAACTTTATAGGACTTTTTCTAAAATTAATTTCACCCCGATGGCTTTCGCCTCGATAAATTATGTCATAAATGGACATAGGTGAAAGCTGGAATCTTGTGGCATTAGTCTAAAATAACAGGTTAAATGGTTTTACTTTGCGCATAATGGTTACAGGATTTGATCAAAAGCCCATCGTGGAGAAACTCTCTTGCCTTCAAAAGGCCGTACTAAGCACACTTTGCCATTGCTGGCGCCAAAAGATTCAAGTTGTTTATTTGCAGTCTTATCTTCAGAACAGTTTGTTATGCATTCAAACACAAGTCCCCAGAGGGATTTGCTCAAAAAGCCTCAGGCATCCAACTCTTCCAAGAGAGTCCAAGGTGCACACGCTCCATGTCTAACATCCAAAGGAAGAGTCAATACTTCTTCATGAACTGAAAAGCAGCCAGTGCTCTTCATATGAGCAGGTAGAGAGGATGAAGGGCAGAAAATATCTTGTATCTGGAAAGGAGGAAAAAGTACACTTTGTTCAGCCACACTAGACTGTACTACTCCCCACTTGGGATTCATGTAAAGGAGCTCACTTGTGAGCTGTGAGAGAGAAGAGCTTTGAATCCCCTTAAGGAAACTATTATTGCTTTAAAAATAAACCTGCCATTTCCTCGCTGTGCAAAATTTGAGTATTTCTTGAATATCAGAGTATCAGTACAGAGATATTAATCAATAGTATCAGATAGTGTCTGCAAATCATCTTTCCCCCCAGCTTTTTTTTGTTCATATTGTTATCAGTTTTTACAAGCATTGTGTATCTCGTGAATGCCAGCTAACCAGGGTGATATAAATCTTACAGCTCTGAGAACTGAAAAGATACTTACAAGCAATTATGCAATAACTGTATTAAAATAAAACAAATTGGGGCCAAAGTCTAGACATTTGCCTTTCAGTTATGTGATTCTTATCTCTGTCATTCAGTTTCTCCATGGAGATGGTCAGTAAAGTCTCCTTGAAGAAGAAAAGATAAAAGGTCAGCAGCAGAGTTAGCCAAACAGTATTTTAAACTGGTATAATTTTTCATTATTGAGTTCACTAAAAATGTAAAGCCAAATTATGCATTGTTTTAATTGATAAGCCTTCTGTATGTTTCACTAGTAACTCTTCTGCATTCCAAGGAGTTGGGATCCAATACGTTTTAGAAAATGAGGCTAGTTTCCAGATGAGCATAAGTTGGACTCATATACGGAAACCGAACAAGGACTCTGGGGGGTCAGGATTCAAGACAAATTTCAGAGTTGAATGGAACAAAGGCCATACAGGCTTGAGATCTCCTTTTGAAGGGCTTCTGCAGTGAGTATACTGTGTATCTTTGCAGATTAGTGCTGGCAGCCTTTAATTTCTTTTGCGGAATTTGACTCAGTGACTTGAATCAAGGGCTTTGCATAAATTAAAACACAGTATGAGCAAGTAAAGAGTACCTACAGATACAGAAAACTGGTCAAGAAATAATCTTATGTAGAACTGAAAGTATGGTGTGGCTTCAGAGCATATTCCATTTGCGGTTACATTGACAGACCTACAGAATCCACCGGGACTTGTCACGTAAGGGAATTAGGAGAATTTGGACTCCTAATTGGATTTTACAGCTATTAAGTGATATATTGTGAAGTGTTTTGGATTCAGTAGAGGAGCTTCTGTCCTCAGAGCATATAGTGGATGAAAGAGCAAAAATACTCAATCTTTTTGGAGAAAACAAGATCAAGAAAAAGCAAGCAAAGGTCTTTTCCAACATACTTGACTCTGTGACAAGCAGTCTGGTGGGGTTGGTAGTGATCATAAATCTGATGGGATCCAATTGTCAGTTTTTCCTAAATGCTGCTCTGTGTTTCCGTGGTGTTTTGATTTATGAATAAAACTTGCGGAAGCTTCATTTCATGAAAAGGGAAACTAGACAACCTCAGAATGCAGCTGATCTTTTATGTTTCTTTAATGTCAGCCAATTAGACAGAATGGTGGAGAAGTCCTGTGCTTGTATCTTTATTTCCAAAATCCTGTTTCTTTATGATGTATTAGATTGCCAATTCAGATGCTTTCATAAACCTGGACTAGTGCCTTCATCTAGGCTATCCGGGCAAGTTTGTATTGCATTCATTGTTGTCATAGAACAGCTATGTATTTTGATAATTTTTTTTCTTATAACTTGAAGACATATTCGCAAAGTGCATGATTTTTATTTCATGGTTCCTCCATTTGAAAACTTTGGGTAAGCATGAATGTGCAGGCACTACTGATGATCCTTTTCTGCAAGTATTTATATTTACGGTACTGGAGCTAGTTTGTTTAAAATTTCAGCAATTTGACCTACCTGGGCTGCAGACAATCCTCTGGATTTTTCGTTTTTGAGGGGGAATTGGAAAATAATTCTTAAGAACAAATATTTTCATATATAATAAGAGGATCATGTGATAAGAGAAGGGAAAGAGATTTGCTCACAACACCTAACAAAGTTAGCTCAGGGAGTATTCATTATCAGGTGGTCAGTAAATTTACATGGTATTTGAGGCAAAAAAGAAAATGCGTAAGGTATGGTAGAAATATTGCCTGTTAATATGTAAAATGAGAAACTGTGGTTCACATGGGTTCTTGTGAATTGGCAAGTTCAATAAAAACATATTTTCGTTGTTTCCACAATTTTTTTGCTCTTTTGAGAACAGAAGAGATTTGAATGTGCTCAGGCATAACCAGTACATGTTTTTACAATCAAGTTCATGATTCCCAGATCAGTCTGCCCCTTACTTTATCAATCTCTCCCACCATGATTTCTTGCTGCAAACAGTGAGTCAAGACCTGTGAATAAATCCGCTGCTGTCACCTCAGACATATAGTTTTGAGGTAGTTTTCTAGCTTATTTCCATGTTGAACTCTCACAGTTGTGTTTCTCTCTCTAACCTCTAATGTTATTTCTTTTCTGAGCATTTTTTCTCGAACTACCTAAGGTTGTTGACAGAAAACGACTTATTGAAGACTCTACCAACACCACTCATGAGAATGCCAGAGTAAGAAAGACAAAGGATAGTATCTTTTGCAACTGAAATATCTGAATCAGTAAAAATGTTTGTCGTCTTCTAGAACCACATGATTTCATCCTAAACTGCTTCTCTAGTGTAGAGTGAAATAACAATAGAAGTTATTTCTTCTTGGGTGAGTCTTTTCTCGCAATTAATTTAGGAGGGAATTGAGGCTATTATCATCTCTTGGGATGTTTTGCTCACCATTGAGACCCCCTTCTTCCAAATTACTCATCTAGAATCACAATTAATCTCCCACAGGGATTTTCTTTTGGATGTCGTTTTAAAGAAAGCGATTTATGAGATTACCCTGCTAAAGGCATGAAAATGTGCTTTATTGCAAGACTTTATTGTGCTTTATTGCAAGAGATTCAGCCTCTCTCATAACATAACCTGAGGTGCTGGAGCCAGTGGCAATCTTTTCAGGGATTTTTACTCAGGGAAGTTTGCATGGGAGCTGTGTTTTGTCTAGGATTTGTGTAGGTGAATATGAGCAGAAAAAGCACACATCAGCCCAAACACTCTAAGCACCTTCTCACACAATCTCAAGAGAGACAACATTTTAAGTTTTAAACTATAATAATTTAATAACTTCTTAGCTTGGCATTTGACAGCTTGCATTCACTGATACTGGTAGATGAGGAATTTGGCACACAATGCATTAAAAATCCTTCCCTATGGGGAAGGATTCACAGTGTTAGTGCTATGATTGGATACAAATTTTGTTTTAAATTTCATACCTGCTCTCCAGAATTCAGCCTGTTATCATCTGAGGTTTTGGGTTCAGGCTTTTTGCTAGTGGATGCATTCTCTCCTTTTATGAACCGTGTCGAGAACTACCACAAAACAACCCAAGCTATTCCTACACTCTGACACTTTCCTCGTCTCAATACTGGACTAAAAAAAAAAGAGAAGAAAAAAGAAAAAAAGAAAAAAAGAAGTAACATATTTCAAACCCTCTAGAAAATAACTTTTGACATATGATAGTTAAAGCTTAAACTAGTTCCTATCTTATCCCTCTGTGTATTTATAATCCCTCTTGAATTCCAGCACATTTTGTTTTGACATTTTTCTCAATAGTTACAAAGACTAGTATGAATAGTTTCAATCTACTTCAAAACTGTGATACAAAATAAAATACACCAAAGATTCAAATGATATAAACAGCTGTGTAGTGAATACTTAACCATGTCATGACAGGAGAGCTTGGGGACTCACTTTCAAAATGAGGTTGCCTTCATCTTCACTGCCTGTTATGATGCATTTAGTCAAACTAGTTATGATTCTAGACCATGAAGCATAAAGTACTGAAGGTAGAAGGCATCATTAGATGCTTTATTTTGATACTTAGACAATATAACAAACAAAGTGGGGCTTTTTTTGATGGGCTACCCTCCTGCAAGAGCTCTTCTAGCCAAACAAGCGCCATTGTGGCACAGCTCCTCTCTTCTCCATGTAGTAGCCCATGCTGGTGATCCCACCACATTCAGCTCTGTTCAGGCTTAAAGCTGAAATCAGTCTCACCATGTTTGCTCTGGGGAAGACCAGCAGCTGCCCCGGTAGTGAAAAGCTTTCTAAAACAACTGGTAATTTTGCGAGGTGAACCAGTATTTTTTCCCTTCCACTCCCCTCAACATCTCCCTCCCCCAGACTTCTTTTGTTGCTTAATCTTTCAAAACCATTCCAGCAAAACAGAGACTCACTTGCTGTGTAGCCAACCCAAGAACTGCTGTTTCCTGTTCATGACCTACCACATTCCCTGCTTTTGGAGGGCTGGCACTTCAAATACGGCAGTGGGAAGCAGCTGCCACCCTAAAGTGGCTGTGGGAAGGCATCTGCTCTTTGGATCAATGAGCACCAGATTTGCCTTCCACAAGGTCTGAGACTTGTGCACATTTTGCAGCACTGCACCACTTAGACTAAGAATGTTGATTGTGCAAACAATTCTTGGATAAAATCCTTCAGCTGTCTTAACCCTTCAGAGACCTTTTCTTGTGGGAAGACAAGGAGCTGTGCCCAGATGTCCTGATGGACAGATTTGGAAGGTGTCTCCAAGAAGAGACTGAACGGATGTCGCTGTTGGGATGGCTGCGACACATGAATATGGACACTGCACCAGGATAGTGGCATAGAGTGTTTTATTTCAAGAAGAACACATATTTATAGACTATTCTATGTTATCATTCGTGTTACAAGTTCATTGGCTACTAAACTACAATATAATACTATTGGTTACCTGTAACACAAGCATTCAGACATTCAGAAAAATACCAAGTGCAGATATGTTTGCTGTTTTCTGTCTCTATTGTTTTGGATTCCGTACTTCTGTTGATACTACACTTTCCTGGGCAAAGCTGATTATTTTCTTCTCATGGGTTTTTCTCACAAATAGAAGCTAACCATGTCCAAATTGAGATATGTGAAGCCTTCAGACTAGCTGTTGGCCTAAACAAAAGGATGCTTGTGGACAACCTTGCTTCAATGCATTTTAGCCTTTTGCAAAATTCAACTCTTGTTTAAAGGTCTTCATATTTAAACTCTTAGGAAAGTTGCTTGGATATTAAGTTGGGAAGTACTTACAACCTTCAGCTTGGCTCTTGTGCAGCGACATCTGAGTCACCATGTCCTGCTTAGAGCCCATCTTTGTAAAAGAGACTGATAAAATGGAGCAGTTTAAACAGTGCCATCAACTGTGTTTTGAGCAGAGTGTTGGACCAGATGACCTCCATAGGTCTCTTGGCCTTAAATTATTCTATGGTGCATTGATCTCCTCATCTTTTTGCTGCTCATATTTTCAGTGTGAGTGTCAAACTGTTCCTAAATAATGGTACTTTAAGTGTATGGAGGAAAAAACAGCACACAGCCTGTTGCTGCAGGAGTTACTGTGAACAAAAGGGGTTAGGCATGTGATTGCAAATGGTTGTATTTTTCACCAAAACAGGAATCAGCAATAGAATAAGCTTTACTGTCATCTACATTCTTTTTCTTGAGCTTCAGTCATGGAAGTTTGTATATATATTAATTAAAGGGACACTGTATGAGCAAAGAATCACTTGTTTATTAAGTCTCTGGTTGATTGATTCTCCAAATAAAAGAATTTCTAAATTGCATTCCTAATTTCCTAAGTTATGCACTTGTCTTTTTGTATTTCATCATTGAATTGATATATTTAGATTGTTCTTTTATAGTCCTCTTGCAGCTAGACCCAGTTATTGTCTTTTTTTTTCTCTTTGTTTGAAGAACTTGGGAAGAATTGTAATTTTTATTTGGTCAAATTTCACAGGAATTTGCTTATTCTATCTTGTAATATTGGTGCTGTACACACTCTGAGAAACTGAAGTCAGATCAAAATTAGTTTAGGATGCCAATGCTTCTGTAAATACTCACTTTTTTTTCCTTTCTGCAGAAATGAGGGATACAATATCATTCTAATTGCACAATCCTTTCCCTTTAGGACAGATTGCAAAACGAAGGGCTCTTCCAAAGAACTTATTATGGTTGTTTCTTATTTCTGTTACAGTTGTCTGAGGCCCCGGTCAAACTTGTCTGAGGCTTTAGTCATGTTATTCTAGGCATTAGTTTAATACATAGAAGCAGTTCTTGCTCAGCAAATTATATTTAGGAGGCAAGGCAAATAGACAAAAGAGAAGAAAATATTTTATCCAGTCTTTTACAGTCAGATTGAATTTTATCTTCACTGCAAAAAGGCAGCACAAAGAGTTTCCTGAAACAAGATTGATACCTGAAATTAAAATTTTTGTGAATCAGTGGAGCAAAAGTCAAAATTATCTCAATGCAGCTGCAATTATGGAGATGAGATTAGCAAGTATAAGGTGTGGTGCCTAGAATTCTACTCTGACCAAAATTACTTGACATAAAAACATCATCCTTCTAATCCTCCCTGCCATGCTCTGTTGTTAATACCTTAGCAAAGGGGTTTAGTGTTGCTTATGAGGCTTTTCGTAGTGAATAAGAATGAACTCCTGTTTCTTGAATGCTGAATCAGTGAGAAACAAACTAACTGTAAATCATCATCACAAAAAATTAGATGTATCTTTGTTAAGGTCTTCGCTACCCTGTGAAAAGATACTGCCTGATTTTGGTCTATGACTTTATGAAAATGACCATACAAAGAGCATTTGTTTGAAAAAATGTAATTAAGAAGATCAATTAATTTCTTATCTGCTTTCCCTCTCCAATTGGTTTTAACCACATCTCCATGTGAGATATGTCTAGCTAATTGCCATCTCCAAAGTTAAATATTGGTTCTGACACTAGTTGTCCAGATAAGAGAAGTTACCTTCCACTGCAAACATGTGTTCAAAACAAACTTTCTCATGTATCAGAAACAAACCAAATTCATTATTCACATTTCAATTGTATATTTGAATACAATTCTTTGTAATTTATTTATTGCTCTTCGTTGCTATTGCTGACCCACTTCCAGTAGTGCATTAAGTTACGTGATTAACATCTGTCACATGTTGTTTGTATTCTCTTCTTCTCCCCAGGGATGGAAGTGTGTGCAGCGAAGTGTCCTCTTAAATTGTTATTTTAAATATGAGTGTTGTTGTGTATTTATTAAAGAAGGCAAGGCCAGGGAACGGGTCTTACTTTTGGACCAAAAAATGAGCTTGTTTGTGATGCATTTTCTCCTCAGCCCTGATTACAAATAACAATATTGTGAGTAAAATTAACACAGAGACTTCATTTTGTAGGAGTAATATGATGTCACATTTTTTTTACAGCTTCTGTCAGTGTTTTGTTTTTCTACATTTGTTCTTACAGAAAGGCATGTCTGCTTACCACTGAATTATCTGAGTCCAAAATGTTTTTTGGATCATAGATTATCTCTTATCTTTTGTAGCCACACTGAAGATATCATATGGACATATATATATATATGGTACTAACTATTTTAACCTTAGAGAAGTTAGTACTGCCAGTAAAAAGCAGTCCTTCATCAAGAAGTGATGGGCACAGTTTTATAGCACTTCAATTTTTATCTTATTTTTTCTCATTTGTGGTTTCTGAAGTGATTCCTTGTGGAACTTGCCTTTGCTTTCCCTGCTCTTTTTTTGCCCAGTTTATTTCTGGTCATCTTGGCCTATGCAAAAGCTAGAAGCTGTGAGCCATTAGCTTTTAAAAATGTGAAACCTTGTTTTTGTATTTATTGGGCTGTTTCAGGCTGAAGTGTTGGAAACAGCTGGGAGGTTAATCAGAAACTTTCTGAGAAATACTAATTAATGAAAAATTCAGTGGTCTGGATTGCTTTTAGCACAAGAGGCTCATTCCTTGTCAGGTTTCTATATCCACGAGATGTTTGCTTTGTTATCCTAAGAGCATTTTCTAAATGGAGAAAGGAAAGTTTGAAAAAGAATGCATGATAACAGAAAATGAGAAGATTATAAATATGAACTCTGGCTCTCCTAAACCAAATGGCTAAACTTTAATTAACCTCATTGGGCCCAGGATTTCATCCTGAAGGTTTCTGACAATATTTTTCGAGCTATAGAATCCAAGTGTGAATGAATACTATTATCCATGGTATACGAAAGTGGAGGATGCCAAGAACTAGAGTGTATTTAATGAAATTCCAAAAAATTTCTCTGTCACTGGGAGTCACTGTCACCAGACTTGCCACATGGGAGTGATTTTCTCTGTCACACTCAACTCTTTGAAGCAAGGACAGTTGCGAAATCTGGCGTATCAGGTTTCAGTACTGCTGCTTGCATCCCTTCTCCTTCCCTCTTTGTTGCCTTGTCTAATGTAATTCTCCATCTTGATCTGGTTTGCCTGGGACAACCCACAAAGTACAACAACATCCATTGGCTTTGATTTGGGTTATCTGACTTTTCAAAACTTAATGAGCCAGTTGAACAGTCCCTATTTCATGCTACATTTTTCACCTAAAATAAGACCTCTAAGCTAAAGTTGCTATAGCAAGGATAGCTAAGATTGCAACAGGGAGAAGACCTGGATACAGGACAGACTATTTGCTCCACAAAATCAATTTCCTCATTTAACAACCTAGGCTGAGAAGCTGCCATTTGTTAAGCTTCTCTGACAAGATGCCTCTGAGTGACCATATCCTCAGGAAGAGAGAACCAAGATTAAACCACCATGTCAGAAGTAAAGCAAGACAGAAGATGGCCTTAAAATTGGAGAAGAATTTTCAAAACTGAGAGAACATTCAGTTCCTGATATTAAGCTGAACTTCAAGAGCGTACTTAAATTAACCTTTCTCTTTCGTGTCAAGGACTTAAGAGTCCAAAATGAAAGGTCTATTTTGTTCCATAGGCTCTCTTCAGTCTTCCCCTAGGATTCTAGGAATCTTCTGGATCCTGTTAGGCTTTGCAGCAGTAGGAGATGACAGAAAAAATCTTTTACTTAGAAGAATTTAGTACCACAGGTACCTGGACTACCCAAAAACCCTGGGCCTCTGTGTCAGGTAGTTAATCAAGAAGCCAACAGGAACTTTGTGACTACACCTAATAGTGAGCATGAGTTACTGAAGATGCCTTTGCTTCCTGTTGAATATTATTATAAGAGTAATTTCTCATGTAGTTGATTATGTCTAATGTCAGATTAGAATTCGCCAGTGTTGATTATAATTGGATGTGTTTTGCTGCACACAGAAATTCCTAATGCTGGGTTGTTTAAATCATAGTTCTGGATTAGCAGTTAAGAAGGATTCTTTGGAGTGAAGAACTGACAACTGTAATTGTGCAACAAAATAATTGAAGCATGCTAAGCAATTAAGGAGTTCTATTTATAGCCAGAACATATTTCTGCCTCTTTTTGCCATCCTCCTTTTTTGTTACCTTATGTACAAGGGAAAGAAACAACACAGTGATGTTCACATAGCTTAACCAGGAACAATAAATGTGTTGTATAAAGGTAGGATCAGTGGGCAGCACTGAATTAAACATATCTAAAAATGTGGGTTTGGTGGCCAGGTCAGGGCCAGGGACAGATTCTGATTCGTGTGAGTCAAAGAACTTGGCAAATTTCTTGATGAAATTTCTCATCCAAAATGGAGTGTCGTTCCTTTGCTCATCTTCTCCAGGGACAGTGCTCCTCTTGAGCAATGTGGGTCAGCTGCTCCTTTGTGAAAGTTTCATCACTCATCTCAGTCTCAAGAAAGTGACATACTGTTCCTTAAAGATTTTGGCAAAAGCTGAACCTCACCGGAAGAGGGACCTCCACATTGTTTGCATAGGAGCCAGGGCCAAACCCATGAATCTGGTTTATGATTCAGGGACTGGAATCCGAATAATCTGGAGGAATTTGTTCTTGGAGTTCTGGTTTTGGCCTATTGTAGCTATTTTCTTGGTTTAATTTCTTATATGTTGATGAGATATTCGAGCAGTATAAATCACAATGAATCAAAAAATACATGACCCAGTCTGGGGCAAAGAACATGGGGTTTTGCTTTGTGTTTTGACTGCTACCTATCCCTTGGCCTCTGTTGCATGATCCTAAGAAGACAGGGTCCATTTTTCTTGGGAAGAGAGGTGATTATCACTAGTACAGAGAGGGAGTATGTAAGAGATTGTAATGAAAGAGCTAAGGTCATGGTTCATGGTAAACAGGTGAAATAAAAATATTAGTTGCTGTAACGATAGTAACTCTTCAGCAGTTGGGAATTAGTTCTTGTGAACTGTACTTTAATCTGTCATGTCAATTTTGTGTCAGAGGAGGATATATAGCAGGAAAAAGCACTGTTATATCTCTCATGTTCCATTTCTTTTGCTGATTTTGGTCGTGGTTATAAACTATACTCTTGGATTGCTCTTCCTATCAGAGATAACATAATTTCTTTGTTGTATCATTTCTAGGTCTCAGTATTTTCTTTTAAAAGTTAAAAATTACTTTTCTTACTCTAGAAGCAAATTCGTATTCATTTTACTTCATAGTGCAATTAAAGTTCTTTTAATTTGAAAGACTTTTTAAGGACTGAGATGCTAGTGAGACTTGAAAATTGTTCAATGTTAACTCAGTTTTACTTTAGTATTAGATTAGCATTAGTTTTCAAACACTTATACTCCTTTTAAAGCTCTTAAGTTAGACATTAAGCACAGGAAGAATTATAGATTTTGCCAGCAGTCTAGATAAGATCTGACAAGATTTGCTATTTCCAAAACGACATGAAAACAGTCCTTCTTAATCCTCTAGAATTCAGAAAAAAATAAACAAAAACTTTAAGGTGTTTCTATTTGTCTAGACATAAACCCAAGTATTTTCTTTTCCTGCACTAAAAACTTCCACTGCTGCTATTACCTTTCCATGTAGAGACTAATCCAGGACAGGTCCCTACTGATGATTTCTGTCCCAACAATCTCACTGCTAGAGATGGTGGGAAGCAATCTGGCAAGTTTTTTCCTCACTGACCTCTCCCATTTAGACAAACCTTCATGACAAAAGCTGATTTCCGGGCTTAGATCTTCTTCTACCAAGTCACTTTGTTTTCTAGGTTGTGTAGCCCTTAATGTGCCACCAACTCCTTCATCACCTGGGTTTCTGGGCTTCCTTGGTGAGTAGCTACAAACCCAAGGACAGTTTGATCCAGAGTAGCCTTTTGCCATTTTGCAAACATTTTCTGCTTTGCAGAACGATCCGTTATATGTATTGGCTTTCACTTCACAGAGTTAGGCATGGAATAGAAGAGCTGCTGTTCCTGTGAAAGCCCAGCTAGTTTGTAGCCTCAATAAAGAGGAGCTAAAGGCTTGGAAAGTCTTCACCGTCTGCCATGCCAGATGAACTTGCTGGGGAGGCAGCCCTGTGCCCCCAGGATGCTGTACCTCGCCCTGTGGAGAGAGCAGACCAGACCCAGGTCCTCCCGCTGTCTCTTTGCACAGCCATGGCATCACAGGAGGACCTTGTCCCTGTGCTATTGATCACATTGGTGGTGATAAGACAGGCTCCTTCATGGCTGGATGCACACACTCAACACCCAGGTCATGGGAAGGGTGTGGATGAGCTCTAGACATAAGTCATCACCTTCAGTGCAGCTTTAACGTTTCTGGAAAAAAAGTCTTTATGGCTGATCTGAATGACAGTTCATGTAGCATTGAGGGGGACATGCTAAGGAGTGTCCCTTAAGTTAGCCAGTCTTGTGGGAATCTTAACCATGAGGACACTGATCCTATCGTGGAGCGAACAAAACAGGAAATCCCAGACAAAAAATAGCCATAAAGCCAATATATGTGCCATTATATTGTCATTGTGGGCCTGCTATGCTTAAGAACAAAATCATAATCTTGCTGAAGGCTCCTTTATTGCCTACATCATTTTTCATCGTCCAGAGTTTTCTATTTCACAAATGAAAATTAGAGAGCGTCATTCCCTTTTTTGCTGAGACGTGCTTTGTTGCTAAGCATTTTAACTGGAGTGCTTTGAGGCTAAAATCAAGACAAAGCATTTCAGTGTCGTCTCTTTGCTAAATCAATTCTCTGATGTTTATATTTGCAGAGGAAAGGGCCTAACCACGCAATCAGCCTGAATATGTATTAAGATGACACACGCCGAAGAAAGATGAATGCTGCCTTTCAAACCTGGAAGCAGGATCTTCATCTGCCAGCATACCAGAACATTAGGAGCTTAATATCATGATGTAGGACATGACAAACAAAGATAATATAGATTTAAAGATGCTGACTTCATCTAGACAGAAAAGCTCCACGCAGCCGTACAGGTTGGTGGCCAATGGAACTTTGCAAAAAACAAAAACAAAACCAAAAAGAACCCCCTGTGGGTCCTAGTGGACAACAAACTGGCCAGGAATCAGTAGTATAATCTTGCCAAAAATGTCAAACACATTGTGTTTGGGTTTTATTGGTGACAGCGGAAGCACACTGAGGGAAGCGAGCCTTCCCCTCTTTTGCTCTAACCACTGCAGCAAAAACTGTTTCAGTAAAGTCAGCAATAATTAAAATGCCTTGCTGCCTGTTAGCAAGGAAGATCTGAAGAGAGGGGTTTGCCAGCATACAGAGACATTCCAAAACATTGAGCAACTGCTGTCCAGCTCCACATTCATCCATCACGATGAACAGAGGCTCTTGCTGATTACGAGCTGTGCATCTTTTTGTGGTTTTGGAGCCATTCTCAGCCAATCATTAAGAGATGGAACTGAAGCACCTTTTTCTTTCTATTGAGGAATGCTGACACCAACTGAACAAAATATGAATTGATTAAGGGCTTGCCACTTCTAAAGATTTACTTCAAATTCAAGCCAACAGCTTCAGTCATATTGCTGTGCGTGCAGTGATAGAGATGCTTGTAAGCAGTAAAGGAGTGTTACACTAAGTGCTTATGATTGCACAACTTTTTGTGAGCCAGAAAAAAAGATTGCAAGTGCCAGTGTGTGGAGATGACTGCCATTGCGTATTCCAGATTGTGCTCCTCCACCTGCAGCTGAATTCTCAGTGCTGGAATTCCTCCCAAGCCTTTTCAAGCCAACCATGTCATGGAAATGGCTGCCAGTGATTTATCCAGAGCTTGGCATGAGTCCTTGGCTGGGTAGGGAGGAAGAATTTGGCCAACAGAGTAAATGAATAGAGTTGAAATAATTTTTATCCCAACAATCTGATCTGTCTTCTTATGAAGAAATCCTTTTATTTTGCTGTTCTTACAGAAAATCAACATTTATTTTTGTTTTACTTACATGATCTGCAGCAAATTCAGATAATGTTCATCTGAAAACACTGCCCAGAAGTTGCATTTGGTGCTCTGGAATCAGTGCTGTGATGGTCACAGTTGAACGTGTCAGCCATCAATAAGCGCAATGTTTCCTTGGGATATGGTCACAAATCAAATTCAAAGGCCTCTCCTTTTGAAAGAATTTCTGAGTGTTACAAATTGGCTTGAACTGATTTTTACTGTCACCATGAACATTTATTTCAGCATCCTCAGCTCCTTCACAGCTATTTGCATGTCGCAGCTACTGAATCTGCTGTATTTCATACCAGAACTGGCATCAATTCTGGTAGGTTAAAGGGCTTTCCCCAAAGTAGCCTGGTTTGAATCATTCCTACTGCATCATAGCTTTTGCAGGGAAGCAGGTGGATCAAATGGCTCAGTAAGAGATGTTTAAAAAGGATTACAATAGGCTTACTCCTTGTTTGTTGGCACAGTTACTCTTGTCCAACTATTGGAGTGAGCCCAGATGGGCTAAACTTGGGACAGGTCAAGCCAAACAACAGTTCTCCCAACCCTTTCTGCCTGAAAGTTGAGATACAGATAAAAATAAGGTGTGGAGTCACCTCTATAATTTTACTTCCTTTGTATTTGAAGAGTAAACTAACTCAGAATTGCAAGAATCTGTGAAACTGGACCAAATTAAATTTCTTTGACTCTTATTTATACAGCCTCGTTCAAGCTTGTAGGAGCCTTTACCAGAAAGTGTCCGGCATGGTAAGGATCACAGCAGGAGTGCATACCGACAGATAAATGTCTTGGTATATGCACAAAGCGGGATCACAGGACAAGAGACCAATTGTGATGCTCTATTGATACATCCTGGAGGGTTTTATCTTGATGAAGAAAAGGTTGATGAGCTAATGAATGTTCTTCCCTGTCTCTACTGCTGCAGCAGCAGCCTGAAGCACAGGAGGGCCTCATTCATGGAGGTTTTTGGAGCTGTTGATGATGCTCCAAAGGCGACATTCACTTGCTGTGGATGGCCTCAGTCTGCGTCAGGCTTCTCAAGTGCAATAGGGAAAGAGAGAGAACGTATAAAAAGAAGAGTAATGATGTGCCTTCATTCAATAATTATATAATTCATAATTTAATGCCTTCAGTAGGATTTGCAGAGGATGGAATGAGCAGAACCCTCAGGTTCAGGCTCCTACTAGGGCTTGCAGGAAGGAGAAAGTAGCCCAGAGCCCAGAAGTGTAGCAGTTCACTCTAAGAAGATGATTTTGGCGGTTCTGAGAATCCCCTGTCAGTTCTCCCTGGCCCTGTACAGATTTCTGAGGCTTCCTAAGTGCTAACCTCAGTTCGTAGCATGAGGCAACCTTCTTCTCCTTCTGAACTCAGCTTGCTAAATTAGTTTTGACATAGAATATTTGGGGTACAAACAGTCTATAAAATGTTAGTGGATAATGGTCTCTTTTCCCTGGCATAAGATTAATAAATCCAGGCAAAACAGTCAAATGCTGTGCAGCTGTATCTAAACTGAATAACAAGCTTTTAGAACCTTCAGTGCAGAAATGAAATGAAATTTCTCTTAAAGTTTATTGATGTTGCCCATTATGACGCAGTGCACATGGTTCAATTAATACAATAAAGTTTCATATAAAACCAAAATGAACCTATAATTCTGCCATTAACTGCCAACAATTAATACTACCTCTGTAGAAGGAAAGTCCCCTCAGTTTCATTCTTGATAATCCAGCCCCAGCAATCAGTAATTTATCTTTATTGCCTCAGTGTCCCTTGAAAAAAACAGGGAATGCAACAACTTAAAATTATTTCTAATTTAATTGTGTGTTTTTAAAAAAGGATATTTCATATTGGTAATTTCTTATGACAGGCAAAAAAAATCACTCCGTAGCCTTTCAGGAAATGCAGTATACAGATAACAAATCTCTTAATGGTATTTTTCTTTCCACAAAACTTCATCTATGAAGTGTTTTGACGATTAATGTGTAATCTTTTCATCTGAATATCATATGCCATAGTGAACATCTGGTTTACGTAGTCTTGCCATAACATGCCCACGAGACCTCAGAAAATTTTAGAAGATCCCTATTGCCTTGGCAAACACGGGGACAAGTTATTAAGGTTTTTGCTTCTAATTATAAATTAGTGGTTTTTCTTCTTAAAAGACCGGAGAATTTGTGCCATAAAGAAAAGAAACAATAAAGTCAGAAATTTCAGTGAACTCATTTTGTCTTTATAGGAGAAAATGAAATTAAAGTTACAACCAACTTTTTACTGTTTTTCATTTTGATGTGTGTCACGTAAAGTTTCTTAAAATGAAAGATATTTCTATATAAACTTTTTTTGGTCTACTGTTTGCTGTAGCCCTTTGCTAATAGTCTGTAATACAATATTATTTCTCCTCTTTTTTTGTTTTCCAGTAAATACTTACCTTGTAAAAAAAATTACATGAAAAATTATGAAACAAAGAAAACCCAAAAATGACACCCAAAAGCAGATAAGTACAGGTGAGTTTCGCATAAGAAAGTTTCTAAGAATGCATGCACATTTTTGCCACTGACTCACTGGAGGCGATAAGTGTAGGAGCTCAGAAAGATCCCTCTGTGTGCCAAAGGTGCCATCTGTCTGATGAATGACACCAGGGTGGCCCTGTATCTTCACTGCAGCTCCAGAGTGCTGCCCTGGAGTCCTGGTGATCATTCAGGTCTGCTGATTATTCCGAGCTGGCTGGAGCATGCTGAGCATCCGCTCTCTTCCTCTCCTCCTTTCCCAAGTGTAAAGGTGTTGAGAAGGAGCTGGTATTCATCTGGATTTTAACATAATATGGGAGAAGATATTAAATGGGTTTTTTGAAGCACTTCCAGAACCAATTATCTAGCTGGTGAAGAGATAAAAATGAGTTACAGATTGACTTTGATAAGATAAAATTAATTATTTTCATGGTATATGATATATTCCAGTGCTGTAATGCTGGAAAATAGCCCTAAGCAGTGAGCCCTGGAAGCTGCAGTTTCAGTCAGTCAGTGCATTGCTGCCAGCTGCAAACCAGCACCTAAAGGGAAGAAAACCACTTGGTTACACTGTCCAATTTAGTGAGTAGAATCAGAGAGGTTGGGAGAAAATCTTGTAGTGACCTTACCCTGAGACCCCTGCTCCTCATAGTGCAGATACTCCTGTTATCTATTACAAAATTTGTTTAAGCAGAGGCATCTAAATGACTTGATGGACTGTAAAAAATTGTCTCATCTGTTTTTTTGTCTCATCTCAAGATTAGCTAACTTGTTCTTTAAAGACCTCTGAAGGTGGAAATCCCAACAGAGGGTTGTATGCTACTTCCTGATTTTTCACAATATTTTTTTTCCCTGTCATTTAAACCTATAAATCTGAGCCATGAAAAAAGTAATCCTGTGGGTTTGGGGTTTTTTTTCTACTAGGTGGAGCAACACCATTTTCTTCAGCTTTTTCCCATATAATATGGTTTTTTATGTTTTTATTTGGTGTTCTGTCCACAGTCTCCTCACTTGGCCCACTTCTTTCTCGAAGTGTGGTGCTCAGCACTGGAAAATGGCTGCTGGACCTAAATAATCTGGAAAGATTGTCATGGTGCTTTTGCTGTGATTGCACACCTTGTTACACTGCATTCCTATTTCAAAGCAGAGTTGCCCTGATGACATGCAGCTGGAACAGCAAGGACAGCCTTTGTGTCTTCTCTGCAGAACCCAGCCAGTGTTTCCTCCCTCCTGTTCGCTTTTTCAGCAGAAGAGTTATGTAGAATATGAAAACTCTGTGAAATATTTCGTGTGAAACTGTGAAATCCTGTGAAATATTACCCTGTCTTCTCAGACCTTCATTTCTCCTCTTTGTCATTCTGAATTGCCCCTTCCTCCAGCATAGTGGAAGAAGTTCTCGAGGTAATCTATTCTGGAAATAATTTTTACTCCATCATTCTACAGCTGTTTATGGTGATGAAGATGATGATGTCCCTTTTTTTTTGCAGCTTTGTTTAAAAATTTGAAACGCTTTTTTTGAATTCACTCCTTATTTTCTTGTTGATACTGCTACTAATTATATCCCTGTACATCCCTAGAAGTCAGGTAGGTGTTCAGCTGAGCCTTTGGGGAGCTGGCAATGTAGAGCATCAATCTTGGCAAGAGGCCTCCTTTGGAAGGCCTTAGCATATGACCTGTTCTGTATTTTGGGAGTGGAGAGAGAACTCTTAATTGAGAGAAACCATCATGTCATTAATTGTGTGAGATACTGTCTGAATTAGTGACATCTGCACAGAGAATGGAGCCCTCAGTGCTAACTCTGAAAACTGAGCTCATGGGAGGCTCTGCTGACACCTTGGCTACCTCAGGTTAGGTGCCTAAAATGAGATGTAATATTTCTCCTTCTGTGCCCCAGCTGCCCTTGTGGGTGTTACTCGTTTCATCTGGATTCAGCTGCCCAGGAGCCAAGGGTTTCTAGTGTAAGCTACATGACTAAATTCTCATTGTAGCCAGGGAACTCTCCAGAGGATCATTCATCCTTTCTCAGCCACTGATCTCACTTCTGAACAAACTCTTCCCTGGACAAGATTATTGTATTTTCTTGGGCCTTGAAGGGGCTTAGATGACTAAGATTGACTAACTTTAAGTAGGATTAACATAGGCTTATATTTAGGTTTATTCATATGTAAAGTTAGATAATTGTACTTCTTGAGGATATTTAAAGCCTATATGATAGTAGTGAATGGACTCTAACTTGTCTGGCTCTTGGAAATGGTCTGTGAAACGGCAATGAACTAAAGAGCCTCCCAGTAAAATAAACAACTCCTGCCTTCTACTATGCAAAAATTTCTGTCTAGTTAATGGAACAATATGATATGGCTCTCCAGGCCGGAACAAGAGTGGAAAAAGTATATTAGGTGACATTAGTTTCCTTTCCCCTTTGTGGGATTCTTCAGCCCGTGAAAACAAGGTTACTTTACTGCAATTAAGCTTTAAGAAGCTTGGTTTGTTTGCACGAGTTTAACTCAGTCCTGCATTGTGTATGCGAGAAGTTTCTTTCATCTGAAATGTACTTTTAAAAAATCCAATCCAATATCCCTTTTTTTTCCCAGGGAAAATAGCAAAATCACGTGGGAGTGATTTATGGATGGTCGGAGGAAGGAGAAGAAAATGGGTCATGAAAAAAGGAGAAATAATGAGACTAGAATCATTCCTGCTGTTATGGGTTCAGCATAAATACTTGTGCCAGTTATGTGGTGTTGATACCACATTGAAAGAAGAGATGTATATTGAAAATCTGTGAACAAAAAGAGAGGTTTGGCTGTCGTTTTACATGGAAAAATGTCGCAACATGTAAAAAGAGCTATATAAGTTCATAAATAAATGTTTGTCTAAGAATTGTCATAACTCCATCTGATAGGAGTTTTGTTTTTCATATTTATTACTTTTTGGGTAATGGAAGATAATAGTGTTTCTGAAATTTGGAAACAAGCTATGTTTTTCATCAGCTATCATTTATTAAAACATGCTTTTTTGGACTTAGAAAGGGTGAACATAAAAATCTTGCTCATCTAATATTGAAATGTGCTGAATAAAGTCACCTGAGCAATCCCATCCCTACATCATCAGTGGTTTTAGATTTCTTTTGTGGAATTCATCCTAGCAGGCAGTTGATCCCAGGAGAGAGATCAGAATCTTAAATGGGCAGAGAAATAAAAGAACACTGCTCACATGAATATTTATGAGAATTATGATTAGAGACAGCTTTTAGCTACAAAAATTACATCTTGATTCAAATTTACTAAAAATTTATAGATGTTTCTCAAGATATCCCTGAATTAACACTTAATAGGCCAGATCACTGCTGTATAGTTGAAAGTCTTGTAGAGACTACTTCACTTTCTTTTTTGTTAGACTTTGGATTCAAGGGATACTAAGACCTCTCCTGATCCCTATGAGCAGCCTGTGTCGATGCGAACAGTGAGTGATCAAAGATCTGAGTAGTCAAATATTCACCTTGTTCGCTCTAACTTGGAAAAATTGACCTCTGAGTAATGCATAAGCCTTTCAAGTCTTAGTTTGGGGTATCTCAAAGATCAGATTTTTCTTTTTTTTTGGTGCCCCTCTGGAAACTTTGAAAGTAGCGTGTACCCTGTATTTCCAGTCTGTTACATCCCATGAGATAATATTTGGCTTCTGTGCAATGAACTGAGGGCATTTCATGTGAACAATATAATTGAAGCCTGTGATCCTGGCTTTTTAAATGTTTCTTAGGTCAGCAACTGCACTATTCACTCTCTGTATTTATATTCCTGCTCAGATGTTTCCTCTGTTCAGAATTCCTAATCCCTTCAGTTCCTTTCCCTCTTTTCTTTGAGAAAAAAAGTCTGGCAGTTGCAATAGCAAAAGCTTCAGACACGCTGACAACATCTGGAAACTTGACAGTGAAATGTTGAGTCCAGCGGCTCCGTAGCTGTTGTCTGAGTCCTCTGCACTGCAACTGCTGGGTTATCTCTGTCCTTGGAGACCGATTCCAAGTGAGTCTCTTTTTAAGGGCATTTGTAGAATGATCATCATGGAAGCATTTGCTCATCCTCTTGGTCACTTTATCGAGTTCAGAGAAGGGCTGGAAGAGGTTCAGGAAAACGCTGTCACAGGAGACTTTCTGGTTTGTGTCATGCTCAGCTGTGACTCTGTCCCCAGGCCTGACGCAGCAGTGGCATCAAATGTGGGACATGTTCTTTGATCTTCAGCTGTTCGTTTTCCCATATAGCTCCTGGGGGTAGTTCTTATGTAGGCATAACCTCTCACCAGAATGAAGCCCAGTTAAAACCTTCACCCTGAAGCTTTAGTTTGTATTTGTATTCTTCTGTATCTTTGCATGACTTTTAAAGTTATTCTCCATCAGAATCATTGCTTACTGTAAATTTGCCACTACTCCAGTTTATCTAAGAAATCAGTCTAAATTTGCTGCCTTGCAGAAATAGCAGACTCTGGGGGCTTAAGGCTTTCCTGAATTGCCTCTTTTAGCACATCATGACTAAGCTCAGATAAAACAGAGAAAAATCACAAGGCAAGGAAGATATTTTTCTGCTTGTCTTCTACCACACAACCCTGCCACCAGCATGGCAAAGTGTTTGAATGAGATGGCTTTATAGACAAAGAACAGCAGGTAATAACTAGAAAGGGCCAGGAAAACACAGCAAGTGGTTTGATCCTAGGAAGGTTTTGCCTTTGGCTTGTTTTATTTACTTATTTTCTGACTTTTTGCAGGTCTTTTTATATCATCTTTCCATTAGGTAACATGGTCGTTACAGTGCAATAAATCAAAGGTAATCATAGCACTTGATTACTACAATTACCTCAAAAGAGATTATTTTGGTTTTCACCCTTAAATTAATCTCAGAGGAATATTCATAATTCCCTATCCCTCTGAAACTTCTGTCATTTTGCACCATACACTGAAATATAGTACCTGGAGACACTTGGTACCTTCCAGTGTGGTAATACCTCTGTTCTTTATTCCTCAGATCTGAAGATCCAAAACCTTTGTAAGTCCCCAGAATGCTCCGTTCAAGACCAAAAATCTACAGTAAATAAAAATACTTTTAAAATCATGTTGTTATGAAGGAATTAGATATAACTATTGTTGTTCTTTTCAATGGCTTCCGGAAAATAGGATGAAAATAAAGGTACAGGGAGTCAAACTTGAGTTTTTTAATGTTGATCATTATAGATAAGTGTAATTATGCTAAATTGTATACTTATTCTGAGAGGTGCATCTGGAATACTGCAAGTACCGCTAAGAGTGAAAATATGAAGGAAAAATTAAAGAAGAGCATAAAGAAACTCTAAATGTTCACACTACACTATTAGTATGAATGGCTACATCACAGGATATTTTAGAGGTAAAGAAAATAACAGATTTATTAGCATATTTCATACAAATATCAGTAGTCTCATATACATAAATAGGAGTATCTATTGAGTGTAAATAGCAAAATGCCTCAAACTGCATTTTATGCAATGAACAGAGCACCCCCTTGCAATAGGAATTCACCTTCACCTTACTTCCTAAGCACTGGTAGAGATTCAGTATATTTTTGTGGGTTTTTCAACTTTTTACTCTTTTCTAGAAGTTTGTCAACTGCTTTTTGATTGGAACTTTAAAAATACAAAGATTTCCATCGAAACTTCCTGAAATCTATCCTGTTTTAAATGAATTCCTATAATACCTTCAGCTGGACTCACTCTCTGCTATTTCATTGAATCTGCCTGGCCTGTACCTGTTCTCAGCTGTTCACCACAACCTTCTTTGAGGACAACCATCCAGCCAATTTTTTATCTACTGAGAGGTCCATCCATTAAATCCATGTCTCTGCAGTTTGGAGACAAAGATGCCGTGAGGGACAGCGCCAAATGCTTTGCACAAATCCAGGCAGATGACAAGTAAGGGTAGATTTCTCTGCCCTCTGATAAGAAACAGGCCTTCTGCATGTCTTTTTATAAACACCTGATGTGAGCTTCCAAGCTTGCCCAGAGGGCTGGCAGGTCCAGATGCGTCACAGAAGAGATGCAGTTTTCAGATTCTAGGGAAAAAACCATGTCTTTCTTTTACATGCTGTCAATCTCCAGCTCGGATACGGTCACATGTGAATGTGGCTGCACATGGGTTATCACCAGGGCTGAAACAAACTGATTCATTGTGCATCCCTGCCAGCAGTCTTGAATGATCATCGAATATTTTGTTCCATTAATTTATTTTGAGATTTTTTTTTCTGTTTGCTTTCGGAAAAAACTCGTTAGCTGTGTCTTATAGACTGTTTTAAATCATGTACTTTACCCCTATGTCTACAAGCAGACCACTAAACCGACTTGCTAAAGCCTCTTCTCTCTCCAGTTTCTTGTTTAAGTTCTGCCTTAACAATTCCAATGCCTTTTTCTTTTCATTTTTTCCCAGGCCTCACACTAAAACGTTCTCCAGCTGAGTTATGCCCCTTAGTCATGGAATTCACACCCCAACCCCTCCACTGACGCAAACTTTGGAGAGCAGCTCTGTGGAGGATAACCTAAATGCTGCCTCCTGAGCTAAGTGTGCTGTCCTAGCTTGTTATTGTAACATTGATATACATATCTTCCTTTCCTCATTTGTTATATCCTAATGTCATCAGGACGAGCCTGCAGCAATTTTAAAAGCTGGCTGCCCAGCCTCTTTGACGTCATTGCAGAAAGGTCTCGGCTGCAGACCCTGGATATACTGTCTGTGATATAGTGTATAAAAATCCATGTCAGTGCTGGCTCTCAGGGAGCTCTGGAAATGATTCAGCTGTCTGGAATGGGCAGATGGCTGCTATCAAAGTTTTATTATCACCATCATTATTATTACAGTGGTTTGTGACACATATTAAACTTTCAGGCTAGTGTTAAAGCTAAAGTATTTGAGCGACACTTTCTGAAATTCAAATCTCTCAAATCCTGTCCAATCTGACTCCAAAAAGCAGGAGTAGGTTTAAAGCTAATTAGACAGATTGCTTGGTTCCACTTCCAACTTTCAGAATAATTATCTGAAAATTCTTGTTCTCATGTAAACACAACTGTTAACTATTTTTAATTGCTTTGATTTATTGCAGAACTTAAATTCAGTACATATTGAACATTCAGCACGGTGGAAAGAAAATTTGAGTTAGTTAAGGGTGCATATGGATTGGATTGTCTACCCAGTTTTTTCCTCTTTGAAAAAGCTTGTAGTCAACCTAGGCTACTGGATACTGCCTGCTGGAGGCATCCTCTATGACTAAGCATACTGACAAATTTCTAGGCAGACGTCTTCTCCTGTTTGTTTTTCCTTCACCATCAACCTCTTCCCCCACACTTAGAGATGTCTCAGGCAAGGTATCTACAGTGCAAGCTTTCATTTACTAAGGGACGGTTTGTTTCATGGTTATCTCCTCTTTGTAGCTGCATCTTGTCCAGTACCTCCATAACACCCTGGAGTCCCTTTCAGTGTCAGAAACCCTACTATGTCCCTGAAATTGCTCTTCTAGCCTAGGCTGGGTCTGATATGCTCTTTCCCAGAGACAAACAGAAATAAAACCACTTTTCATTCCTCCTCTTTCTAAGTATGGTTCTATTCTCTGTTCCCACTTCTGTAACAGAGTTCTGTATCCAGATAAGTATGACAGTAATTGTTGCTTGCTATTCCAAACACTCTCAGAAAATCACTAATTGTTCTTTATCGGGCTACATTTAAGTGTTGTGGAATCTCCTGAGAGATTTAAAATAACCTAATCACCGAATGAAGGCAGTTTAGTGAGCTTATGTCTGCCTTGTTTTCAGTTAATTTCCCCAGGATCCTGGAGGGTTTGTCCACGAAGCTGTGTCTGTATCCCCTGAAGTTTTTCTCAAGCTCTACTCCCACCTGATAGCAGGCAAAAACCACATTTTGCTGACATCCTTTGTATACATTCTCTTGTCTTCCCCCACTAATTAACATGACAGGTAGTGGCACAGAGAGGTGGAGTGAGCCATATGGACTAAATTATACAGTGCTTAGGGTTCAATGTATGAATTACTGAGGTACATATCCTCTCCTGTACCTGCTCAGCTGAGACATTCAGCCTGACATCTCTACCATGACAACTTCTACAGTTGTGCAAGCATAAGCTACTTGTCAGATGTGTACCTGACCTTGTTTCCAGAGGAAAAGGGGGCAGTGAGGAAAGCTGCAATAAAACCAGTTAATGACGAGATCAAAGAGCGCAAGAATTGACTTACAAGAATAAATGAACTTACGTTGTGTAGTGTTGCCACTGGTTTGCTAATGACAGCCAAGCTCCTTCACTCACAGCTAGTTCAGGAGACTCCTTGCCCATTTCTGGGACAACCAGCTTTTGACACATTCATAGGATCTGCACAGGTGTGGCCAGCTTTCCACATCCTCCACCCAGCTGCCTGTCCACATTTCCTTATGTTCAAGACAACAGATGCATATTTTGAGTTGTGAGGAGAGTGACCTGAAGGAGACTTTCACATGCAAGACATGATTTTAACTCCTGAGAGTTCCCATCACTGCATCCTGAATTCCAGCCCTCAGTCAGCAACCTGATTCTTGATTGCTCATTCACCTCCAAAGGCTGCTGTGCTGGGCTGGAACTGGGTCAGACTGTGCAGGTGAATCTGACTGTGAGCCTGGAGCCTACATGCTCTGAGTTGTGTGTTCTTGAAATAGGTTTGAGTTTGCATATTTTTGCTATAGGACTAGAATCACAGAAATTCGAATAAAAAAACAGACCAAATTTTTTCCTTTTGAATTTCTATTTTTTTCATGGAAATTCTGACAGAGTACTTCTTTCATATTGCTTTAGAAAACATTGGCACTTGGCGTATTTTATTCTCAGGTTTAGCTACACACAGCAATTTCTGTAGCTTGGGAGAACATCTTGGCTGCAGGCAAGAAGAGAAAAGCAATGGCCTCATAAAACTATAATTTGATCTCTGAGCTTGGCTGGTGACCATCTTCAGAAGCCACAACAGGCAGGACACAGGGTCGATTGTGAGGCACACCTTGTATTCTCGGGCCTGTTCGTATAAAGAAATCATTCCTTTATGAACGATGAAAGTGTGAGTGAATGCACACAGGTTTGGTAGTCCAGAACCAGATGTGTGAGAAGTGAGGCAGCATTTTAGGGAAGGAAACAGGGCAGCAAGGGAGGGAAGGAAGGAAGGAAGGAAGGAAGGAAGGAAGGAAGGAAGGAAGGAAGGAAGGAAGGAAGGAAGGAAGGCCTTCACCATAACTGTAGAGGAATTGCACTTAATTGCATATTAAAAAAAGAATTTTGGTTTTTGGAGATACAGAACTATCAACGGATTTAGTTTTCATTGATATTTAGGGCTTTTCTCCCCTCNAGGAAGGAAGGAAGGGAGGAAGGAAGCAAGGAAGGAAGGAAGGAAGGAAGGAAGGAAGGAAGGAAGGAAGGGAGGAAGGGTGGGCTCAGGGAAGTAAAAAACACTGCTTTTCTCTAATATAGGAGATGTTGAAGTTAGGGGTTAGTATTTCACACATATCTAATTTCATGGATATATAACAAACAGTATTTTTGAAGATGCTAGAAATGTGTCCTTGTGAACTTTTAAAAACCCTGAAAAACAAACAATTGTGGGATTTTAACTTATTTGATTTGCTGGCGCTTTTATTTTTTTTTTTTTTTTGAACTGAAGATGACTTGGCATTTGAAAGAAATAGACTAATGTGACATCCAGTGTATGGACATTTATTTTCATTTGAGCTCATTTGGCTGCAGCACACAAAAAGAACATTTTCATCAGTCATTGCTCAGTTTGAATTTAGGAGTATGGAAATAAAAAAAAGGCAAAACCGACTGTGAAATACAATGTCTACATACATTTAGATTTTTGGCCATCCTGATTTCCTCGTCCCCTGTATTTCACACACAATACTGTGGCCAGAACAAGCTACTGTAGATGTGAGAAGAAAATGCACGTCATTCTGATCTAAAGCACATGTCTCAACCACTCCGTCTTTCCTGAGAATTTAGCCAGTGGTAACACATTAAAACACTTAGGAGTCCATTCAGCACAGGGCTGTGTTACATATGCATGCTGGCCTTTTCATTAAAATTCATGAGTAGTAGTTCCTTAAACTTGCCTACTACAAAGATTTTTTTGTTTGGATAGCCCAGACACGCTCATAAAAGCCACCAGTCCTTTACATTCTAGATCCAACTCCGCAACAATAAAAGTGTTTAAAAATTGCACATATAAGGAACTAAACCAAATGCCACAATATAAAGAAAACTGTTAAACCCCCATATTGTATTCTTAAACTGACAACATAATCATGCCCTGTAAGGTTAGCGTCTGTGCCCTGGCTGAATTAAAAAAGATCTTACATTTTGTGGCTAGAATTCCAGTAAAATTGGCCAATAATTCGCAAATATTTTCTTCTCCATTGAAGACTGCAAATTCATCATTTCTGGAAAGGGGGCTATTTATTTTTTTATTTTTAAGAATGGTAGCATGAATAAGTTCTTAAACTAGGCTGGTAGGATATATAGTAGACTGGCACTAGTCCTTTTAGCTAATCCATCTATTTTGTCATTCTCACCTGAGAAGGGGTCTTTATTCTTCAGTTCTCACTAAAGGTTTGATGTTGGATTTTCACATTTTACAAAAGACATAACCAAGTGTATAACATGACAAATAAGGTTAATCCTGCTGATGGGATAACTACAGGGGATGAGGTTTCGGACCTTGTAGCAGAGACTCTCCTGTGACAGCCTCAGAGTGAGTCTGTAGACAGGTTTAGGTACAGAAAGGCTTTGAATTTAAAATGATTTGGGTTTAGAAATTACGTTATTATTATTATATTATATTATTCAATATTATTACTGAAACAAAGAAAAGTATTTAATGAACCTGTCTAATTAATCATGACAAGAATAGATGATATGTGCTTCCTATATAAAATGGCAAACCTAAAAAATAAAAGAATCTTTGAGTCCTGGATTAAGGAAGAATTTCTAGATTTTTTAATCAAGTTTGATTTAAATTCTCAACCAAAATTACCTTATAAACATATGTGCAGGATCTTAGTTATATCTTTTGAAGATGAATTCTTCAACTACCTAGAGACTTTTTAGCAAACCTTGTAAACTAGAGAATGTAGCAATGACAAGTAATCACTGGTATTTCCACATGTTTCTAATGTTTGTATTTAAATTGATTTTTTTTTACTGTTCCCTACATTTTAGCTCCTAAATTTCCCATTTTTTTTCTTTCAGAATTGGCAATCTGTAGTTTTTTTCTGGGGAACAGGAACACCTACAAAGTCCTTAATTAAACAACTCTTATGCTATCATATGACAAAAATACAGAAACAGTGTGGGCAGTTAATAATCCCTGGACTCTGGTAGTACAACACATGTCCCATTCAGTCTCATCCTTGCTGGGATTATGGTAACCTCTGGCAGAGGAGAAAGTGGAAGGCAGTGACTTCTGTAGTTGTCCCAGTGCCAAATGTGATGCAAGGGGTTGAAGTTAGTTTGAGAACATCTGTGAGCTGCACTTGAGGAAATGACAACTCTGCAGGTATCTGCTAAGAAGCACAACTGAAAGCATGTTGCTCCCCTAGGGAGTCCTAAAGGAGATGTGGTATTAGATTTTTTTTTGCTCATATGATACAATTTAATTTAATAAAATAGGCTAAAGGAGAAAAGACCTGTCATGGTTTAACCTCAGATGGCAACTAAGCACCACACAGCTGCTTGCTCACTCCTTCCCAGTGGGATAGTGGAGAGAATTGGAAGGGTAAAAGTGAGAAAACTCATGGATTTAAGAGTTAAAGGAAACGCTGTACACACAAGCAAAGCAAACCAAGGAATTCTTTCCCCACATCCCAAGGGCAGGCAGGTGTTCAGCAATCTCCAGGAGAGCAGGGCTCTGTCACATGTAATGGTTACTTGGAGAGACAAAAGCCATCACTGTGAACATCCTCTCTTCCTCCTCCTTCCCCAGCTTTATGTGCTGAGCATGATCCATATGGTCAGGGACATCCCTTTTGTCAGCTGGGGTCAGCTGTCCTGGCTGTGTCCCCTCCCAACTCCCTATGCACCCCCAGCCCCCTTGCTGGTGGGGAGGGGTGAGGGGCAGAAAAAAGCATCGGCTCTGTGTGAGGCCTGCTCAGCAAGAATTAAAACATTCCTGTGTTACCAACACTGCTTCTAGCACAATTCCAAAACTAGAGTAAGTGGCCTAAAGAAGACCCCTTATTTTCATAGCTACATGAAACTAAAGGTAAGACAGACTTAACAAGATTTCCCCTAGCTGTATGCTATCCTCCTCAATAGTCTGAAAAAAACCCAATGGAATCTGTGCAGAGATACAGCACAAAAATTACTTGTTTTCTTTTCCTCTCTTTTCCCCCTTTCTGATACAGCTGCTGAACTCTACATATAGCTGGGCATTCTACAAACAGATTGCAGTACCAAGGACTTCATGTCCACACAAAATATTAGAGAAGCCTAGTCCTAATGTAAATCCATTTCATGCTGTGTTCAGAGACCATGCCAGGTGTCTAGTTTTTTCACCTGGAGAAAATTTGGAGTCTTTCCCTTCTCATAAGTCTGATGTTCTTTCTTCCCCATTCCCACTCTCCATATTCTCCTATTTACTCTTGCCCTACCTTATTGCTGCTAGACCATGCTTTACGTGGGAGTGAATCCTTGACCATTCTTCCTCATATCTCCTGCTGTGCCACGTACCCCTGGATGGCCTGGAGTGGTTTATGGATTTGATTTGTTTACATAACTCCAATGTGAAGATTACTCTGTGAAAGTTCTCAGAACATCCTGAGCAAAAACAGGAGTTCAGCTCCTCCTTCAGGACTCTTCATAATTGATGGACTTTGGAAGAAAAGAGGTGGGATTTCTTTTCTTGTAGGCTATCTGGAAAAGTCTTACTTTCTCACAGTAAATACCAGAGCACCTATCATTTTTAACCACTGAGGTAGCTTACTGACAGGACTACAGTTTCTGGTGTATGTAGGAAATTCAGGCTGAAACTCGTAACCTGTCCATTTCACTGTTATTACAGGAATAAATTTAAATAATATATATCTGTTTCAAGTAAGTTGCAGTGCTCTTGCCTTGCTTTACTGCAGCATCTGGGATTCATCAAATTATTATACAGCTGGTTAGATGTGAAATACATTTGTGTACTCAGTGCCTGTGTTTTCTGTTTCTGTGAACTGTGTTTTATTTTCTCTTTGTTTGAAATAAGCAAATTTTTAATATTTTATATTTGGATTGTATGGACAGCTGAGTTTGGTAACTTCCATCATCCTAACCAAATTTCTGTTATGGAGAGAATTAAGTTACATTTTATAAAGTAAATCTATTATTAATTTGAGTCATTATGAGAAGCAACAGGTAGTGTAACTCCTTATAGGTATAAATAGATATGCAAAGACAAATTAACATTATTCTGTTTATCTATTCTTGGAAAAAAATCTTATTTATGCTTCGAAGTATAACATCACTAGTTTCAATGTTAGACTTCAATTACAACTTATTTTGAATCTTTTTTTTTTTTTTTTGAAGTAGAGGAGTTAATTGTAGAGAAGATTTGATCTCAGAAGCTGAACCAGATGGTGATCAGGACAGCAAGGATTTGTACTGCTTCAACCCGCCTGCCCTCCCTCAGACTTGAAAGCAGTACATCAACACTGGTACTGCCAACTTCCATGACCTCAGTGTTCAGTGATGTTTTTCTTACAATCTTGCCATTTTTCAATCCCATAATTTTTTGAAGCCCCGATCATACTTTTGGAATAGCTGAGTTTAGCAAAGTGGATTTTCACCAGGGATAGTGATTATAGAATATTTCTGAGGTCCAAATTGTTTTTGACAACAGAGGAAAGGTTTCCTCACTTTCTGCTTCTTATGGTCTTTAGAACACCAACAGTCTTTCCTAGAGCACTTCAGGTGTTCTGGTCAAGGGATAAATAAAAAATCCCCTCACACTGCCTGCAGAACCAAATATTCTACTTGTCCTTCTATTCACGAACAATTCTGGTGTACCTCTGTTGGTGGGTGAGTTAAGGAGGCTTTCACTGATTTTGAGCTTCAGGAAACAATGCCCTGCCACCTTTGCCTCACTGACCCTTGGGTTAATGGCCCTGTTTCAGAGCGGTGTGGTAATGAAACTTATGTAGGTTCATGATGAGGGATGTGCTGGCCATCAAGAAGAATATGAGGTTTAGAGGAGTCTTAGACGAGATTCAGCAGGCTGAATCCCAGCTCCTAAAGGCAGTTTGCTGTGGGATCACATGCCTTTTGTGCTGTGATGTGTTTGTTGACAAATGTGACATAAAGAAATTTAGGAGGAAAAAGAAACCACATTTTCTTAAAGTGTTTTAGATCACTTTGTGGTCTAACCACATGCTCAAAAACTTCCTGAGCTGGAAACAGTCTCCAGATGACCTACAGGCTTTAAAACTTACCAAAACAAAAAGTTCTCTACCACAAAAGCATTCCAATGGTTGTACTCTGGTAGAAAATAGTTTCTCATCATACACTTTAATACTGAAAAATGTACTGGTTCCTTGTCACCTTTTATTCTTCTGCGGAAAATACAAGATTGTTATAGTTTAACATACCTTTTGGCTTATGGAGTTGCTTTGGATACACAGCAATAAACTGGGGCATACAGTAAAACTTTTCGGTAACTTGCCGAATTATCTGGAATGTCAGCCTGGCACAACTGTTTTTCTTGGCATCAATTTCAATAGCATTGAAACAGCACAATGCACATTTCTAGCATCTCTTTTGTAGAAAGAGCAGTTTCAATGGAAAAGTTTTATCTACTGTGAATATGGGGAATAACTGACCACCATGTCTAATAGTAATTTCAATTTAACAGTGCAATTTGTCCGTGATTTCAGTGAGATTTTGAGCTAGAGGATTTGTCATTGGGGCTGACATGGGTGGAGCTCTTTTCTGATCTTTGCCACTTATGCTTTCTTTTACAAGCTTCTGCACTGTTAGAGAAGTGACACTTCCACCATGAAAGCCATCACTGTACATTTCCTAGGGATTCTGGGTTTCTTCGAACATACTGAATTGTACGGCCTGTGGTTCTCTACACCCTTGTGTCTGCTGTAGTCAGATGTAAAGGCACCTCATATAGACTGACCTGGCTTTAAGCTAAATCGCTTGGGGCTGTTATGTAGAGCTTTGCACAGCCTGCGTCACGTGCTGGAGAAACTCAGCTCTGTGCTCCCGTTGTTATCAATACTGGAAGTGGCTGAACTCAAACCAGTTTGGAAATGTTAATTATTCACACCTTTCATTACAGGGTAATGTGCTCCTAACTAGACAAATGTTTACTGGAATGCAAACTAACCTTTGGAGCCTGATTCTTTAGTTCTCCCAGTTCTACCTTGCAGTTCAAGGAGATCCTAAATGAGATGATTATTGTGTTTGTATGAACTGATGTAATATTAAAGTAGGACTAAATGATCAAATTTTAAGCCTTTTTATCTTGATATTGTAGAAGTATTCCCTGGTTATAAGTACATTTGTGCAGCTTGTGCAACCATCCCTAAGCTTAAATAGGCACAAATGTTCAAGATCTGTGCTCACATCTGCTATGAACTGCAACCCTTATCCCTCTCTTTCCAAATATGCAACTGATCTTCTTGTCTCTGCTCATCTAAGACAAATATCTTTCAATACAGATCCCTTCAATCACAAGTATAATGAATATATTTTTTGCCAGCTGTCCACAGTTCATTACGAAAGTCTCTCTCCTGCTCAGTAAACTTAATCATTCTGAAAAATTTACCCTTATGTGCTTCGAAGGTCTTTATTTAGCTCAATTTCAGGTGACTTCACATCTACTCCTAAAAATAAAACTTTTTTTTCAAAATTTGGGAGTTAAACTGACAATTTAACAGAGAGACTTGAGCTTTTCTGTGAAGTTTAATATTAATCATTTAAAATAAAAAAAACACCATAAGTTTCAAGGTCAAAAAGGAGCTAACTATTTTTCAATCTTCTTCAGTTGTCGGCTTTTAAAATTTAAGTTAATGGTGAAGGTAGAAACCTGCAGGATTTAGACAAATTATTTGTGGCTATTTTGTATGCCTTAGGAATATTCTGTAGACTGCCAGCATTGAATATAAATGTGTTAGAACTGAGAAGTCTTGTTCTTGGGGTCATTTTTATTTTTGCAGGAGTCATTTGTTGTTAAAAGGCACCGACTTTACTTCATTAAAGCTTACACACGTGTAGAACTCACTTCTAGGGGATGTTAAACATCATTATTAGAGAAACACTAGAATCTTTCAGAGTACAAGGCTAAGCATATGTACTAGTTTGAAAACAAACTAGTGAGAGACTCCAAGTCAGAAATACAATTTAATAGAAAAAAAAAAAATAAATGCAATAGTACAAAAAAACAATCCACTGACAGAGTGAGAATACAACCTGACCCACTGATGGTCAGGGGGTTGGTAGCAGTCCGATTAAGTGGTGGCTGCAGTCCTCCTGGAGTGATGGTTCTGTCGAAGCAGTGATTCTGTAGAAGGGTCTGATCTTCCTCTGAAGGTCCAGTGGTGGTGTAGAAGGTTCTGGTCTTCCTCTGAGAATCCAGTGCAAAAGGCTGCTGTGCTCTTCCAAACCCCAGATTATATCCAGGTGGGAATACTTGGCTCCTTCCCCCTGGGCAGAGCATCTCACAATGGGATGGTGAGTCACAGGGCAANCATGGTAATAGAATACAATGTAACCCAGGACAGCATATTAAAAATTAAGCCAACAAGATTTAATTAATAAAGCAGGTAAAACATAACTCAGTGTTTGAAGAAAAATGAGTGGTAGGACAAACTGTACCTGAACCATGTAGTTCTAACACTTGCAATACTTCAAGATGCTGTAAGGATTCTTTTAGTGCCTCTTTAGGTTCTTACCAGCAAAATTTTGTAGGATGGTTCCTGAACTATCACTTGTTCCCTTTTGGAAGAAGCAAATGCTTTCAAAATATAGCAATCATATTAATAAATTTTCTATAATATATTTCAATTTTCCTTGAACTTTATATCAGTTCTAATGAGCTGTACTGTTAAGTCAACTAAAAGTTGGACTGTAGGGTCTGAGGAAAGAACATGCCTGCAGTGCAATCTCAATCTGCTCCCAGATTTCCTGATTTTCAGATCTATTGCACATAACACCTCTGTGGTTCTGCTGACGTCTTTGCCTGAACTTTGTGGTGTGTTTTTTATACACGTTGTTATAGCTGAACACAATAGAGGTTTGGTTGGTTTAGAATTAAGAGTACAATTAACTGTTCTCTCCAACAAGATAAACGATACTGATTAACTACTTCTTTCTGTGTAAAGATAAATCCCTACAAGCAATTCCTGATTCTTTGTGCTGCATAATGCATCACCCTGAATATCCAGAGAAAATAAAGCAAGCAATAATGCCCACTTCTCCACTTTCCTTTATTTTTAAATGAAAAATGTGGTAAGTGAGTTAGAGTCTACTTTTTCAAACTCCGTCTTCTTAGAGTAATACTTCACTGGGCAGATTCCGTGCTGTTAGGGAATGAATGGACAAATATATTGGCAACAACGCAGCTTGCCAGATTGGTCTTAGTAAGAATTTCTGTGCTAATTATCTTGACTCAATGCTACAAGTGCACATTTTCTACCCAGTGCACATTTTCTACCCAGAACTCTATAGATCCTTACAGATCCTTATTGCTTTTGCCTCATCATAGAAAATCTATGATGATGGAAGCTGTATATCTTCCTGCAGGGTCTCTATTTGGAATATATGCAAACAAATAAGATCTTTGGAAAATTACAAGTTCCATTACAAACATTTTATACTGCAAAACTCTTCTGCCTAACTGCCATTTGATTTTTCTTTTTGATAAAGCAGTGGTTCGGGTTTAGCGTTTATTTCCTTTGTGAACTGATGAGCAATACACATGGTTTTGTATTGCCCTGTGTAAATCAAATCAACACAACACTAATGAAACCCTTGAGCACTGTTCCCTTCTCTCACTGTGACTCCTTTTTTCCTGTGTGCTGAATTTTTATAGTGTAGAATTATAGATGTGAAATGCGAAACAGATATGCAGTGTAGAGCAAGTTTTGGTATCCCTCAAAACAGAGTCTATGGAATGACTGATACGGAGCTTTCAGTCCTTGACCTAAAAGTCTCAAAAACTTGCCATGAACTATTTCTTTTCTCTCTTTCTTATGCCGTTGATATTCATACCACGGAATCTCCAACTGAAAAAAACCCCATCTTCTCTTCCCTTTTTTCTGCAATGGGACCAAATGTGATTTTCGTCTAAGTTAAAAAAAGTATGGATAGCTCTTTTTATTTTGCCATTAATTTCAAGGGAGATAAGGTGTTAAACTGAATCCACCACTGACCTGAGACTTCTGAATTATAGCACACGCCCTCGGGCGGACCAAGGGTCAAATACACTCCTGTACAGTGGCTTAGCACAAACCTTATGATGTGCCTCATAAAAACTGAAAAGATGAAATTTCTTTTTATGGGGATAAATTTTACCTAACTCAAGGTACACCTTGTGTTGAGTGTAGATGTTTGGAAAGGTCTTTGAACTTTAATTGCAGTTCAGTTGAGAACAGTGCAGGTACAGATATTGCAATCCAGTCTTTGTTATCCAGTGATCCTAACACTGATTTGTTAAAGAAGTTCAAAAGAAATAGATGTGACTTGCTAGACTGGAAATGAGATGTTGCTAGTGCAGATTTGTCATTGTTTGTGTGAGACTGAGGTAAATCACTTAACTTCTGTAGGTATGAAAATGTACAATAACATGCCTTAAAAATATTTGTGCCTAGTATGGTAGCAGATAGACTATTATTAGTTAGCAACTAATTATTGTTAGTTAATGCATCTGCAGTTTTGTAAAATGTAAGTAATACACAAAACCAGCTCCTATGGATTTTTTTCCTAAAGGCATAGAAAGCCACCTCCACTTGGGATGTATTCTGTTTTCTCCATGTCAGCTGTTTCAATCTTAAAGCTCTGCAATTCAAGCTGTGTTTATGGTTTATGACTGATCACAATCTCTAAGATTTTATATCCTTGACTATGCAAACTTAATTCTGGTCTTATGTTTCCAGAGAAAATGCTTGTGGAAGCAAGATTTCAAATTTGTTTTGCATTAGTATTTAAGCTTGAGATTAAAATTTGCACTAATTAATTGCAGATGCACACTTTTACTTAGGAGCTGGTGATGGCAGGATCACCAAACTGGCTGGAATAAATAAACAATAAGAAAAAACCCAACAGGGAAATATTTCAGAAAATAGACATTACTTGCCTGGATCTTGCAGACAATTCAGAAGAAAAAGGTATTTTCATGGTTTTTCTTACCTTCCCCTATTATCTGGGGGTTTGTTCCTTGTTTGTTTGTTTGTTTGTGGCTGGATTTTACATTCAAACTAATCTCAGATTGTAGAGTCACAGACTCAGTAAAGCTAGTGAAGAACAAGGACGGTCACCTAGAGCAGGTTGCCCAGCATGATGCTGATGCAACCAGGTTTTCAATATCTTCAAAATCTGTTCAAGTCCCTCTGAACACCAATATAACCATCTTGTATACAACTCACTCCTCTAATTTTCGTGTAATCTGTGAACTCACTGCAGATGTCCTCTGCCCCATTTCCCGGGACATTAAGGAAGGGGTTAAATGGTAAGGACATGGTATCAGACTCTGAGATACATCACTAGTGACTGGCTTCCAGCTGGGCTTTCTGTGGCTGATGACACTTTTCTGGGCTCAGCCATTCAGCCAGTTTTCAATCCACCTCCCTGTTACTTACCTAACCCATATTTAAACTATTTATCTGGGGGTATGTGATGTGAGAGAGTGTCAAAAGCCTTGCTAAAGTCAGGTAAGCACCATCTGTTGCTCTCCTGTCATCCACCAAGCTAGTCAGGCTGTCAGCTTGGTCAGGCATGATGTGCCCTTTGGAAATTCACCCTGACTGCTCCTGATAACCTTTATATGCTTCATGTGTCTGAAAAAGGATTCCAGGATTATTTGCTTCACCAGATTCATAGGGATGCAGGTGAGGCTGCAGAACTTGTAGTTCTTTAGATCCTCCTTCTTTCTCTTTGTCAAGATAGAGATGACATTTATTTCTTCCATTCCTCAGGAAGCTCTTCAAATTGCCATAACCTTTCAGAGATAATCAAGCAAGGCCATCAGCCAGCTTCCTCAGCTCTCATGGCTGCATCCCATCAGATCCCATGGACTTGTGTGTGCCCAGTTTATTTAAGTGTTTCCTAACCTCACCCTCCTCAACTGGGGAGTCTTTCTTGCTCAAGAAAATAAGTCCATTAAAAGCAAGATAGAGCAGCATCCTGCCATCAGTATTAAGCCTTTTGATTTTAATCTAACGGGGCATTTTGGTTTTCTTTTTTTCCCATCAGAGTGATCCTGGAAGGTGATGAGCATCCAAAATTCCACTGGCAGTTTCTTGGCCTCTGAGTTCTCAATAGCATTTCACAGGATCAGCCTCTCCAGAACCACTTATGACTTTCGTGTGTAAACTTGAGGAATGAATCTTGGAGATATGACATACATTTTGTTTGTTATTTTAGGCCACTTTATACTTGATCTGATCTTCAAGGTCAGTGTTCTCGTCTCCTTTTTAAGATAAAGATGTTTGTATCTTTCTTTGGCCAGGACATCATATCTCAAAAGTATGTGTGACAGAGCTGCAGTTTACATTTCATCCGCTCCAACAGTTGTTTCTGACAGCTGCTAGGAAAGGAGCAGAGTGTTGTTCCGTGCCTGGATTTATGACTGTGCCTTCATCATTTCTGTAATTCCTTGTTGCAACAATGTCCTGGGAAAGTTTTTATCTGACATGGGTAGGTGATAACACAGTGGTCACACCAATGTGAAAAAATGGTGATGTTCATGTACTATTAGCAGGGTTTGAAAGTTGTTGTCTTCCCCCCACACAGGGTTTGTGCTCTCTATCAAGAACCTTCACACTGAGCGATATTCTTTAACTATTCCACACCAGGCCTTTAACAGAAAGAATTAGTGACAGTTACCCAGGCAATTTGCATATGTCTCAATATATTTATATTCCAGTTTTCATTTGTGATCTTTTTGTAGGTTGTTTTGTTAAGCTTCTCTCATTTTTCAGTCCACAAATTATCACTTTCTTGAGTTTCCCATTATTTGGTTCCCAGGACCAAAATGTTAAGCTAAACTCTTGGTCACTAAAGAGAATTTCTGGTGGGAAATACAAAATTGTAGAAATTCCCCAAATGACAAAAAGTCTGCAAATGTTCACATTTCATTGTGATTTGTTTTTTCAACATAGTATTGTATGTAATATAACATTATTTAAAAGAGTGGTGGCGTAAAAGCGATCGAAATGGCAAAGTTCAAACCATGTGCTTTTTTTGGGAAGGCTGAATAGGAATACCAAGCTATAAAAACCTGTAATGTTTCATTCAATTTTTGTTCTGTTGAAATTTTATTAGAATTGACATGTTAATTTTAGTAGCTTATCCCAGGGAAACTGATCCTTTTAAAATTGTCATTATTGTATTATCATTATCAGCATGTGCAGAGGTTTTTTGCATTATTTTTCTGTATTCTGATAAGTGAGCAAGAAAATTTAGGAAAAATCATCTGTATTTACAACGAATTTCATCCTGACTCTGTAGCCTGTCCTTTCCCACTTCTCTCAACTTTTAAAAGAAATTCTAGGTATGCTGCCAGAGGTCTTTTCTCTGGAACACTCTCCTGGGAAGAGCTGGAAATCTAAACAAAAGAGAGAAAGGGTAGAAATGTTAATGTCACCATTTTGCTAATGGAGTTATGATAAACACACTGAAGTCATCGATTAACCCTGAGACAGAGCCAGAAACTGAACCCCTGATCCCTGGGTCTAGCAAAATAATATCCTCTTTTACTAAGGAGCTTTGCCATGAGTGGCAGTAAAAACTGAACAATTGGCTGTTTATTTCCCCATGATGGTTTACATCTCTCACCTGTAGCACAGGCACTGAAATACACTTATACAATGAACACTGAATTAGGCCATTGTCTCAGACAAAATCTCTTTACCATTTAGAAATGTTTAGTTTCATTATTAAGACACTTACATGATATGAAACCATTTTTTTAAACTCCATAAGTATTCCTGGTCCTGGGCTGAGAAAAGTAGTTAATGAAATGCTGACCCCTACTTCAGATTGTAAATAGGTTTATTTCTCTGCTACAGAAAGATGCCATTGTAGTGAAGCAAAGGAACTTCCTTCTATTATTTGTAAACTGCAGGAGGCTAAACAATCTATTGCATCATAAACAGCACTCTCACACACAGATATTCACATACACTGCAAAAGAGTCCATGCTTTGTCTGGAGGAAACTGAAGTCCCAGAGGTAATTGCTGGACTGTGTGGGAAATAATGCCTCCTGCAGAAAATTTATAGCTACGATTGTTTAATTGAAATGAAAAATATAGTGTTAAATGTTTTTAACAAAAGCATTCAATTGTTTCATGTTTTTCAGCTGACTCCTACCACTGCCAGTTTGCAGAAATTATAGATCCTGGACAGAGTTTCAGGTCACTTCACAGGAACAAGTTTGATTAATTTCAATATATTGTTTTGGTCACATTGTAAGATTATTAATTGAATATGCATTTAGTTTGAAGTTATTGCTGGCCTACGCTGAAAATAATAGAGTGTATACCAAAGTTCATAAAACGTCATTTGAGAATAGCATTAGTAAATACAAGAAATGTTTATTTCGGTGTATGACTGGCAGTAAGAGCTGTCTGAGAAACAGCAGATTATCTGTCTTGAGAAGAGTCTTTTCCACCTGTATTTAGATGAAACTGAGTGTTATAGGTGTGACAACGAAACAGGCAAAAGCCTGTCACTGCAGATCCCAAGGTATCCAGTCAGTTCTCGTCCTGGGCTGATACTGGCAGCCTCCTCACATGACCCTGCTGCGGATAGGCTGGAGGCTTTAAATTGATCAGACATGATGATAGTTATGAGGCCCTTGCATGCTGTTACCTACAGGAAATGCCCTTGGCATGCTCAGCCTAATGAGTTTTCTCATCTGTTGGGATGAATTTACAATGCAGATAAGCATTGTGTTCATCTGTGTGGAAAAGGGGGCTCTGAAATGAAATTCAAGTTTCCACTCATTTTCTTAAATCAGAACCTAGCATGGCTTTCTTTTCCTGAAAAGAATGAAGTGTGATTTCCCAACCTGACTGCTCAAAAAAAAATTTATCCTTTATGACACGTCTTTTTCTCTGTTTATCTCAGAGTCCTTCACACGCTTTCAGGGAGGTATATTAAACCCCACGGTCTTACCTTTACTGTCCTTCCTCTTTCCAGCTGTTCTTGCCTTCTGAGATCTCTGATAATGTTTCTTTGGAGTTTGGGGGGGTTATCAGCAGGTGCACAATTTCCCTTTTGCTTTAGCTTCTGTGTCAGTAAAAGGAGCATAAATACAGCTTGCCTGTTCCACAGCAACTGTGAGCCAAAGCTCATGCTTATAAAGCACATTGAACTGGGTACATGCTAATGTCAGATAAGGGTAGGTTAGTGATTGTTATTTCTTTGGTTTAATTGATAATAGGAATAATTGAAGGTGAAGATAAAATTTAACCCTTTGGATTTATGTAGATTTGGGAGGCTATGTTGTTTTCATCTACCGACTCTTTCTGATGAGGCGAATTTTATCCCTCAGGAGAAAAAAATTGATCCCAGCAGTAACACTGAAGAAAACTCCTTTGATATGCAGGCGAAAAAGAAGTCTTGTATGCCCTTTAGATCCTCTGTCCCTTTCTCCTCGAGTCTGAATCCACTTTTACTTTACATAAGACTGCCATTAAACAGTGAAAAGCTCAAGGCAGTTGTGGTCTTGTAGCTGCCATTTAAGGGATGCTGGGAGTCAGAGTGAAGCACTAAATTGCTTGTCTTCATAAGCCAAAGCTATCATTCACTGCATGGGTTTTGGACCAGACAAGGGGCTTATATTAACTCTGTACTTGCAGAGATTCCTCATAGTATGGCTTTTTAAATGCATTTAAATCCCTTACTGTTAACCATTGATGCTCAGAGCAGCTTTCATTGTTGGGCTTGGAGGAGAGCTGAGAACTGTAGATGAATGATGCAGATACAACCAGGTATTTCCCCACAGAATATCTATCCATCTATAGCTATTCAGCTTCTCCTGTTTAGTTAAACTAATAATTTAAAGATAACCATCAGGCATTTTTCAGCAAACCCCTCACTGAAACAATTGCATGTTTCATAGTTTCCAAAAGCTTCCACAAAAGTCAGCAGATTTATGATTTAAAGAAAAAAACCCTATCACATTCAGCAGCTTGTAAAAACAAACTTCCTCCCCAGTCAGACATTCCCTGATCACGGTGTAATCTTTTCAAAGGGCATTTACTCGATAGGAACTTCGTAAATGTTTAGTTGAAGGTTTCTTGTTGTCTTAGTGAAGTGCTCACCCTGAGTGTGTACTTCTGTTTGCTCTTGTGGTGCACTCGAGCTGCACTTGCTCACAGCACTAAATGCAGCTCAGTGCAAACAGGTTGTGAAAAAAGCTGACCTTTAGCAAAGAGGAAACAATCCTCAGCCCTTGAAAATACAGGAACTTCTGTGGAAATTCATCATCACTTCTGTAGTAACTCACCAGGCCTTTCAGGTCTGGACTGTGCTTTTGAGAACTGGTCCTCACCTCATGGGGTCCCAGTTCTTCCCACATGCCACTCTTTGGCTTGAGAAAAGGAATTGGAAGCAGATCTGGAAAAGGGGCAGGTTTTTTCTCCCCAGGTAGCAAATCCAGTCTTCCAGGTAGGACTGTTGCCATGATAATCTCGGTTTTTTACTTGGTGGCTGAAAATGATGGGAGGAAAATACAGCACTAGAGCCAACCCAGTGTCTAGTTAAAGCTAGGGTGTAAAGATAATGGAGTCTCCATCATCTTCTGCCTCTTCGAAAAAAAGAATAAAAAGATGTGATCTTTTACTTACATAGCTAGACTCCATTTTCCTAATGCATGTATTTCTCAGTTATGGTCCCAGTGTTTCCCTGCCCTCAGGGAACTGAGTCTCCTTCAGTCAAAATATGGCAGCAATGTTTGAACTTGCTCATATGGATTGGCTAAAAATAACAGTGAAATCAAAAATGCTTTCAGTTGCTCAGCAAACCATAGCCCATATAATGCTACATACTACTTAGGAATATGACCACAGGAAAATCAGGAAGCTGGGAGATTTCTCAGAAAACATAACTGGACTCTATTTAACTTATTCTCTGAGGTACCCTTAAAAATTCAGTTATGTAATAAATGTGGTCAGGAATTATTTGTTGAAATGGTTTATATGTGTGTTGGAAAGTGGCACTTCATCAGAACCACAACTTCTTTTCTTTTGCTGAAATATTATTCCAGTTTCAATAAAACTTTCAACAAGACAGATATTTTAAGTCCAAGGCAGAATTTGGTGGGACTAGAACTGGGGCTGGTAGCTGGAGATGTCTGTCCAGGAAAAGTTGCTAGTCCAGAAAATGTGATAACAGAAACAAATTAATGCTTGAGGCTGGTAATTAAAATTTAAATGGAAATTAAAAGACAATGTGCAGCAATGGGAAGATAAATGTAATGGAACAGGTTTCCAATTGAAATAGCAAAAATACTCATCTGATAAGGCACAGATCCTTATTTAGTTAAGAGAGGGCTTCATGAACTTCTGTTTGTGAAAGAGATCATGTGTATGTTTGCCTCTACTTGCTGAGAGGGAAAGGGAGACACTGACAGGACCATTTTCTTCTTTTATTTTTAAAAAGTGTTCTAAATTCTTGTCTTCATCTTGCTGCCATATGGTATCAGGATTTGAGCTTAAGGTGAGAGGGAACGATAAAACTGTTCCCTTCGCAAGTTTATTTGTAAACTCAGGCTTTATCCAAGCATTGAATTAGTTGCCCAAACGGCAGCTAAGTCATACCATCTAAATTTTGTGCATTTTCACGCAGTTGCATTCATAGTTATAGTGACGTTTCTTAATTTACCAAAGCCCAGGAACGGGGCAAATGGGACAAAGAGCTGGTGTGAGAGACAGAAATTATTGACATAAGAATCCTATAATGCTTAGAATGATATTCATCAGCAAAAGATTCTTTAGTTTCTCTTTTCTGTCTGTTTATTTCTGGTCTGAAATAGCTGCAAAATTTTAAAAAGTAATGCATCGTATTTTCACCAGGGAAATCTGTGAAAACGTTAAAAAGCACAGTTATAAGTGCAGTAAGGCACTTTCTGTTCCTCTAAAATAATAGACAGAATTATAGACATGTTATTTATTGCATAATGCTAGAACTTAGTAAAAACAACTTGATGTTCCTAAAAAAAAGAAAAATTATATTTGAAAAGTTATGGTGGGTCACAGTGAACATAATTGTCATCACTAAATCAATGATGACTCTAAAATTAAATTTCAGGTCCATCAATTTTAGGCTTCTAAGAGAACATCAAATCATTTAAATTTTAAGAGAGCAATAGAAAATGGCAAATTGTTTGTTCTGTATTCTCAAAAATCAGTAACCTGAGAAATGAGGGACTTGAGAACTAGATAGCCTATTCTGATAGTGATGTATTGAATAGAGTACTTATTTTCAAACTGATGCAGGAAAACATGAAGATTTACAATTAATTAATCCAGAATAGTTACAGGTGCATCTTATCTGTTAAGCGGTTTGTGATTCACATCCTATAACACTTCAGAGTTTGAGCATCTAAAATGCTAACAGAATGAAATGGTACCTGAGAAGATGTGCCAATAAACATTTATAAAAATGTGTATTGGATAAGGAGAATTGGCATCCTTAACAAAATTAAGTTACTAGTAATGAACTCTCGTTTTTCCTGTCACCTTCAAACACAAGCTGATTCTGACAAGATAAAAAGGAGCCCATTCCTTCTGACACAATTTATGGGAGATCAGCTCCAGTGGGATGTCCTAGCTAGAGCAGTTTTAGCTGACAGAAGGAAAAATAAGATTTTAACAAGTCTTAATTTAGCTTAGTTATGTCCATAAGATACCCGGTACCACGATCATGGCCATATTCTAAATTCCTCCTGCCTTCACCATGCTCTCAACCAGCCCAAATCCAGCATTAAAGCCCTGACACAATTCCTCCTAAGCCTTGGAAGTTGGAATTTGATGGTATTTTTTCTAAACTTTCGACCGCAATTCCAAAATACCAAGGCTTTGAACTGGCTTTACTGTTCCTAACTTCGGCCATCTGAAAGTTAGGCCTCAGTCTAAACTGGATGTCCATCCATGCTTTCAACTTTGTCAAAAGACCAGAGAGGAGGAAAAACCTAAAACCTATCAGAGAGTAATTTGCACATATTATTTTGGAGATGTGTTTTAGAGCTGGGGTTAATTTCTCCATCTCCCACTATTAGTCACACTAGTGGCCTGGATTAGTTGTAGGGCACCACACTGGAGAGATGTGCCCCTCCCAAGGAGGTGCTACTTTAAATCCCAGAAAGACTTCCCTGTAGTGCAGAACAAGCACAGCAACTGCAGTCTGGATGGGTACTTGAAAAGTCCAGCTCTGGAAAACCTGTGGTGAGACTGAGTTGCTCTGATTGTTGCTGTTTTCTATACATCATCATTTTTTCTGATCACAACCACAACAAGTTTTCTTGTGTCTTCTAGGAGAAAAGTAATCACTGTGGAAGCAGTTACAGCTCTCTGAGAGGGCTGTTTCTCTATGGTTCCGAGGATCAAAATGGATATTTTAATGAAAGAGAAATTTTCATTCTTTAATTAAAGCAGAGTCCGACTGTCACAGGTGTTGTGTCATGTGTCCTGTTACTTGACCACCGTGAATTCCTTCTGCCTGATTGCTGTCTGCGATGGCCAAGGTTTAAACTGGCAGCTGGAATGCTCAGGACAGGTGAAGGTGTTGGATTCACTAATTACGTAGTTTCCTCAGGAATCTTTAACCTTCCTCAGTTAGTTTTTAGTTTTAATTAAATTAATGCCTGTTTTAACAGCACTTGAAACAGGTATTTCGGTTTGGATTTTTTGTACTTTTGAAGGCGGTGGGAGTAGGGGACGACAAAGACATCGCTAGAGAGAAAAGGTGATTTACGCTGTGATTTACCAGCCACATAATTGACAGTCTTAACAGTCAGCACCAAAACCAAAAATGCATATACCAATGCATTACTATGCATTGGTATATGGTACTACTAATCCTACTTCAGAACTTACTGGTTGGGGCTGCAGCTGTTGATTTTTAAATTTGTTTGTTTGGTTGGTTTTTGTATGTTGCAGAACAATTCCTGCTGACATGAGGAAATGGATGTGTTTGAGAGAAATGTCCAGCAAGAGAGAATCACCAAGGCACCGCATCTGGAGCTCAGAGACCTGTGCTCAATTTTCACCTCTGACAAGCTGTCTTGACTCAGTGTGAGCAATTTGCTTCTCCTTGGATTGCATCTGCAGTTAGAAAACGAGCCCTCTCCTGGGCAGAGGTGTTGAAAAACTACATTAATCTTTGTGGAGTGCTCAGACATCACACACCAAGTACCTGGATAGAGAGCTGACAGCCAGGACTAGGCAAATTACTGATTGCTTTCCTTCAGCTCAAGCTTTTTTGGATTTCTTTGTGACCTGTTAAGTGGGAAGACACCAAGATACATGCGTTACCTATTAAGTATGTAACTTATATATAGATTTGTCTGTGACAGAGCTGTGCTAGAATGATAAGGAGAAGCTTCATTTTTCTGCTCTGTTACTTTTCTTCACACAGCAGGGTAAAGGGTGGTTACATGGAGATTTGAACAATTTTGTGCAGAGGCAAATGGGAAGAAAACTCTGAAGAGTTCTGTCAAGAGTACCTTTCCAGGACGTGAACTCTCACAAATAAAATTCATAAAACATGGATTTCCTCATAAAATACCTGATCCAGCCTTTAGCTGCCTGCTTACAAAGATTTGAATTGAACTAGGACTGATCCTAGTATCACTTTCCTTTCAAAGAAATCTGTTGTGCACATTTGCTTGACTGAGTGCCCACAGTGTTTTTGTATTTTTGCCATATGATAGCATAAGAGTTGTTTAATTAAGGACTTTGTAGGTGTTCCTGTTCCCCAGAAAATCCCTGAACTCAGGAGAATCATAATCAGGCTTCTGAAAAGTTGTTGTGTTTTTTAAAAAGTAAGAGGTAGCAAAACTAAAGAACCCAAAAATGCCTGGACTACCAGTTCTGGAGGTGAATTCTCCCAGAACTCTTGCTACAACACAGGAAAATTGAAATACCATTTTTGTGCTGAATATTAACAGCAGTACCACCGTTACTGTTACTCTGAGATGTCAACAGTGTGAATCCAGAGGTAAGCGATGTGTTTCAGCCGTTTGGGCTTTTGACCTTTTCAATATTTGTTTGCCATTTCATTCTCTCACCTATAACCCGGAGATTTATGGCAGAGCAAACTTATTAATCCTAACAACCATATTTTCATTTGGAAGCTGGACCGACTGTCAATAAACATCAAAAGAACTCCTTGGCTTCCAGGGAACACCTGTGAAAAGAGAAGGTTCATGCGTCACACAGCATTGCTGGAGTGAAACATGTTTATTGTGCTGCAGTTATCACTGGGAAACCTGGCAGGGCTCCTCACACTCTGGGGAGCTGAAGACAGACCTCTCCAAGAGTTTTTTTTGTGTGTGTGTTCTTGGCATGCTTTTCAGTAAGGTCTTCATCTTTTTTATTAATCAAAAGCAAGTTTTAGAGCTGAGTCTACAGCTCCTCCAAAGACAAAGAGTCTTTACAAAGTTGACTGGAGCTGATTTCGGTGAATAAGCTTCATGCTGTGGACCCAGGCCAGAGCCCATTAAAGTCAACTGCGATCTTTCCACTGACTTCTGTGTATTTTGCCTCACATCCTTGGGGCAAAATGCTGCCACTCTGAGTCACGTGAATATATTTTGCACCACAATTAATTAAAATTAATTGGATTCATGAAACTACTCATGAGATCAAAATGGTAATCAAGATGACAGTGATGGATTATCAGTAAATGTTGTCATTGCCACTACATAGTCCACGTTTTTCTTGACTTTTGTGTTATTTTACGATCAAGAAGTAACAGTTTTATTTTGTGATTATGCTGCTTTGCTTGCATTCGTACTGACCATTTTTATAATGTTTATGCACCAATTTGTGAGGTTTAGTTGGAGATGAAAAGCCACATATTTTTAAATTTTCAGCACTTTTAGTGAAAAAGGAAATCGTATGCTATTGCAAAAATGTACAAAATTCAAGGCACTAGAATTACAAACGTAATATTGAAGTAAGTGGTCTGAGCTTCAAAAAGAGTGGATAATAAAATAAATTTTTGTATCTGAATGCATTTTTTAAAAAAGGTCTTTTTTTCATGAAGATTAAGTAACATGTCAAGAAAGACCTTCAGATTTGACAAGCCATGTTTCATTTATGTGTAGGATTTCTAGGTGCCAGACCCCACTCCTACAGGAATGAAAGATTCTCTTTGATTCTCTTTGGTGCTACCAATATAAGTACTCATCCACCTCTACAACTATTCCAGTTTTCTTTCCTCTAATTATGCTGTTTATAATCAAACACCTTAATGCAACATCAGCTGTGAAGAAATTTGTTGGGGATTGCCACCCACACTCCAAATGTTATCCCAAATGAAGCGTATGTTTTTACGGAGTGCTTCAGAATGGCTTCCTAGACAGAAGGGATTATCATGCTGCTCCAGCGCTCCAAGTCATCCCGCCGGCTTCCATGGCCCTCCTACGCTTTTCCTTTCCAGTGGAGGTGACTCCAGTACACAGCAGCATTCCCAAGATTTCTCAGATCCAGGTGCTTTCTGCAAAGCTGGTATGATTTGACTCCAGTGGAGGTGGCACGCGTCTCTGGGAACACTTGAACAACCCCACGCTCTTCCCACGCTCACACTTTCTATCATCCCCACTGCACTAACAGCTGCCTAGACCTGCCTGCCAAAGAATGCCATCCAACGAGTGTGAGCACAGCATCCAGCATCCAGAAATAATATTTGATGATATCCATTTCTGGTTATGAACACTTTGCCACAAAATCCAAAAGTACCGACTGTTCTCAGAACCTTTATTTTTTTCTTCCTGTGAATTCATGCTCCCTTAATCTTCCTAGTTATTTTTTTAATCAGTTTGTTTTTCAAGCGTTTGTTTAATTTATGAGTTTATTAATTTTCCAAGAACTTTTGCTAGTAGCATGATTTGCCTGTATTTTTCCAGCAGGAAATGAAATCAAGACCAGTGAATGATGCCAATTGTCAAAACTTTATTAACAGCAGAAAAATATTTTTTGGAGAAAAGTTGAGTTTTACCACCTGTGTTCTCAGTCCTGAAGACAGTTTTCTGTGAGGACTTCGGCAAATCTCCTCCCAGCACTCCACCTCTGTGTAACATGGGGATAATGTGTTATCCAGCCTAAAAAAACCACAGTTGAAAGTAGAAACAGAAAATCTGATGATAGGGATGAAAATTGTTCTAGCTGAGCCAGATCTCAGACCCTTAAGGTTTTTACAAATTAGCTTTTGATGTCCAGTTCATGATTCTCAACAGTTCTAAAAAAATAAGTTAGAAGAATAAAGTCAAACAGAATGTGACAGAATCCTTCACTCACTTTTCAATTGGACAATAACTGGATTTTCAGCCAGAGTTTGCTTATGTGCATGCTGAGCAAAAACTATTATGGGTCCCTAGAGGGATAAAGTATTTTTTATTGTAATCTGTGAGAGCGTCTTCTCTGATATCCACTGGATTGGTTGGGTTGGATTGAGTTGCACAAGAGAAGAAAAAAAGGAAAAAAAACCCCAAACTTAAATATCACATTACTCAACGGAAATTTGCTTTCAAGTGTTTTCAGGGTTACCCATGTGGGAGAATGGCAGTTGTTTATTCCAGCTGGATAGTACAAAATGTCTACTTTTACCCAGATATTGCTATGAAAAATCATCTTTCATCATAGATAAAATCATCTTTCATAATCATCATTTATAAAATATTAGTTCTAGTGTGGGTTCTTTTGGGTTTTTTGTTTGTTTTTTTTTTTTTTTTTTTAATTCTTTGCTTGGAGTTATCCTTTATAGAATTAATTTTAGTCTCCTGATACATGTGAAAGAACAGTTATGTCTTGTCTTCTGGAGTTTGTGCCTTGAGTCACAAATCCATGGAGAGTGCAGGGTTGGGTATCATCCAGTACAGCAGTGGCATGGTTTGAAGCTTTGAGAGTGGTGATGGATGGACAAGGGCCTCACAGTAATAGGAGAGCTTTTTTAGAAAACTCCTCACCAGCAATGTACTGGCTTTATTAAGATAAACTGAAGGAGAGGTTAACTGGAACTATGTGTGTCCATGACAAAATAAAAGGAAAAAGTGTTCAAAGGAGAGATAGAATCAAATGGGAAGACTGGGTCTAACACATATTTAATGTGATGCTGACAAGACTGAGCAAATTCACTGGGACCTGAAGTATAACCCAACCCAGCTTTAAGAGAGGTTCTGAAATTGAAAACTGTAAAGTGTATCTTATAGACTGATACACAAACTGATGGCTCTTTGAGGGTTTGGCATTAAGCCATCCGAGTACTGAATTTACAGCAGATGGTGAGGGTGTTGCAACTCTCAATCTGCTAGAGGTAATATAAAAAAAATTAAAATAGACTAACACTAATCTTAAAAACAATGTTAAAGTGATATTTTTTCTTCCTGACACCACTAGTAACAGGGAAAATATGAATGCAAGTGCTGGTCTTTCCTTCCAACAGAGAGCTTTTCTTGTCTCTACTGGATTGACTCACAAAGTGTCTTTTTATAACAGGTTATTTTGTTTGCATTTTCTGCGTATAAAACCTTCTTCTATAAAATATGTGTGGATTTGCATTCCTAGTTTATTATACTGCTGTTGCCGTTCTTAGTGGGCCTGTAATGTTTACAGGGTGAAAAGAAGAGGGAACCTATTTGTAGTACTATGTCCTTTGTATGATTTGACAGAGAATTAGGGAAGGCTAATTTGGGTGTGGAAGTTGTGCATGGCCAGCCTGAGATAACATGCTGTTATTACATCTACAGGGAGGAAGCAGGGAGAAAATCCTTGGAGCTCTATATAAGCAAAGTCAGGATTTTGATGGCAGTGTGTGGAAATTCACATTTGCCCTCCACCAGAAATTTCTTTCTCCTATAAGTTTTGGAAAAAAGCCATGCAGGAAGTAATGGGGTTTTTTTCCATACCAGTGGATCCCAAAACACCTTATAAAAGCATACATTTGTAGTGAAACAAATATGCCTCTGTGGGCTGCACCATAAACCACCTAGATAACCATTGTAGAGCAGACTTGCAGACACAAGAATATTTTTCTCTCCCAGACTTTTTAATCCTTATTAAAACAACCTACATTATCAATGTACCACAGACATAACCCGAATTGTTGAGGTTTGCCAATTAATTTTGTTAGAATAACCTAAGTTAAGGAGGTAACATCAGATTTACCAGTCTGGGTTGTGCACAGTGGTGTCTGGAGCAGTTAAAGCAGTGTAACAGAGAAACGAATTGAGCCCTTTTTTGACAGAGCTGGTTTTTAGCAAGTTTCACTGTTATAAAATCGAATGACACGTTTGTGAATTATGAATTATGGAATTAAGAATTGCAGATCTATGTAGCTCATACTTTAAGGGCTACCTCTTCTGTTAAGTTAGAATCTGCTTGAAAAAACACATTTAAGTCTGACTAATGTTTCATAGGAAGCAGAGACTGTGCCATAGGGGTTTTTTTATGCGGAACAGAACCTATTAAGCACCTCATGATGTGGAGGCAATTCCAATTACATGAACAGAATTTTCTAGATCTACTGGCAGAGTTCCTTTTCAATGTTACAACAAGTGGCCACTGGAATACTTTAATGCCAAAACAGCATTCAACTAGTCCCACCCTGGTAATTTTCTAGCCTGGTTTTGGATTCCGTTACTTAGAATTCCACATCCAGTAAAAAAGGCAATAACAACTTGCCTGTTCCTTCTTCCTAGTTCAACAGTATTGTCTTTCTGGAAAACGTACTCTTGTAACTCGAAGCTATATTAAAGGAAAATGGCCAACATAATCATCTTTTTCATCTGAATCATATCTCCATTTAAGAATGCACTGAAAACCAGTAAATGCTGGTTCATTTTGGTCTCCATGACGCACGCAAGATAGGGCAGAGCTGACCAGCTGCAGTGAACCTACTGCTAAGCTCGGCCAGTAGATTGCTCCATCCTCTAAGCAGATGTTTCTCTTTTAGACTAATGGAACTCTTGCAGACCATATCCCTTCCCAAGACAAAACACCAGCACAGTTGGAAGCTGGAAGGACTCATCTCAATAACAGAAGCAAGGTGCCAGCAGTATCAGCCACAGTTTATTAATAAAAATCCATGAACAGAACAGCAATTGCATTTTGTTTTAGCTTGTTTAAAAGAAAACCCACACAAACCAACACTTTTTCTTCTCTGCATGGCCCTCTTAGATGTAGTGTTTCTTTGTCCTATAGCAATAGACTTCTGTGTGAGAGAAGAGAAAATTATTCTCTCGCCATTCACCTCACTGTAGCTCTGTCAGTTATAAAATGGGAGAGAGAACTGAATTTATGTGAATACTCATTGTTAAAATTCACATCACAGTTGATAATTTTCTGTGTCCTGGGCAAAAATAAGGAGAACTTCATTATACTTTGAGAGCATAGACCAGGTTTGATTTGAGTCTTATAACTGGAAGCACCTCTTCTAGTGCCAGTCCATTCATATTTCTTTGTGTCACTGTAAGAAGAGAGAAATGCTCATTATATTGCTCCAGAGGATGAATGACAATGAACAGACCAAGGCTTCTACATTAGACTTTGAATAAGAATTGTTTCCAATTCCTGGAAATATTCTCTTTCCTCTTGGGACTCGTACATCTGTTTTTGTCTAGTCAACGGTTCTGAGAGCTACTGTTAAAATGATAATTAATGCCGGGGTTTCATATCTTATGCAAATGCGACCTGAAACCTGGAGAGCCAAATTTCATAGAAAGGACATAAAAGACAGGAAGTTGGGGAACAGTTTGTATTGCTTCATTTCTGTTTTCCAGAAGCAGTGGCAAAGGATTGAATCTCTTCTCTTGGAGAAAATGTTTTAAATTTTTGTTAGGTCTGGAACAAAACCTACTTTTATCTCTCTGGGTTTGTTTTTTCTTACACTATAACATAGTTGGGTTCAAACTTTACCTGGCTTCTACAATGCACACATTTCTCCCTGGAGAGACACAGTGAGTGGAGGTGCTAAGAATTTGATCTATTGGCAAGAAGACAAGAGTGAGGAAAATTAAGATGTTGGTGTCAGAATACCCCTTTTCAAAGCATTTAGGGAAGGTAGAGCACCCGAGAAAACCTCACCACAAAATGGGAACTGCTTCTTCTTCCAGCAGCCCAAGTGCTGGGCAGCTTGCTGCTCACTTTTCTTGCTGTTCATGTGGACTTTTGGGGCAGGTAACACTCACTAGCACTCAAAAGTTCCGCTACACAACGAGCATTATGCTGTGACCACCAGCACCAGCTGTAAGCTTTTTTTGCCCTGGTGAATCCTCTGTTACTGATGTTGAGGGAAAGAGTAGGGAAATCAGCAGTTTCCATTATAGTCCAATTGAAAGGGAATGGCAAACAACTTTGTATCTCACATTTCATTGGCTGCATAGAAGTGCTGGCTTTTAATAACATCTTCTTAAGATTATTTATATAGTCTATTTGCCATTATCCATATCAGTTCATGCCCTTTGTGTATTTTAGATAACATTGTTGTGTTTCCTTTGACTTAACATTTGGTGTGCTGTGAACTTGCCAATAATGAGAGCATATCAGGGTTGCCTCTGTCTGATCTCTTCCACAAGCTGTTTATTAAGGAACAACTCATTATTAGAGATTATAAATTCAGCTTTTGCACTGGGGGTCTCTGTAGCTACACTTGCAAGGGCTCTTTGCCTGTGCTTCTTCTGTTCAAAATTGTATTGGTTGTTTAAATGTTGAGAAATCTTTCTCGATTGAAATGAAAGAAGTCAGGCAAAGCTCAGCACCTTTTTCTGGCTGGTTCTGGGAGACTGCAGTGGGAAAACCTGAAATTCCCTAGAGACTGATCTTGCTCAGTTCTGGGAGTTAGGCTTTGTTTTCTCTATAAAATTTGGCACCCACATGAGCTGTAATCAGATCCAAACTTCTTCTGCCCACTGTGTGGCTCTCCCAACAATTTTTGAGCAGAATCTATGAAGATCCATTTAATACACTAACCAGAGCAGCCTCCTGTGTATCTGCAGTATTGAAGACCTGGGGTAGGGCATTAAACAAAGCCATCTAAATCAAAACATGTGTGTAGAAAAAAAACCCTGAAGATATCATCTAATTGCAACTAAACACTTGGGAAAAACATGAATGAATATTGGCTGGATTGCTAATGACCTGCTGATGCTGATTGCTAATGATTAAAAACGTAAGCATAAGAAAGAAAAGATGCTTTCAGACCCTGTAAAATCTGAGTAATAGCTGTATCCGCAGAAAGAGGTTCCTGAGCAGATAGGATGCAAACTATTACAGTTCTCTCTGCCTGCCTAAAAGCAAATACAAAAAAAAAAAAGCATCAAGGACAGAAAATAGCTCTTCCCAGAGCACAGGCATCTATCAACCCCCATATTGGCCTTTCACCTCATCTGACTCCCCAGCCATTTGGGTGTCAAGCCCCTGTAAAAGATTAGTACAGCCTCCTAAGAATTGTGAGGATAGGAAACGTATTGTGGTTTTGGTTTCTGGATTTTTTTTCTCCTCCTTCTGGATCTTAGACTACACATTAATCCAATGGCCAAATCATAACTATGAGATTGTGGAACTTTTATTTGTGCTGACAGCAAGGCACACAGCATTTTTACTTGTTTTCAGTTTCTAGTGTTAAAAAACATTCTGCAGGGTAGACTTTAATTTGTACTACAAGACAGCCTGCCTCTCCAGAAGAAAAACAATATTTGATGCAAAAATTCCTCCTCAGAAAGGCTTCCAAAAATGAAACAGAGGAGGAACAGATTATTCTTTCCAGAATCTATGTTAAGAAAGGCTCTGAGCAAGTTCCTCAGAGGGAGTACCCAAGAAGTAATTCTCTCTTTTAAGGACCACAGAAGCTACCTAGGGTGCTCCTGTGTAATAAAAAACCAAGAACTCCTGATCGTCACCTGCACCCAAAAAGCAGCCACTGCCAGGCACCACAGGCAGGATGTGTCATGCTGGATGCACTTCAGTCATGTGAGATCCCACCTGCAGTGTTGCATCCAGCTCTGGGGTCCCCAGCACAGGAAGGACATGGACCTGTCGGAGTAAGTGCAGAGGAGGCCATCAAGAGGTTTGTACAGTCAAGGAAAGGTGTTTACTGTTTCCTGTAGGCTGGGGAGGATTGCGAACCAACAGTGCTGGTAATTTAAAAATGAAACATAGATAGGTAATTCTGACTCTTTTTCCTGCCAACTACCCTTGGGACAGGGGTTACATTTCACCAGCCTGTTCCCATTGACACATTTCCACAACTTGCTTGCAGCCCTTTGCTGGATCCATCTATGTTTTCGCACTAAATGTTGTCACCATCCTGAAAGTTCATCTCAGTTATTCCTCTGCTTGTACCTCTGCTGTCCCTCCTGTCCTTCCTGTCCTCCATTCCTCCTCTTCTCCTTCAGCTCGGTGCTCATCACCTGCTTTTCCCACACCATTCTGCAGTTTCATTTTTATTTCCACTGCTTGCTTAACAAAGTTTAACTCTTCAAAGTTTGCATCAGAAGTCTGTCCTGTCCTGCATTGCTGATACATGGGTTGCTGAGGTCTTTCTGTAAGTGAAATAACGATCCTGTTTGCCCCAAATGGAATTTAAGTGCTTCATAGTGGACAAAACTACGTGCTTTTGTGTATTGCAAGCTACCAACTGCTTTTTCATGTCTTTGGTTTTAATAAAGGACACATAGCGCTGGAGACTGGAGTAAAAACGGTGTGGAGTGGCATGTTCCTGATTTCATTTCAGTATTCTGAATGTGAATACTCTGAAAGACAAAAAGAGTTAAGCTGAGATATGCTCTAGGCTTTTGTGATAATGGGATGCTGGAAGGGAATTCATTTGTGGGTTTCAGGAGAGAGTTCACATTTATTCACTTCTTAACCATCCCCATTTCCTTCATCCATTCAGCAGATAAAGCTGCTGTCTAAATCAATAGCTTAGGCTTCAGTTATTTCCTATCATAGTTCTGGAACAAAAACCTTTTAATTTGTTTCAAACTGGAGTAATTTCCACTTCTTAGTGGTAAAATGAATACTTATATATACATGTCTATATATGCACATGTACACAAAGATACACAATGGATTAAGACTAGGTGTACAATGTGAAAAATGGAACTGGAAAGATTAAACTATATTAATGAATTTTAACATGAACAAAAAGTACTAACCTCTAGAGAATGCTATTTGTTCACTGAGCAATTAAAAAAAACAAACATTTTGCTATCTTGGCAAAGGGATGTTTGATTTGTGAGATATTTGGAAGATTTATACTTTAATGTATACTTACAAGAATTTACATTTCTGTTCTCACAGTACTTTAATTCAGTGCTCAGCTTTGTATTTTGAGTGTATCAGTCAGATCTGGTTTCAGTTCAGGTTTTCAGCAACTACTGTTGTGAACAGTACTGTTCGGAACTACCGTTCTGTTCTTCATCAGAATTGTCCTGTGTCTGAGTTAGATGTCACTTTCTTGCTTTTTCCCTAGAAATTCCCCAGAAAGTTTATGGAGGTGCTGTATGCCTCTCTAATTTTTCTTTCTACCTTGTCTTCACATCTTAATTCTGGAGGAGAGTGTCCAGGTCTCCAGCCAGGATAATCCAGCCCAGTCATCCAGAGTTTCTCTTGTCAGAGCACCCACTCAGACATCTCTGTTCTCTGAATGTCACAGTCCTTTCTCCAGAGGTGATGAGCACCCACCTGGCTCTTCACTGACTCCTGTCACACTTCTGCAGCTTCATGGAGTGAATGCACTTCTTCAAACTGCAGTTGGTAGCATGTAAGTGACTCTCTGCAAGCCAGGCAGACAAAGTCACTGACCACTCCACCTTTACCTGCCTCCTCTTCTGCTGCTTTCAAGTTTTCCTGTGCATTCCAAGATGCCTCAGTTTATTCATCTACTAAATTCCAAATTCCCTTAATTCATCATGAACTTATTTAATTTTCTCCAGCAACTACTACTCCCAGTCTTCTCCCTCTTAATCAGAGACTCTTTACTGAGCCATTCCTGCTCTGATTAGTTTCTTTATTTGCATTCTAATATTCAACTGTTGTTTTCCTCTTTTGGAAATGGTCCCCATTCCTTTGTCTCACTTTGCTCCTCTCTGGTTATAGCAGGTTTAATTCAGCAATCAAATCAGGCTCTGAGGTGCAACAAAGTGGTTGCCAAAGACCCAGAGCTTTCAGATGAAGTGAATAAAGTTTAGTCCCTCAGCAGCAATGTATTCATGTGGCCCTACCTGGAAAACATGTAACAAAGAGTGAGTCTTTAAGAAGCTGATTTGGTAAAATGAAAGAAATCTATTTTGAGCTCCTGTTACTTGTGAATTTTCAAATGGCCAAATTTGGTGACTTTTCAGAGCATGAATAAAAGACCAATGTAAAGAGCTGCTCTTCTTCTGTGTCGGGACTGCTGCTCCCATAAGAATGTTCTCTCTTGATGGGGAAGAAGGTAAGTAAGCTGTTCCTAAAAAGAATAATAAATCCCTTTTTTGCTCCTCTAGTTTTTAGTAATGATTGGGCAGTTTTGGCTGGAATCTTACATCTTCCCTCCTATTTAACTAAAACAAAAAATCAGTCTGAAGCAGAAAATGAGCCTGGAAACTTTCAACCAGAGCAGTTGGTTTAGTCATGTTTTAAGTAATGGGAAACAGTGTTCAGTGAACTTTAATAATATAGGTAGTTCCTATTTTACTTATAACAGGAATTTTTGTGTAGAATATGTGTGTGTTTCATTAAAGACACTAAGCTGAAGTCCTTACTGTTTTTACTATGTAATGAGTATTGTATATTTAAATGTAAGAAACGTACTGAAACTTACTGGAAATCAGAAGAATATGTGAGCTCTCAAGGTGTTTCAGTTTAATAAACCACTTCTATGGGACGTACTGGATAATAAAATTTGATGCACTTCATAAAACGATGTATATTTTAAAAATATATATCCTAGTAAAAGCCTGGTGGAAAGAAAGAATTTTTGCTTCCTTTCTTGGGTCTGCCATGGATTTCCCGAGAATGAGCACAATAATTTAGCCATCTGTTTTCATTTGCCTTATCTTTAAATATTTGTCTATACATAACCCTTTTCCCTCCTCTGTTTCTTATAAATGCTTCTAAAGCCAGGATTGTTCTTTAAATGGGCCTGTAGCAACTTGCATGTTTGATGATCCTACTTTTTTCTCTTGATTACTGGCAGAATTTAAAATACTGCTGTCAGGTAGTTTTTTCTAAGCCTATTCCAATTCCATACAATGACGTGCTTGGCTTGAATTTTGCTTTAAAATTATCCCAAATAAGCATAATCTCTTGTCTGGGAATCACAGAAGTGACACTATACTGATTCTGGGAGCCTTCACCAGCCTGACTGCAGCAGTGTGAATTTTGTATTTGCGGTGTAAGTGACTACTATTGGTTTGTTGCAGACAACAGATATTTTGTTAATGCCCTGCAGCCTCTGTGGAACTGACATCATAATGTTTGTTAAGACGATTCTGTGGCACACATTCCTGGAATGCTGAGCTGATTGCTGATCCCATAAATACATGTGTGTAACTCATCATGAGGTGCAGGCTCCTGCTCCGTGTGTGCCAGGAGCTAATGGGCTGGATGAAAGGGCTTTGTCCAAGCTTTAACATACAAGTGGTTCAATACACTTGGATACAAATCATTCAGCCCAATAGGTTCAAACAGACACCACAGGAATCTGAGATCACAGGAAACTTCCTTCTGTGGTCCTTTTGTAAGGATCTGCATGTTGATTTAACTCAAACAGAAAGTCGCTAGTCCATGTGTATGTAAGTAAATGTCTTTGATAACCTTTAATAGTAAATTACCTCGAGTAGTCTGGAATAGATTTAGAATGCAGCAATAATAGGGAGTATGGTGTACGGCATTTTGTTTTCTGTTCTAACTTGTTAAACCTGACTACTTGGACCTTTTTTGTCTGTGTGTGCACTTTCCTTATCGATGAAACTTCCTTTGAGCATCAAAGACTCCCTTTAGGAAATCGAAATTCCTGGGTTATTGAAACAGAGCCTTTCTTGTTGACTGAGCTGATTCTTTTATTAGACGGGTGAATTTCCCATGGGCTTAGAGCCCTGTGTAACAAAATCACCTTGCTTCTAAACCAAGTGCTTTAGTAAAAACAAAGAAGAATCGTGTTTATCTGAATGTTTATCTGGGACAAAACAGGCATTAGAAGGGGCCTTCTCCTTTGTGTGCTAAATGTCTGTTACAGCACAACATTTTCAGTATTACCTTACTAACCCAAATGTTTGGAAGGAAAAAAGTGAATTCTCTAAGTACAGGTTTGAAACTTCAATTAAGCCGTGGGGGAGTGGATCAAAATGTGCCGCCTGGATGTAACTTGGAGATACACAGAAGTCTCCAGAGGTTTTACAGATCGGCAGCTGATACTGTAACTAGATAATTGGTCAGGAGGTGTTCCAAGCCACATAAAAAGAAAGCTTGAGAAAACAGCCACAGGGAACTCCTACAGACTTTGATTTGGCACTGAAAGCTTTTGGCCATTGCGAGGGTAATCTTGGCATTGTCATGTAATAGACTCAGGTTGAGTTATCCTGAGGGGTTTGGTTTCTGCAGCTTCAAGAGTAAGCAGGAGCTGCTGTAATATGTTCACAACCACACTACTCTTAACTTGTACCTGGCGGATGAGGAAAGCAGAAGATCGTAAGTCTCAAGCAGGTGAACAAACTGAGAATTATTGAAATATTTGCAGCTGAGTCTCGTGTCCTTAACTGAATCTGATTGTTGAGAACATGCCTTTTGGAGATACCTGAGTTGATCTGGTATCAGAGTTGATTGGTTGTGCCAAGCTGACAAAGGTGTTTCCCTTCAGAGTGACCTCTGGACAGCAATGCCACATAGAGATTTCTGCTCATGCTTCAGTCATGCTCTTTCATCAGAAGGAAGAAGAAAAGGTTAATTTGTGGCCAGACATCTTTTGTGGTCCTCTTTTTTTTCTTCTGCTTTTCTTTCTGTATTGTCTTCAGGTATTTCCTCAGGGAAGCCATGATGCTGTGTCCTTATGCAGGTTGGTTTAATATATAGATGAAAGTTTCCATATATTTTTCCCCAGTTACTGACCAGTTGAAATACTTCTTCATTTTGAGGCAGATATCCAGGAGATAAAGTGGTTCCCAGCAAAGTTGTTTCCCTGATATACTTTCTTGGGATCTGCTTCATCTTCTGGGGTGAGCTAGCTTTGAGTTTGCTGTGGTTGTACTAGTTTTAGATAAATTTGTTTGTAATATGTGATAAGAACTAAAGGAAAATCAAGAAGCTGAAGCCAACGTTAGGTGAGTTCTCATGAAGGCAAAAAAATGGTCCCAGCCTAGAAAAGCTTGCAAGCTTAAGTGCAGGACTAAAGGTAAAATTATGTGACAAGTATATGGCAGAGTGAGAATACCGTTGTAGTATGACACCTGCTTCAGTTAATGTCCAGTGCCCTGTAGTGACTTGATATCTCTGAGGATGGCTTGCATGACATTCAAATGCCACAAGACATTGTCCAGTAATATGAGTGAGTTTGATAAGTGAGCAGTCGTGGTATATCTACTACTGAAACAAGGATAGGAGCTACAACTTTACTTTGTGTTACTTTACACAACTTTACATCTCCAAAATTACTTTGAAAATAAAATGTTACTTAGTTTTTGCTGAGGTTTGAAGTCAAAATCACCCACAGTTAATGTGAATGTTCTAAAATATTCAAAGGTATAAATATCAGTTATATGTTACATGTATATATTTCAGCAGAAATTCCTTTCAGGTGCCATAAATTTAATCTGTATCAGGAGGAAAGGGACCATAGACAGCTATTATCTTACAGTCCCTTTCTATTAAGTGACTTCTATCAAGTTTCCTTTTCTTTCCCCGTAGTATTGAGATTTAATTCCATCCCTGCCCGCATCAGCCGAGTGAGACTACAAGTTTGAGTAAACATTTAATAAAAACCACTTCTTTTTATCAAGAGAAACTTTTTGTGTGCTTTATATCTAAGAAATTTTGCTTCTGAGTGAGGGAATTTGGTTTTAGCTAAGCTGGCTATGGGTTTTGTTGCTTTTTTTCTTAAAAAAGAACTTGTGGGTTGTTTGTGGTTTTTCATTTGTTTGTTTCCTGGTTCTAAGGCAACTCTTGCATCCATATTGATCTTGGCCTTAGAGAGCTTGAATTTAGGGAGTCTATGAGACCCTTTATGGATCCAAATTTCTAGTCCGTTTCTCATTTAACCAGAACTCCTGGATGGACGAGAGCTTAGCACAGCAAAAAAGCAAGAGAAGTTACATAATCAGAAGACGGGTATCCTTGGGTTAAGAAATGTCACTCAGGAGTGTACAGGGTTTGTTTGCTTTTCTTTGAGATGTTATATTTTTTTAATAATGAAATCTTGGATCATTTACTTCACTGTTACAAACTGTTCTTTTCCAGTTAAGAAAATCAGTATATCCCTTTGACCAATACAAATTCTTATTTACTTTCTCAGACTCCATGTACTGGGAAAAGTTTTTATGATACCTCTTTTTAAAATGACAAATAGGGCTTTATTCTTGGCAGATACCTATCAAATTTTAAACTACCTTCTGACAATTATGATGGTAATTAAACCACAATTATGGTGTTAACACTACTATTGTCTGTGTCCTGGTTTTTTGTTTGTTTGTTTTTTTAAAGAAATATTTAGATTTTATGTGGGCAGAACTAGACCTCAGAGTCAATTTTGTGCCACTGCTACTCCTCAAGCAAATGCATTCCTCTGTTTTCCCAGTTTATTCATCTGAATGCTGGGTGCAAGAAAACTCCATCTCACCCAAATGTCTCTGAAGGTTTCTATTTTTAAAAATAATTGTATAAATACACACACACAAGAAGTTATAGTATGTGAATTAAAGGTCAAGGAAATGCTGTTGCATGTTCTTTAAGCTGTAACATCTTGCAGTTGACATGAGCTGTCAATATTGGTGCACTCAGAAGTTTGGAAGCCGAAGTTTCATGCTTCATTCTTATTAGGAGAAAACTAGACTTTCAATTTTTTTAAGTTCTTGAAATTACCTAATTAAAGATTGCTGCTGTTTGCAAATTGGATCCAATTTATGGGGCTCTTAGGCCAGTTGTCTTTGTCACATCATTTTCTTTTGTTCTTACTGACATGAATAAGTAGCTTTAAATTGTGCTGAACTGAAAATCAGTTTTAAATTAAGCCATCCAGGTTGAATAAATAACAATAAACTCCAGACAAACAACCAAAGATGAGTCAGATGTGATGTGATGAGTCATTCAGTGTAGAACATATCAGTTTGAATTGTACAGAAATGTCAGTTTTTAAGCAGAACTTCATGTGAAAGTACATTAAGAGTTATCAGAATTATTAGGAGTTTTTGTTTGGGTATATTTATATTTTTATTTAGTGCATGTAAACATTGTAAACATTAAGAATGAAAATGATTTTCAGGATATTTGGAAAAAAATCATCTTCAAAGTATTTTCAGGTACGTTTGCAAGAAGGCTGTTGTCATTTTTGTGTGTTGCTGTTTTGGCACCTCTGCACTCACTCCAGCCTGCCCTGCAGCTGAGAGCACCCAGCCACTGGAACTCAGAGGGTGTATTTTTGTTTTTTTTTAACAGGAAGGAGTGAAATTCTTTGGAAAGAATATGGGTTAGAATTTACTTTAGATTGTAATTGTGCAATTAGTTTTCAAATAAGAAATAAGGAAAATCAGGCTGCTGGTAGTCAGATAAGGTGTCACGCATATCGCTTTTTCTTGAAAGTTTGGGGGTTCATCACTGACTAGACACCGTGAATCTTTCAAGTGATCTACTTTCTAAAGTTATTGGCTTGTAAATGTGCTCATGTGAAAAGGTGTGATTAAATATAGTCCGTGCCCTGGGGCAATCAAGAGTATTCCTGGATGAAGGGAAAATCAAACTAACGGTGAACAAGCCCCTAGTAATTTCCTGGTGTGTTGCTTAAAAACAGACATGATTTTATTTCCTTCCTGAATATCAGGATAATTGCACATTTCTGGAAGGTCTGACTGATCTTCATAATGGAGAGTTAAATATGAGTTCAGATCAGAATTTAAAAGAATCCATAGTTCAATAGAAGAGGCTGCAAGCTTTTAACTTGGCATCTTATAGAAAAAAGATGGAAACACAAATCCAGGTATTCCTAAGATTCATTAATGTGCCCTTCAGGATTAGCATTAGATCAAGGGGCTCTTTCTGAGCTTAGTTTTATTCTGTTATCTATTAATTCTGTTAAGAGTAACCAAAAAAGTATATTATTCCTTCTGGATTTTCAGAATGATATGCAGTTTAAAATATCAAATATGTAAATATTATCACAATTAAAATCATGTCAATACAGACAAATATAATTTTAAACACTTGATTTACAAATGCTTTTCCACCAAGAAATGATGACCACAATAACCACAGAATCTGACTCTCCAGTACCTACATAAAACATAGAAGAGGCTTCATTTTAACTTGGATAATTATTTTTAAAGAAAAGTGGTATAAAAGCTAAATGTTGGCAGAGGGAGAATGTTCTTTGTGACTCACCCGGTCTTTGTCAGAACAACCAGTCTCCTGACAGTGCCTGACCATGGCAGTGTTATGTCTGTGAATTACCTGGCTGTTTGTAATGTCTCTGTTTCCAGGAAAAACCATCTCAAAGATTGTTTAAGAAAGCTAATTTGTTTTTATCAAACTTCTCATGTAAATTAGGTGGATTCTGAATATGTGGGAGTATTTTAGGCATGGAGAGCTCATCTATCACCAGTCTACTCAATTTAATTGTTGAGTAGACTACTCAACAATTGCTACTCACTTTTCAAATAATTATATTTTTGGTATATTTTTGCTCTGTAGTGTTAGACAGTTTTTCCCACCTTTTCTGATGATCATGGAGACTAATATGCATTTTGTCATCATGTATGAGTTACAATTTTTAAACTAAATTTTGAAAAGAAATATCCATTTCTTTGCCCTGGCAGAACAATGTTCCACCCCTAAAAATATTTTTTCGCACGTATTTTATTCTCAGCCATGTGAATCCTTGTTCTCAAAAATATACAACATCTGCTCAGCCTGTCCATAGCACTGTGAGTTCTTTACAAGGTAATGTCTTTTGTATTTGCTTCTACATCTGGAAAGTATTATCTGTATCAGTCTTTTTTTTCCTTAACTCATAGTAATGCACCATTCACAATGAGGTGAGTTGTTACTTTTTTTATAAAATGCATAATTTTTTATAAAATTTTTATAAAATATTTAGTTAAAAGAATAGAAAGACTTATCTTGGATTTTTCTTCATCTGTGTCCAAGCATATCATCACCTGATCTTAGATGTGATCGTTGATTCCTGTGAAATTAGAACATCAGTCATTTTGTGTCTGTATTGTGCTGGTTCCAGGGAAGTTGGTTTGGAGCCAGAAGGGAAATGTATGGAAATCTTTGTTGCACCATCATTCCCATAACAGACATCAAAATACTGTCTTGTTTGGTTTTGGGGGGGATATTAGTATAGTAGAAAAAAGTTACAATAATTTGGTTTGATCATCATAAACCTGTAGGGTTTCTGTGGGTTTTTATTTTGGTTTGAGATTTTTTTTGGTGAAAACTGCAGCAGGTGAATGAGAAATAATGTGTGACAATGAGGGTTTGCTTGAAATGAAGCATTTATCAACAATTAGAGAAAGCATAGGACTTGCAAATAATTTGTCCCTTCTCTTGATGGTCACATGCTTCAGGCTGCTTTGTTGAACACAATGAACTTTGAGAGTCAACCTTTCTCTCACCTCATGTGTGTGTTTCTGAAGGTTTTTCCACCTTTTGAGCATCATGGGTTTCTAAGGCAGACAGATTTTTGCAAGTTCCTAGTATGATGACTCTTAATTAAGACTAGAGAAGACCTAAATGAAGCAATGAAACTGTTAAGTTAAGGTTATCAAATTTCGGACTCAGGGCCTGTCACGTCAGGGAAGTACAGTAGCTCATTGTACCCTGACCATCTGAAAGCAGCAGTATCAGCTGATCAAGAAGCTCTGTAATACATAATTGAAAATTACAGGTAAAATGTACATCTCATGCAGTGTGGGTGTGGTTCCATTGTCCATAAACTTTTGCTGTTCTTATGATCCATACTTAACTGTTGGCATTAATTACATCTTGTACCAAAAAACTGCATCGCTACTTTTGAATGTAAACTTGGACCACTTAGGGATGGGCAAAAGGTAAACTCCACTTCGTGGGGAAAAAGGCCTCTAAGTAGACTCCATCTCTCTACAGACCCTGTATCTATTTTAGCTAGTAATTACAGTTACTGTATTCCTTGTGCAGGACAGCTGTGTATGAACCACACAGAATTAAAGAAGAAAAAATATTTTGTTGCATGCAAATAACAAAAGCAAAGCGTTTTCTGCAGCTGCTTCTGGACCTCTTTAGACCACAATGTCTGGGCCTACTGACCATTTTTATAGTTACAAGAGTCTTATACCATGGGTAATAGTACATAAAACATGCCAAAAGCAGCTTTTTGAATAAAAAATGTACTTCAAAATATTTAGCTGAAAAAATGTTAGATAGTCTTTGTTCCATTTGCCTTCAAAAGGTTAATCTGGTATGAACCAAGGAAAAGCAATATAAATCTTATGATGATGAAGAATGGACCTTTTGTGGGCCTTGTTTTTTTTTTTAAGAAAAAAAAGGTAAACACATATGATGCCAGCTGCCACAAGTAACAATAAAGTTGAGGGGTTTGTGTGGGGATTTTGTGAATTTTTTAAGAAGTACCAAATTTGGACCAAAACAGTTTCTGTGTGTGGTGTAAACCACTGTAATTGCTGTTTGATATACAGAGTAATTAATGCAAGACTAGTTCGTTCTTCTTCCTTCCATATTTTTGCTGTTTTCATGTGTCTAGAAATGTTTTTTTAAAGTAATGGTTTATAGACTGTAAGCTAGAGGAGACAAGTAACATTATGAACTAGATTCTCTTCCTGGGCATAGAAAATCCCTTCCCAATTGTCCCAAATAATGAAATTGACCCTCGTAGCTCTTGTCTCCAGTTAATCAATCTCTTTCCTGCATTTTGAGGCCAGGTGGTAAACTCAGCTTCACTATGGCAGAAACGAGGCAGAGCTGTGGAGTGCCTGAAGTCACAAGGAGAAATGTCCTCCCTCCAAGCTGAGGCTGACTGTGCTCTAAGTTATGATATTGGCTGCAGTGTGATGCTGCCCATGCTTCATTTCTAAAGATCCTTATTTTTAATATATTGATGACTAACTCAGAATCCTGGAAATCTTCCTGCTTTTCCACCCAGCTAGTCTAAGTCATCCATGATGGAGTTGTCCAATCTGCTCTTGAAGAAGAGTCCTCTTTTAGTAAACTGGTCCCATGCTTCACTGTCCTTGTTGTTAAAAAGTTTTAATCTTGTGTCAACACTTTACTGTTCTTCCTGGCAATTTAAGCTCATTATTTCTTGCCCTGTTACAAAAAGAAAAAAGAAACAAATACTAATTTTTTTTTTTCTAGTTACTTTTTGTGTATTTGGAGGCTGCAGTTCGTCTCAAAGATCTCTCATATTCAAGTGCTTTGGTCACTTAACCTTTCCTTAGGGGCCACGCTTGCATCTGCTGTCGTGGTGGCAATGAAAACCTCTTTCACCATTGTTGCTTAGTGCTTGTACGTGCTGCTGGCTCGCAGGTGCATAAAAACACTGTCAGGAAAGATTCAAGGCTGAATGGATGTGACATGCTGACGTCAATGACCCAGGCTTCAAAACAACTTTATAACCTGGAGAAAACAGAACAAGTCTATAAAAGCTGTGGGAGTAAAATCTGTTGGTTTCTCAGCGCTGCATAATCCTTCCTCAAACACAGTCACCCCCCAGCAGCCCCGCACGGCTTGCTCAGCCTCCAGCCGCTCATTACACGTTCAGGCTTGACTCTTCCCTCAAGGAAGCAGACAGAATAACTGTGCTCAGAGCACCTCTTGTTTCCTTGCTGGAAACCCTTTTGGATGTGTTTTCTTGCACTCCTTCAAGGCAGTGACATTCTCTCTGGTGTAAGATAACTGAGCACACAGTCCAGTTGCTGCCTTCTTTTAGATGTCCTCTGGTGTCTTTATGTCCATCCCAATCTTGTGTGACTGAGAATTTGTGACCATCTTGCACATGGCAGCTAGATGAGACCTGGAAAACAAAAGCTGTTGAGGAAGGGTTTTCCAGACCACCTAATTTCTACCAGCCACCTTTGTTTTTCCTTGGAGTTTGCTGTTGTACATTCACTTTAAACCTGCATCCCTGGGGCCTGTCAATAAAAGATGTGGGTTTCCTCCACCCCTAGCCACAGATCCTTCTTTGTGTTGATATATCACCTGTGTGGTGAACAAGATTATTGGACTGATACAGCTGAAAATGAATTCAGCAACAAAAACAACAATGAATTTTCTGCACAACATCTGCTTTGCAGTGGGATGGCACCAGCACCACTGGAGGAGTAAAGAATAAATTTGGGCTGGCACAGGGCCAAGCATGCAGAACAGCAGCCCAGGCTTAACTGAGGCCACTGACCAGCCTTGGAGGAAGCTGATCACTTTTTATCTCAGTCAAATCATTAAATCTCAACCCTGCCTCCTCAGCAGAATTGTTCAGTGGTTTAGGCTTGTGCCTCCACCATTACGTGGGACCTGTGCTCTCAATGCCACCATGCTGTCATATTATTAGGCAGGATGTCAGTCTATTCTGCCTGTCCCAGCACACCTGCATCCCTGGGAGTGCTGTTTCAGATGTGCTGCTCCCCACAGCTCTTTATCCTTAAAACTTGGTTTTATGGGCTCATTTCTTCCTAGCTTGTCCATGTCTTTGGAGCTCATAACTGAGGCAGGTCTGTAACGTGAGATACGTAGGCTCAGGAACAACAAAAGCAGCAGCTTGAGAAGGGGACAATTCCACATTTGTAACGTTTTTGGACACCAGCATGTGCACTAAACCAGTTCTGCTGAAGTGCCACATTTCAGCATAAGCACAAGAAGAACTGCGCCCTTACACCAGTCTGGGTGCCTTGCACAGGGCTTGGAGTTTAGGCACAGAGCTTCATGCTTTGTTGAAGCTGGGTTTAACTGAGTGACCCTTCAAAGGAGGCGTGACCAAGCAAGCAGCTGAGGTCACACTTGAATTTTCAGTACAGCACCCCAGTCGCAAGAAGTTGGTTCCTTTCTGCATCTTTATTTCTGCAGCTGTGTGTTCTGGATCCTATGTGACTGCCTTCCCAGGGCCAGGGAATTCAGTTACTGTTCCTGTGCTCCCTATCTAACACAATGTACTGTACAATAACACATGATATTTTTCATCCCTGCTTTCCAAATTGTTACATTTCACTAATCCCCTTCTGCTTGTACTGGTAACAAAACAGAACCACTCTCAAGTCTGTCACTGCATAATTTTTCTTATCAAAGTCCTTTCCCATAAAACCTTATGTTGAAATATTCAACAACCTTAGGAAAGCATGTGACTTCCCCTCCTCAATTACTGCCTGCCAGAAGCTGGCTTCTCTATTTAAAATGAGACCTTCAGACCATTTGGGGTTTATCTACAATAAGCTCACAGATGAGGTTCCTCCTTGACCCTGCAGCTGATTGTGAAACTGTCACAAGGAGAGAGTTATGCACTTCAAGAAGGCATAAATCACAGAGTTAATCATAATCAAACTGCGGAAGTTAGACAGGAATCAGTTAAAGGCACAAAACCAATCTAGCAGCCATTACGGCTGCCCATTTTGCAAATCCATCATTTGGAAAAAGATAAGCATCCAAGGAAAAAAATGCCTCTTGCTTGAACGCACACCATTTCCAATACAGAGGTGGTTGCCTTGAAATCCCAGCTCTAATTTAATTTGCTTTATTCAAAACATTAATTAGAGGTGAGGATGGAGGAGGGAAGGGGTTGTTTTGAGTTTCAGGGGGCATTCTACTGGGCTTTTCTGGTATGTTTTTGGTTTGGACTTTCTTTGGGGGTATTTTGAGGTTTTTTGTTTCCTTTTTTTTTTTTTTAATCACACTTACAAAGTTCTCTGTCTTGCCTGACCCAACAAAGATTATCACATGAGAGGGTTTTCCAGTCTTCTAAAAATCAATTAGATATTGGACTGCAGGAGCACAGACCTGGGCTCAGAGGCAATGTGCAAAACTCAAACCTGAGTTATCAGTTGTCAGCTGAAAGTCGAAATGTAAAACCTTCTTGACTCAGATTATCGAGTCCCTTATAGGAATTTCTGCCAAAAGCTTTCCTGTGGTTGCTACTCAAGAGCAAGTGTAGTATTGCTCTAGACAAACAAAACTACAGGAAACAGGTCTTGGCACAAAAATTATTTGCTGCTTGATTGAAGTGGAGGCAGCTAAAGGGGTGGGAACCCAGTTTCACAGTGAGATAAAACAAAACCCATTACCTTATGTTTTTATTTTATATAAGGGTTTGGTGGGCTTTGGTTAATTGGGATGGGGGGGTTTTTGGGGTTTGGGGTTTTTTTTCTGGTGGGGTTTCTTTTTGTTTGGTTTGGCTTTTTTAAGAACAGAGAGGAACAAAAGGAGGCTGGAAGAAAAACAAGAGATCAAGAATAAAGACTTCAACTTGTCTGCCTTATCCAGGGTGAATGCCAGGATGAGCTGTAGTATTGTCTTCTCTGGCATATTTTTAAAAACTATTTTTGAAATAGTTCAATTTTAGTGCAATGTAGCCTGGAGAGGAGGGTTGGGACCCAGTGTTAAAGGTAAGTGAGTATTCCATGGAAACTTGAGTGTGGGAGCATTTCACAGTGAGGCCCAGCAGGTGTTAGATGTTTATGCAGAATAAAAGGTCTCCAGCAGGAGATAGAGAGCAGCCCTCCCAGTAAGACTGATATAACTTCAGCCACATGGTACACTGGCATTAAAGCAATTTCTGGGGATACATTGACTTTTGTCCAGAAAAAGGAGAAACTGAAACTTGCTTGTGTTATGGAAGTGCCTGAAGCACTGAATTTCTCTGCTATTATTTTTCTTCTCTGTGCCTCTCATCCTCTCTCTGTTTTATTTAATTTGTTTTTTTAACTGGAAATTCCATTTTTCTTGATGCATTTTTCTTGATGATTTCGATTTTTCTTCTTGCTTTGTGCCTGGTACTGTTCCATAAAAAGTTTTGCTCTTCATAAATCAAGAGTTTGTGACAAAAGAAATAATTTCATGAGAAACCCCCTGATCAGGCTGTAAACGGCACAGTGCATCCCAGAGCTCTTCTGTACAAGAGGAGAGAATGCACATTTCTGTTCTCTTCTCCTGATGGTCCTCAACTCTAATTAAAGATGCTTTGCCATCTGTGAAACAGTTCCAAGAAGAAATGTGAAGACAGCTCCAATTGCATTATAATCACTTCTAGCCCAAACGTTCCTTTAATGCTGGCTCTTTAGTCTAATTTGGGAATAAAATTCTCTGTGCAAACAGTTTTGGGGCATGCGCCTTTCTGAAATGTCTAGATTAGTGTTCTGTGTTGTTCAGGAAGTCAGATTAGATGACCACAGTGCTGCCTTCTGGTCATAGGTCCAGGTCAAAGTTTATCATTTATCCTTTCCCTTACCCTTTTCTCCTACCAGTTTCGAAGTGTGAAAAGCAGGTGTGACACTGTGCAAGGGCTCTGTCTGGAACATCTTTGTCATCCCCTTTTTTGGATATATTTTTCAGCTACCGCTTCCCAGAAACTCTCTGGGATAACAAGATGGGTAGTGGAGATTTACTGTGCAGGAGAGTATGCTCAGCTAAGGTGCTACAGTTGTGTTTTATTTTGGTTTGGGGTTTTTTAATCTTAAAAAACCCCAAAAACCCAACAAAACAACCGAAAAATCCCCCAAAATGCCTCCCCTCTTCCCCCTATCAGGAGACTCTACCTTCTGAGGGAGACTTGTCAGACAAAAAATATCCTCTTTCATTTCAGAGGATGATTTAAAAACTTGCAGAAAAGCCCAGCTTTCCTGTGATGGTCTCCAGCACCTGCTGGTGTGCAGCACATGGTGCTGAGGAAAGTAGAGGTTTCTTACAAAACCATGGGTGGATGTGGTTACTGGGTGTATTTCTTTCTCCCCATTGTCCAGTGCAATCCTTACTGCACTTGCTGCGTAGATGCCAAATGGAGGGAACCTCCTTCAGCCGTCACCCACTGGGGATGAAAAATTATAGCTCTGTTCCCCAACCACATATTTAATATTCCCCGGGGAATGTTGTGTTCTGCACTTGTTTTAACATCCTCATCTATTGTAAAACTGCAGATCCAGTTTAAGGCATTTTGAAAAGTGCGTCTTATTGCCCTGTGGGGTAGGGGTTGGACTAGACAAACACAGCTATATCACCAAAACCTTGATTTTGCTCTGCACACGTTGCCAGAAAGGTTTCCACCTTTGGCTTGCACTGACAATGATCTTATTTTCTGGCTGTACAATACATTGCAGGCAGAACTGAACAAGTAGATTAAAAAATTTGAAAGCACTTGTAACATCAAGGGATAGATTAAATCACCAAGACAATTGAATCATATTTTCAGTAGAAGACAACATTGCAAAATGATTAAATCCATAGGCCTTTTTAACTGCCTTATGTCCTCTGCTTCAAAATATTGAGGCCAAAGTACCCGAGGCCTCTGCTGCTCAAAATGTCACTTCCAATAGCTGTCCAGGCCTATCAAGTCTCCCCTGGAAGTAGAATATAAAAAACCTTCAGTGTGAATCAAAGTGGAAGCATGGAGTGCTTGCAGACCATTTTCCATAGAGGCCGATCCAAAGTACTTGGTGGAAAGGGGGTGGGTGATAACTCCATGGTTGTTTATGAGAACTGCTATTTTATTTTAGCTCAGACATTGTTAGTCCTGATGGTTATTTAACTTACTGGATTACCAGATATCTGGGTACCACTAATACACTACCAGGGAAGTCCCTTCTTTCACCTGAGAAAAAACAACCCAACACACATCGGAACTCGAGCTACAGGGGAAAGATCAGATCTAGGATGCTGCCATGGACTTGTGTCCCTGCTCTTTACTCGGCTGGAAAAAAATAAAAGATGGTGTCCCGCAGTCACCCCTAAGGCTACTGTGCTGATTTGGGCTAGGCCTTGCAAACCTGTGTTCAGTTCCCTGAACTGAATGAAAATTCTTCCTGCGCCAACAAGCAAGCCGTCCACCTTCCCTGTTTGTCAGTTCCCTGTCTAGGCCATGTAGATAAAAGCCTCCCCACTATCTCAGCACTGACTTAAATTAAAGAATGGGAGGTTCTGTTCTAGGATATTTTTTTTTCCCAAGTTTTTCTGCTGACATAATAGATACCGGATACTCCTGGAGAGGGAGAAAAACATTGTCTTTTAGAAAGTAAATGCAATTAGAAAAGTCTGTAGAGGAAATTATCTGATTTTCCTTTCTTTGATTCCTCTTGATTCTCTGAAAATTATTTCTTTCTGAATCAGCTGTTAACTGGAATAGCATTATTGTCTTACAGAAGGCTCACCAGAGCTTATTTGTTATTTGTTTTGCCGTGACTCTAAGAGATAACATCGCATCTTGTGTTACTTTGACTTGGAAAGAGATGTATTAGAGAGTTCCATTCTGTAATTCGCAGAATAAAATAAAGTACCCCTATCCTCACTGGATAACCAAAACCTTTAGCACCTTAATGCCAGGCTCAGCAAGAAAGAAAATTCCATGAGGTGATTCTGGCTGGTTTCTGTGGGAATAAACCCACGCATCCAAGAAAACACTGTAAAGGGGGACTGAGGCTGGGATCTGATGTGACCTGGAAGTAGAGGAGGGAGAGGCAATGCATCCCAGATATGGTGTGTGCTGCAGGGCAGCATGCCTGGGCATTGCCTTCAGTACTGCAGCACCCATGGGCCCTGCCTGGCCCAGACAGCTGCAATGGGCATTTCTTCCATGTGGACACTGAAAAGCTTCAGGAGAGAAATTTTCCAGTTTTCTGCAGCATTCTGTGAGAGCTCTGTGTTTCTCACGAAAGCTATGAAAAACGCTGCTATGGGTTTTTGTAAATAATTCCTTTATCTTGCAGCTGTACAACGTTTTGCAACATTGTTATGTTTAGTTGCAGAATTGTTTTGAAACTGCTGTTGTAGGATTTAGCCAATCATCCTGAGAGGTGGATGGTCAAGGGACCAATCACCTGATGCTGTTCCAGCAAGTTACAGGATAAAAATCCGTCTGGACATTAATAAATAATTCCGCTTTCCCTGGATGCTGCCTGCTTTGTTTCTCTCCGTCCCCGGTACAACAGCGACACTGCCAGAATCCAGAATTGTTGTTTTATCTAGCCTGAATCCACAGCTTAGGTATAAAGCTTTTGTCTTCACCTTTATGGTCAGACCTGTACTTTGAATGCTCTGGTCACCTTTGGTTCAGAGGCTAATGACACCCAATGGGAGTACTTTCCTAGCCGTTAAGGTAACCTTTCTAAAAACACTGGATATTGGGCAGTGCTTAACCATGTATGCACCCAGCTGCTTGTCTGTGCAATGAAAAATTAGTTTAGTGTTTTGGTAAGTGGCAGAAGAGCCATCTATATAGTTCAAACCAAAATGACAAAATATCTTGGCATATTTTCTTAGCAGGATCACATGGTATTAAAAATGTTTTACGGAGGAAATATTTTAAGCTATAAAATGTTCTGTTTGTTTTTTTCTGCCTACTGAGATAACAGCAGAATGTTTTGTCTACACGTAACCAGTCTTCATTAGCTGCTGGAAGATGTAATATTGATTCAAACTTCTTGGAACTTCAGCTCAAAAGAGAGATAATTTATAATGTTTTGGATGGGAAGTTTCCGAGAAAGGAACTTCCTTTAATAAGAGAGGGTTTATTGGTTTTCTTCTTTTTAATTTTTTTAGGGTTGTTGGTGCTTAGAATATGCTTTACATTAGTATAGTATACAGTAGTTAGTGTGTTACTTTTCTTTGGGTTTATTTCTATCTATATGCTTAGACCTCTTGTTTAAACTGCTGGTACTATTAACCACCAGCAGTATAACTAATTATCTTTATTATGGTAAGATCTAGATGCCACTTATAAATATGATTTTGTTTCACTGGATGCCATATAAACAGGCTAAGGCAATACATGGCTGAAGACTTCACAGTTTCAGTATCCCACAGAACAATATATTATATTAAACAAGCAGATAAACATTGCATAGGGACAGCAGATTTTTTGATTTGGTTAATTTAATTTGATTTGGTTTATTTAATTTGTTTAAATATTAAGTAAGTGGTGCTCAGTAAAAAATGGAAGGAGATTATTCGATTAGGAAAACAAACAACAGGAGAGATGAGAAGGGAAGCACTGGACTGAATTCAGCAGGGATAAGAGAAAGGGAAGTAAGGCAAGCAGATACACTAAGGGCTAAAGTGAAGTGTCAAAGAGAAAGCTGGGAGGATTGAAAACTGTAGAAAAATTCCAGAAGACATCATAACACATGATATTATCAGTAGGTATTGTACTGGTCAGTTTCCAGCTGACTGTGAGATTTTCTATTAAATGTGAAGGATGAGACCAGCACAAAGTGATCTGGACATCAGGGATCCCAAAGGAACTTAAATTCACTCCTCTCATCCTCATTGCAACTGAGGTCCTTGGTATCTGCAATTTGCCCTGGTAAGGGGAAGCAAGGGAAGCCATGCTCATCTGTTAGAGAATAGTTCTCTTTTCCATCACATCTCATACTTCAGTGGTCACTTTCTGTGCCTCTTTAATTAAAACACTGGCCATAACAACATGAAAACTAGATGTGTCCTTTGACATTGATAGTGGTTCAATTAGTAGCTAGTCCGTGGCTATACAAATATTTGGAAAAGTTAGTTTTTCCCCTATACTGCTTTCAGAGAGGAAATCTTAATCCAGAGTCTGGTCTGTCACATTGTTTTTTAATGAAGTTGAGCCTGTGCCATCTGCCTGCCTTCCAGATTACTTGGGGAACTTCCATGTTGCTATTCACATAAATTAATACATAATTTAGGTTTTATGCTAGATACTCACCTTGAGGCATTTCTTCACTGATTCCAATGAGGACATAAGTTATCTCTTGCTGCAGTCACCGCATCATCATTATTCTTTTAGAGCAAAAGCCTAAAGGAAAAACAGTTAAATACATTTCCTGTCATAAACCTGAAATCTTGAGCCAGTACCTTAAAATGCAAGAACAAGCCATTAAAAACTGCCCACAAACATGAAACAACTGTTTTAATTCGTTGCCAAAACCAGTTTATCAGATTAAGATGGCTGACTGACTTTCCTTTTTCTGGTCTGTGGTTTGCTGTGCGAGATGTCTTTGTGTCTCCGGTTTAAGAGCCTGACCTTTAGTTATGAGAAATAATTTTTTGTTGTTCTTGTGAACAGAGCTCAAGGAAACTAGAGCTTCATTTTTACTCTGCCTTTAATGTAAAACTCCAGTACAACCAATTCCTACAGCCTACAGCAGAGTTATGGAATCTTAACTCCGGGTAAGGATGTGGAGAATTGTCCTGCTTTACAGAGAGAGGACTTGGACAGGCTTGAGAGGTGGCCCTGTGTGAACCTCATGAAGTTCAACAAGGCCAGATATAAGGTCCTGCAGAGAGTTGGAGCAATACCAAACACAGACACAGAATGGGAGGAGAAGGGATTAAGACTCGCCCTGGGGGGGAAGGATTTGGGGGTGTCAGCTGATAAGAAGCTCAGCAGGAGCCAGCAATGAGCACTGGCAGCCCAGAAAGCCAGACATGGCCTGGGCATCCAAAGCAGCCTGACCAGAAGGTCCAGGGAGGGGATTCTGCCCCTCTGCTCTGGTGAGACCCCACCTGCAGAGCTGCATCCAGCTCTGGGGTCCCAGCACAGGAAGGACATGGAGCTGCTGGAGTGAGTCCAGAAAATCAGATGGATGGAGCACCTCTGCTGTGAGGAAAGGCTCATATAATTGAGATTGTTCATCCTGGAGGATGGAAGACTTCGGGTAAGCCCAAAAGGGGGCCTACAAGAGAGATGGAGAGGGACTTTCTGGAAGGGCATGTAGTGACAGGACAAGGGGGAATGGCTTCAAACTGACAGAGAGTAGTTTTAGATTGGACATGAGGAAAAAATTCTTTACTGTGAGGATGGTGAGGCCCTGGCACAGGCTGCCCAGAGAAGCTCTGGCTGCCCCATCTGTGGAAGTGTTCAAGGCCAGGTTGGATGAGGCCTGGAGCAACCTGGGATAGGGGAAGGTGTCCTTGCCTGTGGCAGGGAGTTGGAACAAGATAATCTTTAAAGTCCTTTCGAACCCAAACCATTCTATGATTTTGTGATCTACGGCTTCTACCCCAGAGATCTGGCATCTTTAGTAATTGTTTAGCTACTCCTACAATGTTGTAAAAATGAATTTATGTTTGCAGAGGGCTCTGAGATGATGAGATGAAAGGTTCTGAATAAGTACAAAGTATAATTATTAGCTAGTGTTTAACAAGGTTTTATGATTATCACACTGCCTGTGCAAACAGTATTTACCTTAGTTAATACAGGGTGAGATCTGGGCATCCCAAACTACCTTTTTCCACTTCCACTGAATCTCATCTAGGAACATTTGAGATCTTTGCCTTTAGTTTGTTGAAGCTCAGTCCAAAACTCTCAAATGAGGCTACTTTGTTTATAAAACATTGTTTACTTAAATCTTGGAAAAAGACAGGAAAGAACCACTTGATTTCAACAGCTGCTTTTACAAGGGTGTCTTGGCAAGAAGTAGTCGTTTATTCAACCCTCAACACAGAATTAACAAGTGAAGGTACTCTTAAAAATTTCTTTAGGTTCTCTAAAGAAATGCATATTTAAAAGGAAATGTCTAAGTTTGATGTATTCGTGTACACACTAAAGAAATCTATTTCTGGCTCATATCAGCAGCTCTAGAGTTTCTGAGGAGTTCTGCAGTAACTGGGTGTTTATTTCCTCCTTGCTGTTGGTATGTGACCACCCCAGGAACAGGCTATATGGCACATCACTGACAGTGGTCAAGTTATATATTACTCTGCTGGAGGATTTTTGTTTGTGGTTCCAACTATCATTGTGGTTGTAATTCATGCACTTCATATTTTAAAGGAGTTATTTAAGGCAATAAAATTCAGCAGGTAACAGAGGTACACTTACAGTGACATAAATATTGTGATCACATGTGCACATTGACCTCTCTATTCCATCTCACACAGTAAGTTTTTGCTCATTGTATTTATTTAAGATTTGTGTAGTAGTTTTGATGACAATGAGAACTCAGAATACCTTTCTGCTCCTTGTCAGAATAGACACTCAGAAATTTCTGCTTAAATGTCTGTAAGTTCGTTTGAGCTTCTCTATAAACTACATAACCTGTTTTTTACCTCATTACTTAAGGAGAAAAAGAGTTCTGTTTTAACAGAGCTGCACGGGGGTTAGAGAGGAAAAAAAGTTGTAAAAAGAAAAATAAAAGAGGGTGATTTAAAAGTTTATAGAGTCAAAAGAGAATTTGCTAGCTTTCAGTATTTCACAGTACTTACAGTGAAGGTCAGCATGTGTCTTCCTCTTTGTTTGAAACCTGTCCAATTTCCATTCAGATGCAGCTGCTTCAAATGCCTTTTGTTCATATATAGGTTTAAGCAACTCCAGAATATTGTAGAGGAGAAGGGAGAGGATGAGAGGAACATCCTGACAAACCTGAAGGCCTTGTCATAGCTTATCACAAAGCAAAAGGTGTATTCCTGTGAAGGTCATCCCAAGGATGGGCAGAGCAGCAGCGTGTCCACTGGCTAACACTGCCCAGAGGAGCTGTAAATAGAACCTTTTCTCTCCCTGGTGCCAGCTAGATGCTAGATTTGTGCTCATGGCATTTATAGCTCAGCTCTTCTCAAACAGCCTCTGTGCCAAACAGTAGGCAAAAAAAGCAAGCAAGCAAGGAAGCTTCTCCAGATCTCAGCACGGGAGACAGAGAAAATCAGATGATGAATTCATTATAGGCACAGAGTATTTGTGGCTGAAGTAAATATTTCTCCTGGGTCAGATCCCTTTCTATCTTCTCTGATAAATGAACTGGCATCAATGGACATATTACAAAGGCTTTATGCTTTGGCTTTACTTTATCCAGACTTATAGACAGAAGAAAGACATGTATTTTTCACTCAACCCAAGACCTATTAATCACAGCTTTGTCTGCGTAAGCTCTGAGGATCCAGGTCTAAAACACTAATAATCAAAAAGGAAGGTGTTTTCCCTTTACCACTTTGCCTTACAATCTGCAATTTAATGCTTTGTCCAAGAGAAGCAAACCTCAGCAGATAACACTCAGAGCAAAGAATGCATAGCACTGGACATAGGCAGCTGACTGTCCAAGCACATCTCTCTTTGCTGAGCTGGAGGCACCAAATCAATAGTGTATTAGGGTGAAAGGTTTTATTTGGGGGAGGGAGGGCCAGGTCTTTAAGGCATTTTGTTGGGTTGGGTTTTTTTTTGCAGGGGTTATTTACACTGTAAGAAGCTTTCTGTCTTTCCTTGATTAAAAAAAAAAGGCAAACCAAAAATACCGCGACATTTTTTATGCAGGTGGTCATCTGTGCATATGACTGATTTTTAGTGGCCACTGGAAGTGTTGCGTATGAGATAATGATACTCTTTCAAGCTTCCAGTCCAAAAGAGAGAGAGGGAACAGCAGGAAACATAACAAATGGAAGGGAAGCTCAAAGTAAGAGCAGTGCAAAAGAGTCAATAAACAGCACTTCCAAACCAGCAAACATCTGTCTGTTACCAAAGCTCTGTTGCAACAGCATTTTCAGAGCAGAAAGCAAGAAGGCCAGTCTAGAGATCTATTAGCTGTGTTTATCCAGCCTTTAAAGCATTAAAACCATTCAATTTACAAGCTCGAAACCAAGACAACCTTCTTCCCTGGCCTCTGTATTCAGCTAGTCTTAAGCAGTGCTCTTTCACATGTGTATGGGTTATGATGCCTTGCCCTTGCTTTTGGATTATTCTTGGTTCCACCCGTGCTGCTTTATGGTTTTTACATAGGCATCAAGTGATTGCACTTAGCTATAAAATAAACTGAAAAATATATCAACAAACAAAAATTAGCAAAGTTTAGCTTTGTTTCAATAAGCTTTGGCTTTGTAGGACTAGCAAAAGAAAACATGATGTACTCAAAACTATCCACGGGTGATGCAGAGTGTACATGACAGATGTGCTAAATAAATTGATGCTGTCTTGTATCAATTATGAAGCTGAGGTTACCTTCTGCTTTAGATATAAGTGGCTTGTTAACACCTCAGAGAGAGACATAGCCTGCATGCCCGGGAAGTAGGAGAGCTGCAATTGTGAACGAGCTGTTTTGTCTTCAGGAGTCAAAGGTAGGGGGAAGGAGCTATGGACAGTTGTATTTTTATTAAGGTTTTTAATCAGACATCAAAAGCCAATCTGAATTCCTTCAGGGCAGTAATTTAGGACTTTGAGAGAAACGTTCCTGCCTCTCTAGATACTGATTTTATATCACAAATCACAAGGTTACAATCTTGTTTTGCTTCAGAAGTAATTTCCAGTCCTTTTTGATTCTGTCAAATCTTTTTAGCTTCTGCCTCTTGGCATGGCTGTACCAGTTTCTCTGAGTTGTTGGCATTTGGGTAAACTACTATTATATCCTAAAATGTTTTGTTGGGTTTCTGTTTGGGGTTGGGAGGGGAGGCAGGGCTGAGAGGGCGTAACTATTTTAGTTTCTTTCTGTGCAGTGAAACAGGCTCCTGTTTCCCATGGGTTGGAGAGCCGTACTAGGCTGGGAGAGCCTGCTTTCAGGGTAACGAAGTTGCACTTGCAGCCACAGCCCTTTAATGAAAGACAGGAGGTGATAATGGAGTGAGTCACCCAGCCCACATGTGTGGAGTCTGGGTACAGCCTGTTCCTGAGGTTCCATAAAAGCCACTAATTCCTGCCCCCAGGGACACACTGTGATTGATTAGGCTGTTCTCAGCACCTTCTGAGTTTTCCTTATAGTACCAGAGTGTCAGTCCTAAGCCATGTCTTGTTCAGAAATTAGCACTAATCAGGTCTTCCAGTCTTTTGGGGGTTTTGTTTGTTGGGTTTTTCTGGAGAAGTTGTTTGTTGTTGTTTTTAAACTTCTCTGCACCTTAGGTGACTTTTAGAGTAACTGCTTATGCACCTGTCGAGGAGGAGCAGGATAGTGGTGAGTGGTCTGTGTTTAAAACTCTGCAGAGTGTTTCAGGAGCTTTAGAGTAAAAGGTGGTATTGATAAAGATCTTTGAAAGAAACTTTTATAATAGAAATTTAGCCAGTTCCTGGCAAATTTAATGCTACTGCAATGCGCCTCTAAACTGGCAGGAGGTTTTCTTTAAGTAAATTATTTGGCTTTGATTATTATTTACTGTTTATTGGGAAGGGGAGAATTTTTCTTTGGGTTTTTTGGTGTGCTCTTTGGTAGGGGATGTTGTATGCTTGGGTATTTTGTGTTGGGGGGCAGCATTTTTGTTCAGTTTTTGTTTAGAGGAGTGGAAATACAAACAAGCCAGCAGGTGAAGAGCAGTGCTTGAGTGTATCTTTGATTTCCATGCCCCTCATCCAGTTAAGAAACTTTTTGTTTTCTGTTTTAGGTCTTTCCTTGAGCTTAGGGGTTGGCTCCAAGATTAAAAAAAAAAAAGCCACTAATTCGTTTATCAAAAGGCTTCTTGGAGAGTCATGCTAAGAGAGTTTATGAGCAGCTTCTGGCTGACTCACCAGCAGAAGTTACTTATATTGAGAGGCAGCAAAGGGGGCGATTGATCAATATTTGTGTCCACTTTTCTAAGAATTCATTTGTTAGGTGACAGAGATTGCTAGGCTTGACCAAAGAGAAATTTCTGTGCAAATAACTACAGGACCAGGTTCCTAATAAAATAGGCTGGTATAAATCTCTATAAAGGCTGATGGTGTCCGACAGTGCCAACAAGCTACACTTCATATGGCCTTACACACAGTTTACAATAGCAGACACCTTTGGGTAAATAATCTATGCTTCAAGCTTTACACTTGTATATCCCTCTCATAAATTGTAAAAGATGCTGGATTAACTAAGATACCTTATGTAAATTAAGCAAAGGCTTGCTCTGCAGTCGTGTAGCCTTAACTTAAGTCACAAAAGCTACTGAAAAACCAACACAACTTCTAAACTATTGTCCAGATTATCAGTCTCCCCAAGAGAAAATTGTGTCAATAGTGTTGTCCTTAGATCTGTTCATTGCTTTTAAATTTTTTTACAGGGAAGGCAGATATTTTTAAGCATGTCAAAGAAGTGATTTGTTGAAATAATCATTGTTTACATGCTTATCTGAAGGGTATAATGTAATTTGCCTAAGTACGAGTATGTAACAAATAAAATGGGAATATCTATCACTGGTGTGCAGTATGCCAAAACTAACTGTGAGAGTCATTGATTTTAACTGTTTGATCTCTCAGCCTTAATTTTCTGCGAGATGTGTTTTCTGTGCTGTTTAAAGATAAGCTTAGAACCAGGCCTGGGACACAGAAAACCTCAATGATTTCTCCTTCATAAATGGGCAGTTTCAAACATAATCCCACCCTATCAGTTTTAAAATACTTAGATCCCAGCTTTCATTTCCCGAAGAAAACTTGGCATTGTGTGTGAACCAGTACGGCAGAGCCACAACCATGATTTCCATCTTGCTGTACTGTGTTGCTAATGGCAGCTCCCAGTCTGAGGCATCACATTCCTCTCTATCCAGTCACTGCACTTTTAGTTATGGCAATGGATATTGATAATCTTCATTCAGCACTTTAACCTGGTCTTGGGAATAGATGGAAAAATGTCAGCAGGTGGTGGGTAAGACAGAGGCACCTGGCCCATCCCAATTGCACAATTAGGGCTTTGAGAGCAGATGTAAAAACAAAGATGTATGTACAAAGTCACTCCATCAGCAAAAGCAGTTGGAGATGCAGCAGACGTGGAAGTTCTAGGGCATTCCATTAAACTTTCCACCCATCAAGATGCTCCTTTTCTACAGTAGGTGGCAGTGGGAGAGAGTGTGGTCAACAACTTGGTTTTTAAAGAGTGGGCTCTACCTGTCTTCCTCAAATTTAATAAGAAACCAAGGTCCAGCACAGTGCCTAAAACATCTGTGAGAAGATGTGAGTGTCGGATTGGCTGAAATAATTTCTGTGCTTGGCATTGCATATCCTAACTCTCCCAAATCTTCTTTTAACTTCCCTAGAAAAAACTGTCTGCTTTGTGTTCTAAAGAGGCTCCTGGTATTCCTTTTATCCCTGTTTATGTTTTTATACTTCAGTCAGACACCTTCCCTAAACTTCCCCAAGTTGGTGCCATCTCTCCAGTGCCATAAATGGCCACTCTGCCCATGGTCTTTCTGTTTTTTAGCTCTGACAGCTTTTATACAGCCATCTATGAGAGTGCACAGCCACCAACTGATGGCTGGGATTTAAGAAGGGACTAGGAAGCAGCTCTGCATTTTCTTGGAAGAAATTGCCTTGTGGAGGGCGCTGCCTGCCAGGGCTTGAGCTCTGCAGCATGAGCTGCTCTTCGTGCTTGGCCCAGGGCAGACACAATGTTCTGCCTGCAACCCTCAGAGTGGCCAAGGCCTAAATGCTTCTTTGTAAAGAGTGTGTTTACTTTATATGAATCTAAGACATTTGAAAAACTTGATTTTAATCAGTAAGTTAAAAGTTAGCTAGATATTTAAGGGGATATAAGAATGGTTTACTTTATCCTACTTTTAGATATTAAGGTTAGTTGGTAGAACAAAGACAGTGCAGAAATTAATGGAGTGTATATATAAAATGGGAACAGTGTCAGAGCCAATTTTATTAAGCATTGTGAGTACTGCTGACGTAAAACAAAATAATATTTTTTCATTGTTGGGCTCTTATGAGTGCCTGTGAACTTGGAAAGTCAGAGATGAAGTTTAGGGTATTTTTTTGAGTGTATGTACAAAGAATAGGTGCAGATTGCAATTTTCATGTTTATAAACCACTTCAATAGTCTTGACCTGTAGAAGTTTATTGAATCTAGTGCTATCTTTCATGTAAAATTGCATGCCTGTTGTCTACAGCTTTTAAGGATCTATTTTTTCCTCCACTGTATATTGTAGAATTCTATCCTTTCCTAATATGGTGTTTGAGAGATGTTTTAAAAATAAATCATATTGACATTTGGATTTAATTATAAATTTCAAAGATAGGAACACATAGTTTATACAATATTTCAGCACAATGTTCATCTGAGCAGTACACAATGAAAAGTTTTTATTAAATTTACATTATTCAAGAAGCCCAAACACTTAGGTTTTTGGGAATTTGTATATTGATATGGAGAGAGATCAAAACACTTGTCTGCTGAAATCAACAGCAAACTCTGTCCTCTACAGAAATAAACCTGTGGGATCATCGTAAGTTACTCAAGCTGTGGAGTGAATGCAAATTAGCTATTCTTCACCATTTATTAGAAGGTTTTGTGAAAGAAGAACTACAGAGAGTAGTTGTAACATTGCTGAACTTCAAGACAGCCAAAAGCATGGGGGCTGTATTAGCAGCACAGCTGTGTTTCCGTCCCTTTATCTGGGACTGCAAAGCCAAGTCTGCAGCGTCACGTTCAGTTTGGGGCTCCCCAGTACCAGCCTGGCGTGGACATACTGGAGTGAGTCCAGTGAGTGGCCCCCAGGACGGTTTGGATCTGAAGGCACAGAATGGATGACAAGCAGCTAAGAGCTGGATTTGCCTGATGGGATAATAAAGAGAAGGGGAAGCCAGGCTCTTTTCAGGGGTGTGTGATGGAAGAGTAGAAGTAATGGGCCCAGTAATGTGAGAACATTGGAAGCTCCAATTTGACATAAGAAGAAACTTTCTGGGGATGGTTAGACACTGCTAGAGGGACCTGGAGAGGTTATGAACTCTCCATTCTTGGCAATAGTTAAAACTTGACAGAACAAGGGCCTGAGGAATCTGCTGCAACTTTGAGCAGCAGGTTGGATTAGATGGCCTCCAGGCAGCCCTTCCCAGCTGCATGACTTTCTGCTTTCCAGCAAGCAATGAAAGAAAAATGAAAAGCAACAACTAATGCTAAGATCATGAAGAGTTTACAAAGACCAGCTAGTGGATGACATTCTAAGACTTTTAACAGCCATATATTTGGTTTTGCACTGAAGAGTGCGTCCCCCAAAAACTGAGTGAGTGCTATGGTGAGCTGGTGCTTGTCCAGGGTCTTACAAGTACTGTACAATGCAGCATGTTCCTGATGCTCAAAATTCTTAATTCATGAAGTATATTTTGCTCACAAGCCATCAGTTAAAACACTTTTGTTTTATTGTAGATATTTCTCCCAGGTTCCTTTATACTTCAACTTTTTTTATCTCTTCACAGACTGGCACTCCCTTTTTGTAATGTTGTACACTCTAAGCACACTTCTTTATGCAAAAGATTGCAATAGATTCAATAAAATTTTTCTTTTAGTCTATCAAAATGATCTATAAGACCCTTGTGTCATATCTCCCAAAATACACTGACAAATGGGAATCTTCCAATACTGTAGTCTCCAGGGTAGCTTTAATGACTTCCTGGATGTAATCCAATGTCTTGCAGGACTCTGAAGGGTAGTTTGTCTTCCTAACATTACTGCTTCTAATATTTAGCAACAGTTCAGCTGTATGAACTTAAAAATACAGATGAATAAAAATATTCAAAAGAGAGAAGAAAGATAGGAATGGTGAAATACATTCCATCACCACTTTCTTGGAAGAACCTGATGAGGGTGAGGAAGCAAGAGACTGCTTGAGACATTGAATCAGACAGCTGGAGGGGGCGGAGGTAGAACAGCTGGAACTGCAGGTATAGAATTCTGTTCTCCTGGAGAGAGGATTTGTCTGGAGAAATTAGGAAGAAGAAAAGACATGGGAAGGCAAAAACATGCAGAAAATGAAGAATACTATCCTGATCATGGAAGCTTGGTGAAGCTGGAGGGGGACAAATTGATTTTTGTTAGGCGAAGCTGGAGCAGGAATTTAGCTAGAGTAGACCTAGTGATGAGGAACAGTAGCAAAAATTGTTAATAAAACCCAGAAGGCACAAAAATAATCATGCTGATGAAAATACCTTGCAAATTTAAAATATCATGATCAAGAAGGGTTTTTTTCCCCTCTCATTTACATGTTGGTGAAAATACAAATTTTAGTACAACCTTGACAAAAAGTCAGTGTAAAGACATAGGAAACAGTATAAATAATGACAACCCATACCTCTGAGACTGCCCTCTGCAGAGGTGCAACAGGCACTTCCAGTGAAATATTGAGCTGTCCTTACTGTAATAGAGATCAACAGAGTGAACTAAATTATTTTCCATTGCAAATTAAGTATGTGCATAATCTTTAAATGCTACAAAGATATTGGACTAACTTCTATTATTCTGAAGAATTAGAGAAGAAATGTGTTGGTTAACAGGTTCTGCATGATTTATCTGTCGGTCAGATAAATGGCTTGATCTGTTCTTATATGATTGATTTACCTTAGAAATTTTAGGAAACTTGATATTTGACTCTTCATTGGATCTAGCATTCAAACTGATAAGAAGAGAATGAATTGATCTCTTTCAGCCAGTCAAAATGACCAGCTAGTGACAGAGAAGTCTGGGCAGAGGGGGAAGGAACAGATCTCAAGGGACAGTTCAGTGGAAGGTATCCCTAGTGCCTAGGGGAGACTGCAGTGCTTGTTCCTTTTTGATCTAAAAGAGAGGACAAAACTCCAAGAAATTACAGTGAATCTCTATGGACCAAACCATTACAGGAATAGATCCAAGCCCAGTTCATTGCAGTTGTTCTGGGCTGCACTGGTTGGACAACAAAGCCTTCTGAGATACATTTAAAACTTTGAATACCAAAGTGTTCCTCAGGTTTTCAGTGACCAAATTGTTATTCTGCGAACTTATCAAGGCAAATCCTTCAAAAGACAATTAAATGTGTTGTCTTACTTCCATAGGTTTTGTTGTTGTTGTCTTAAGGGTTTTTTGTGTTTTGTTGTATTCAAGCATTTAATGAGAGATTTATGAGAACACAGCTCAAATTTCTTTAGCAATTGGATATGAACTGGAGAGCTGTCAGACAAGTTACCGTTTTAATTACAGCACCAAATCTGCACTTCTGAAATTTTCATTTGGGTTGTTGGCTGTATCTTCAATGACAAAAAGGAGTTTCATTTTACCCAATAGCATTTGAAGGACAGCTTGCACCTGAGTTAATGTTTTTGTCCATTCAGAAAATAAAAATATTTCACTCAAGCTTAACCTATGCCTCTTTATATGCAAGAAGATAATACATCACAAAGTTTTAAATACTGATTTCCATTAGGTTTCCCAGTATGCAAGATCCAAAAATGGTAGTTAAGATGTTTGGAAAAATACTTTCGTGTAGTCTATAACTCATTTAAAAATTTGAAATCTGACAAAAGAAAAATCCCCATGACCATAAACATGATAGTTGCCTTTTTGTATCGCAGTAGGAGTGCTACACCCATCAGCATCCTGGTAAGCAGCAGCAAGTCTAAACCAAATAAACTTCAGTGGCAATTTCTTGTCCTGGCTTACAATTGCAAGTATCTAATTCAAGTACTTCTTAGAAATTGATTCGATATTGTTGTTTTACAAAGAACCATCCTTATTCAATATTCAATATATTACAATTTTAACTTCCTAGTGACACATTTCTAATCTTTTTTTAATCAAAAAATGATAAAATTATTTGGAGACTAACTTGTATCTCATCTACTTTTTGACTGTTTCTGTTTGTATTGTGTAAGTATTTTAAATTATCTTGTTTAGACTTTTGGAGGATATTTGGAGTTTCTACATGACAGTAAAACTTTACTGTAGAGATTGTAAAGGCTCATGTGCATCTGAATTTTATGTCAGCTTTTACACACTTTGATTATACAAAATTATGAAAGGAAAAAAGGTGTTTTCCACTGACTTATAACTTCGTAGTGATATTTTTGCTGTCAGGAGAGATTTTTTAAGTTATTATTTTGTTGCTGAAATGTTTGCTAAGTCTTGTTGAGGATGTTTGGGGTGATAGAAGTGATATAGTAAGAAAACATTTAATTCCCTCTCTAAAGCACCATTTTCGTTAGCAAGCAAACTGCAACAAGAAAATCTAATGTAGGCCATAATGCAGCATAAGTGAACAAAATCCATGAAATTTTAAGCATGAAAATTGGTTTCCTTTTAGGGTTGTTTTTTTTATGAGATTTTTAAAAATAATTTCTATAATGATCACACTCCTTCAAAAACAAGAAAGAAGTAGAAACACCTACCAATGTATGAATAAGTTTCTTTCTGTCTATTATCTTACAATCCTTTGAAAAATCTTAACCCAGCTAAAGCCTTAAATCCAAAATTTTCGGAGGAACGACAGATAGCCGGGTATGTGGTGTGATGGTTTCCATTCAGTGCGACACTCCATTTTTTCTATTTGCCTGGAAAGACAGATCAGTACAGGACAAGAGTGAAAATGAAACAAGAGTGAGAGCAGGCTGAGCGTGCTTTGGATGGTCTTCTAAGAAGGATGACAGATGGATATGCCTCACCCTGGCCAGTTCTTTCAAAAATTTACTGTAGAACTTGGGGGGAAAAGTAAAGGAAAATTTACTTTAACTTTGGGTAGGAAAAAGATTATGTCTTCTGGGTGCCAAACTGGTGCATGTTCTCAGGTCGTATTTAGTGTGCAGCCCTTTGCAAGGTTTTAGCTACCTCCTCTCTCACTGGTCCTTCGGAAGGACTACATTGCACTGCCAAGAGCCACTTTAAAATCCATTAAACATAAGTGAAACTGTCAAGCCCATTTTTTCTGCTTCCGTCTCTTCCGTAACAAGCAAGAAAAAACACATTTGTTTTTAAAATACTCACTTGCTTCCTTTGTTGCTAAGATGTTTTTGCTGTAGCTGTGCAGCTCTGCTGCTCTTATAGTCCCGTGCATTTCAGTTTCCAGAGTGGAAAAAAAGCCCTAACAGAGTAATCAGGACAAACTAGTTTGGGTTGACTGCAGCAACCTCGTAGTCCAGGTTTCAGACCCAAAAGCATTGTTTAAAGAACTCTGCGTTTGCTCCATCTGGAAAGCTGCAATAACTTGAGCCTTCCTTCCATTCTACTTTTTTTTTTTTCCTTTTTTTTTTTCTTTTTTTTTTTTTTTTTCTCTTTTGCTGGTTTCCTACACAAACATTTCTTGATATAATTCCCATGTATAGGAATGCAAGATCTGTTGAAGGTGCACTCTTTTCTCTTGCAAAGCACAGCCTCTACTCCACTCCCTGGTGCTGCACACACTCACTGAGCAGTTTTGCAAGCACAAAAGAGGCATGAGAGTAGCTGAGTTGAGACCAGGATCCTCTCCAGATCTTCCCTAGGCTAGATATTCCATCACGGCTTCTAAAACTGTGAATTACTGCAGTTCTTAAAATCATAATTGCTGAGTCAATTAACACAGCTGTTAATGAACCCAGCAACAGCAAATTTTAGTTTCTGTGGGGTTTTTGCCCCTCCATATCAGTGCAGTTAAGTTTCTATATTATAAGAAACTCTCTTTTCCTTAACACACTATTTTTTAAAAAACAGGCAAAGGGTTTTTTCCCCCTCAGGAAGTTGTTTGCAGACCTGCATTCTAAGGCCTTTGGCTTGCATGGGATATCTGTTCGTTGCATGTAAATTACAGAGCAGCTGCTCAAATTCCCACCGGTTTGATCCTCTTCACATCTTGTTAAGGACAGAGGAAACACAAAATTCATTGTTAATCTACTTAAATTTTAAGCAGTCTAATTAAATACTTATTAGTCAAATTACAATGCTGCTAATACTTCTGGTTGCAATTATATGCAGTTAATATACAAACAAATTCTGTGGTATTTATCCTTTTCTGGGATGCTACGTTTACCCTTTCACTTCCTCTCTGGGTTCAAAGCTTTAAGGTTTCAGTTTGGCAAAGGTATGGGGCTTGCCAAGTGATCAGCATCCCAAGCCCTTTACCAGGAGGAAGAGGAGGATGTAAGTCGTTGTTTCTTCCTTTTTTTCAGTTTCCATATGTGATCATTTTAATGTTTGTCAACATGCTCTATACCTTGTTTTTTACTTCATTGATCTGCAGGTTTTATGTTGCATTCAAATTTACCACATCTGTTCTGTATGTATTGAGTACTTGTTCTTTTTTTAACCCCTAAAATAATGTTTGCCCAGTCCTTTGACTGTGGCAGAGTGGTTTATAGCCCTGGAATCATCCTGTACCCTTGCTCCTATTGCCCTGGGCCTGCCACAGTTGCTTGCTGTAACTGATTCAAGACCATTTCAGCCAAAGGACCAGAGGTTTTTCTCTGTATTTCCATCTAGGAAGGCTGGTACTCTGAGGGGAGACCATTTCATTTCAATACAATAGGCATGGCCTATCTACACTTTAATGTAGTAGATTCTGTGTGTTTGGCATGCCTGCAGGGAGAGGTGAAGGTAGAGGACATGCCCAAGTGGCATCTGTGAAGTAATACGTCATTCCTCCCTTCTGCATGGAGATGTGAAAGTAAGGCATCCTTTATTTTTTCTCTTTTTTTCCCCACTTTTACTCTTTCTGTGATGCCACTATTTGTAAAATCTCTGCTGTTCCGAAAGCTATTAAGTAATTTCTGCTAGGACAGTGGCCTTCACAGAGGATTCCTCAGGGTTTGCAAAGTAAGTATTTGGAACAGACTGTAGGTTTGGGACAGCCAGAGGAGCTATCAAAATTGCCACTACATTGGGAAGTAAGCTTCTTAAGGAAAAACATTTTTAACAAAGGTATCTATTTATGCTTATATACCTTTCAATGTTGCAGGTAATAAACGAGGATTATTTTCACTCGGACACAAGGTTAGTTTCTCTCTGATGAAATTATTAATTATTATGATTAATATGATTAATTTTTAGTTATGAAAACAGTCAAAAGGGTATGTTGCACCATGAGAGATGTGGATATGACCCTTCTTTTACTTAGCTTGACTGCTATACCCTCCATATACAAGCAAGATCCAATTCATAAATCAGGCAGTCGTATTAAGGTGCTGTTATGCTGGACCCGCCCAGCCCAAGCACTTGTGCCTTGTGTTTGGAAAAGTGCATTTTTACCCTGTTCCTACCTGGTTTGTTTTTAATGTTTTAAAACTTGGCTTTTAATCTACGTACTGTAGTAATGATGGCAACCTGGAGAGTAGCAGCATTTCACCTGCTTTGTTCCAGGTGCTGGAAAACTCATGCAGTTTTCTTAGTCTACTGTGTTTATGGAGCCACTTTGAAATAAGAATGGGCTAAGAATGCCTCCAAGAATGATTCTTTTTATGAAATATATTTATCAGGAGCCTGAAAATGTCTTCTCTTGAGGTATAAGTCAACTAGCAGAGAGGCAATTGTGTGAAGAAGTGAAGCACAGATACCGGTCTGTAAATCTGGTGCCATGACTCAACAGAAAAAGATGGCTCTCCTGAGAAATTTCAGTGTAAAAAGTAATTTATAGGATTGAAGTAATAACATATTTCACGTTTTGAAACTACAACATCTAGACAAAGGATGGAAAATTTGGGAAATGGTGTGCATGTTCAAATCAGTCCTACTTAGCTTTTATTAGTAGTATAAGACTAGCATGTGACAGGTTATGAGGAAGTAGAGAGCATTGAAAAACCTTTTGAATGGTAACTTCAAACAGTCTCTTTTCTCTTTGGTTATCAGCCCATTTAGGTGTTTTATAAATAGCAAAGAAAGATTGTCAGATACTTCCAATAGGAAAGAGCAGGGACAGGACAGGGAAGTAATAAGTTTATGAGATACCAATCGTGTTTCCATCAACAGAAAATGACTCATGATTCATAAAAGCCTCCTTTATACTAGAATACATTGTTTAGAATTTTGTTTAAAAATTAAACAGAATGTCTAGCATTTCAGTAGCTTTAACTTCCTGGCCTGATTTCTAATGGACATTCCATAAATAAAACATATATTTCAAAGTTTGAATTCTCCTCAGAAGAGCCTATGGGCAGTTTTGGTGGGATATTGTTTTTCAGTGCAGCCTTATTAATTTGCCAGCTGAACAATGCTTTTGCAAGCAAAGCAATGAGTAAGAAGTGTGCTTTGAGCTGGCAAGTCAGAATAAGGCACCTTGTGAAAACAAACATGCAAAAGAAAAAGCTCTCTGCAAAATGCAACTCAAAATTGATGCCAAGATTGCTGTTCTGAATAGCAGTGTACAGCAGCACGGTGAGATTTCAGTCAATTCACCACCTGTGAGTAATCCTCTAAATAAAGGTATAAATTTCACAGTAAATCCTTCTGCCAGGCTTTCTAAGCCCTGAGCTTTAACAAGAAAATATACAGTGCACAATTCAGTATGATCTATTGGGAAAAAGGAAGGTTGGAAGACAATCCCTCTGTCACTTTCTTGTCACACAGGCTACTTTCACATATTTACATAAAAGAACACGTTTCTTTTCGGGTGCCTTTGCTGAGATGCCATTTGACTCCATAATCCAGAATGCATCACAGGCACTGGAGGGCAGGCCTTAACTAGACACTGGAAAAAAGGAAAGTTCTCTCTGGAAAAGCCTTCCAACCCTTTAATACTAAATTCTGGTGTCAGGGGTGGAGGCTCAAAGTATTTTAGGTGCAGCAGAGCTACCTTGGAGCCAAGAGAGGCAGAAGGTGGACACATCATGCAGTGACTGCTGACAGACTGTTTCAGCATAGGGACAGAAGACCACACCCCGGTGATATTTCTCTGTTTGACACATGTATGGATATATCTGTGCTTTATTATTTGCTTTTTAAAAATCCAATTTAGCCAGAACCAAGTATAAGACCTGGTGTCTCCCAGCTTTAGTAATCGCTGTACCTGTTCTGAGTACACCCTGGCCAAGTGGCTTATGTCTGTTCTCTTCAGCTCTCATCCTGCCTCATGTCCCATTCCTCAGACTCCCCCAGACAAGGTTGCTGCATGCAGGCTGCTGATCGTGAGCATGAGCTTTCCCCTGAACTGAGGCCAAGCTCTGACTGGGAGGGTAAGCCTTCGAAGGAGCCAGAACTGTGCCAGGGCACATGCCAAGAGCAAGGAGGTAAAGATGACTGTGGCCCAGCTCTCAGTCTGTGTCCTGGCCTTATTCTGTTTACTGGAATAGACAGAGCACACAGCCAAAGAGGTCAGGAAGAGAGCACAGCGCTGAATGTTTTTAGCACACTGGGGACATTTGCCCTGCTGGCCTTGGCAATGTTTTCTCATGCACCACTTCTGTGCATATGCTCATTCCCTTCCCCGCCTTGCTTTCCCTACTTCCCCCGCCTGCATCCAACCTTTTCATGCATGTCTGAGTCAGATGGTCCAGGAAAAAGCCCACAATTATGCTTCATCTTTATTGGGTCCTGTAATGATTCAAATAATTTCTTGAGTTTTAATCTGCTTTATGGAGGCCGAGAACTTCTGGTCCGGGAGCCCCACTCAGACTTGGAAAGGAGGACTAAGACTCTACCACCCTTTAAAAAAAAACATATTCACAGGAATGTTCAGGACTGCAGAAGGCTTATTGCTGCCCGGCCAAGGAGCCTGCAATAGTGTCTGTACTGCTGTGAGCTTCTGCAAAAATCATGTAGTTTAATTTTTAAGTTGGTTTGATTCCAAGGGAATACAGAGCTCTAATCTAAGCCACCCTGTGTTGCACACCAGTAGCTTTCCCACTCATGCTCCCTCTGGAGTACAAACAGAAGTTGTGGGCAAAAGCAGAGAACCTTGTTAAAGCGGAATAAATATTACCACAAGTAATAATACTAGAACTGAGTAGTTTCTCCAGTTAATGTGGCAGCAATGAGGGTAGTTATGTCATCAGAGAAAAGCCAGGGGTAGAAAGGACGGATGTATAATATGGATGACTAAGGCAAATTCTCTCTGGTTTATATAGGTGAGTTAATAAAGTGAAAAATAAATGCTCCCCCAGTGATCTATGAGTTCATGCCCTGCTGCCTTCCAGCAAGGCAAGAGCTCCCTAGTGCCTGAAGCATTTTTTTTAATACAGTATAGGCTGTATAATCACTGAAGTGTTTGAAAACTTGCCAGACACTAATTTTGTCTGTTTGTGATGGTGGAAACCTTATGGAGTAGTGAGAATTGCTTTCCGGGTGTCCTGAGACAAACCTTAAAAGCTGAGAATGTAGCTTGATTTGTGCCGGCAATCCTCTGGGCACAGATTGGTTAAGCCATGCAACCCATGAGCATCAATTAGAGGAACTGTCAGTGAAGGGTGTGCATGCTTGGAGGTTATTTCAGTTCTTTTTACAGTCTGCAGAAGAATTAATTGAAAAGAAGTGGTCTTCTTAACAGAATGCAGTGACGACTTGTCTTCACCAGTCAAAATCCAGGACAGGGATCTGAAAAGGCAGAAAACATCCCCAGAAACATGGATATAAAACTATGCAAGAGGGAGGAGGCAGGCAACTCCAGACTCCAACACAGGAGAGCTGACTCTGCTTCTACACTGAGATCAAGGACAAATTGTCTACTGGCTTTGAACCAAACACTGCCTCAAAACTAAGATAACGGGAAAATTTCCTTTTTATTTGACTCTATTTCTTTTTTAAGTGTTTTTTATCTTTCTCATTTAAAAGTTTGTGCCTCTGTTCTAGGAAGGTTTTTTTTCCAGGATCAGAGATGTCTTGCATTCCTCAAGTGCAATTCATTCCCAATAAAATGCTCTATGTTCCATATCAACCATTAATGTTTCCAGATTGTAAACCTGACAGGTTTAACAGATTTATTCTTGTTTTCTATTAGTGTGAAGCTAAGACTGTGAGGTTAACATTTAGCACGCTGTGGAGACTGAGCAGCTCTTTCTGTGTCCGTGACTTTGCTCTGCGATAAAACTAAACTGGCAAAATAAACCAGGAAAAGCAACTATTTCCTGAAGTGACTGAGGTCTAAACAGTTGTAGTTTTGACAATCAATGCAAGAAATAAAGATGCAAAATATAAAATTATTAACACTTTCTTATTAAATTTGCAGTGGGTTTTTTTTAAAGTGACCTGTAACTAAATATAGTACAGACTGAGGACAGATGAAATCTTTTTTACTTGCCTGATGAGAAGCTCTGGTTGTACCTATTCAGGCATTATCTAAACCTCCCTTAAACAACAAGAGGAGGGGTTTTTTTGCATATTTAATTTCTGCTTAGCAATCAAGACTGTTTTAAGTATTTACAGTAAGCTGTGTTTGGATTCTCAGTGGATAAAATGCTGGGTTTTTGTATAAAGCTTGTGTCTATAAAACAAACACAAAATCTGATTCATTGTTCCAGTGTGGGAAAAACACAACTTACTATGAAAAATCACACTAACGGATTGATTGATTTACTTATTTTATTCAAATCATAGACTCATAGAATGGTTTGGATTAGAATGTACCTTAGAGATCATCTGGTTCCAACAACCCTGTGATAGGCACTTTCCACTAGACCAGGCTGCTCACCAAACATGCAAATGAACCTATAACTAGAAATACATTTTCTATAACACTCCAAAAAAGTGATTGTCTGATACTGGGAGCGTGTAGAATAGCTTTTTGAAAAAGAACTGGATTTAAACTTCAGTGTTAACTTAGTGCACTTAATTCTACCTCCCCAGGCATAACTAGAGATGTGGAAAAGAAATGGTGACATGAATAGACATGAATTAAGGAATTAAAATCACTTTGCAATAAAATTCTACAGCCAAACTGACCTTTGTTGATGGAAATCATTTGGTAGAGAGCTTAAAAAGAGTAAGGTGGATCCAAATGGTCTCACATTTGGATCCCAAGGTTGCAGTTTGGCTTCCCGTCTAACATCAGAGGTAGCAGGCACGTCCAGCACTCAGCCGGAGGGCCACAGCAGGACCTGCTTGCACCACTCTAACTTAAAAATTTATTTGCATAAATAAAAGAATGATTCTTACTTAAGACTATTGGCTTAGCCAGATAAGGTTCTATTTATCTGGCTAAGAACAGATAATGTTTGTCTTATTCTTCGAGGTGATCCTATGTCAGCAAAATACGATAATTTTATTTTACCCCCAGAAAGTCTGTAGCATGTTTTTGTATTCGTCTCAGCAGATTGTGTTTAATTGGGTTCAGCACTGCCATAAGCTGACAGTACATATTTCTGGTCTGGTGCCAGTTAATGTTTACTGCAGATGTATCTCAGGACTCTTATAGGCTATGGAGCTGCTACCCTACCAAGCAATATATTTGTGTTCCTGATGGAATAAGTAAGCTGTAACTTTAGGTGTATTGGATTACTTGACATGGTTCAAAGGTCAGTTCATGGAAAAATATCAGTGAACATCTCCCAACAGTGATTCTTCTTCTCTTTCTTTTCCACCAACTAGGAGAAAACAAAAAAATTAGAGAGAGGAGAATTTTCTGGCAACTGCACCCTTCTATTTAGAGTAGATTCTGGTTTGCTTGCTTGAACAGTAAATTGAACAGTTCGTTGTCCTTTCAGTTCCTGCTGTGTTTTTCTCATTTACATAGATTTCAGTAGCTTTTCTACTTTTGTAGCTAACTTACAGATTATTCATCACGACTATTAGCTTTCATGGGGTCTCTTTGCCCTCAATTTAATGTCTATACTAAAATCAATTTACTGCAATTAGTAAGCGTTCATGAGAATTAGACTATTTTTAAAGCACCAACACCAGTGTTTTGTTGAGTAATAAATGTCATTTTCAGTTTGCATGGCACCTGGAAGTAACTCTGCATTAAGAGACTGCTCTTACTATCTGTATTGTGTATCAGCTGAAAAGTTGACACAAGATTCATTTCACTTCCAGGAGTTATTATAAACACATCCTTTGAGTAAGAGATTGAAATATTTTGAATTAGCATGAGAAATATTAAATAGAGAAATATTAACAAGTTAGTAGATGATTCTGTACTCTTACAGATGTGTAAAATATTAAGTAGATACGTGAACATGCTAAAAAAAATCTTAGTTTTGTGTGTAACATTGACTTAAAGCAGACCCACAGGGAAAGTACTTTATTTCGTCTTTTTCTTTCATATAAACTGGCAGCATTTTTAAAACAGCTCTTTCACGCTGGCTCTGTACATAATTGTTCTGTTTTGGCTGGCGAGTATTTGCTGAAATACCACTTCTTATCTTCCATCTCTTTGCTGGCTCTTGTCCACTTTTCAGCTACTCCTCTGCATCTTCTGACTTGTTGATTTCTTTGAGACAATTTATAGTGCTTTAGATTCTCTTGTATGCTGCCTGCTTTGGTTTTTATTTTTTTTTTGGTTTTGGTTGGTTTTTTTTTTAGTAGATGTCCCACTGTTGTTTTAGCAAGGAGCATTCAGACTTTTTGTGAATAACTGTGAAGGTGGCTCTCAGTGTTTTGTAACTACGTGGCACTGATGAAGGAACAAGATTATTTAGTTCAGACACCTAGTTCTTAAGACATTAATTAAGATTTTCTAACAGGAAAGTTTCCATGCTTACATTTCAAACTCAATCCCTTACTGTTTTCATTGCCGCCATTCTGTAATTGTTCAATGACTCTAAGAACAAGAAATATTTCCTACTTTCTTTTGCAGGAAATACTACAGAACACTGTCCCCATGAGGAATGATAGAGGACAGTAAGGGATTCTAGTAATTTTTCTTCTTTATTTTAAAAAACTGGTTTTAATAACAACCTGGAATCACCCATGTGTAGTCCATCAAGGCTTTTATGATCTTCAAAACAGGGAATGCTTTTTGTTCCAGTGACTTTTGTGAAGTCACATACCAGAGTGATGAGCATAAGAAACCCTAGAGAGGCAGGAAGTCAGATGTCCTATAAGGTTAAATTCTTTTCTTCTCTGGGTTAACTTTTTCTGTAGAACATACCATGATGTGGCATTAGCTCCAACTGTCACTCTTAAGAGTAAGCTGAAGTTATTATTTCAGGCCGTATACTTTTTGTGCCTTGTTCTAATTTCAGGTTTTACATGTGTTGTAAAGCTCAACAAGACAATTTCTGTTGTGAGACCTAAATACAACTTGATCATGGAGTATTAAAAAACATGATGATGGTTATTTGGTTAGCCACCAATTTCCTTTCTCATGCTCTCAGTCTCAGATTACTGAACTTTCATCTGGCATTCTCAGACATGCTCACTAATTGTCCTGTAGCAGACAAATAAAGAGCACGTTTTGCAAGTAATGTGTGGGACGTACTAACTAATGTCAGTTCATAGGTTGCCAGGATACAGATCTTATTTGTGTTTAGGATTATTTAATTAACTTCTTAATTGTAAAGAACAGCGAATTGAAGCATGCAGTCCAAAGTCTAGTCAATGCAAAAACTCAATAGACTGTAATGAATTTTGGCTCACACACCCACTTTTCTGGTAGTCAGCTATATCATAGTTGTAACATAAGAGATGAGAATTAAAAGGGTCTTAGATGAAGTTGGAGGAGGCGGTGTGGAGGGGGAGGATGTTATTAGGAATACCAGACTAATGGAAATTCATTTGTAGAGAGCGTTGTTCAACATGTGTCATGTAGATTAAAGGAATGTTGAACAGCTGCTCAAGTGAATACTGTCAGTCTCTCTAACAGGCTAAGCACGAAGGATCTTTGGAAGAACTATATGTGTTAATGGGATCTCTGGAGCCTTTTCATGGTTTTTCGGGAGGCAAATTGCAGGGAATATTAAATGTTTGATATCGATGTATACTGCTCAATGTTCAGTGAAGAGACAGAAGGATGTACAGAAGTTGTAAAGATAATGTTTAAAAGTGAGTCATGGCTCCCTCTCTGTAAACTTTAGGAAACACGTAGTATAGAAATGTAGCTGATGTCTGAGTTAATGGAGGAAGATGGCTGGGGCTGAGGCCTCTGCACTTAAAGATGTTGATCCAGGAAGAATCTCTCATTCAATTTCCATCACTCTATGATGAATTTCCATCCAAGAGGAGAAATGGAAATGCGAAAATACAACAAAATTGCCAGATTTAAGGGAACTCTTAACACCAACTGAAACCAGAGTGGATAATCAAGCTGCATTAGGCTGCCTGAGCAAGATAAGATGGGGCCATCAACTGTTCTTTTTCAAACTTAGTTAGAGGCACAGAAAGCCCACAAAACCTTAAATGTGTGCTCTAATATCCTCTCAAACAAGTTTAGGGTAAGTGCATATAACCTTAATCATGTATCTTTTACTATAGCTGTGTTTGCCAGACCTGGTTTGTGGTGAAATGAGATGGTTAATGTAAAATATCTAATTTTTGCATTGCTATGAGTAATACAAAAGAATCAAAATAAAAAAAGGCATTGATAAAATGAACAGATGAACAGTGAACTGATGACCCAATTCATTATATGGTGGAAGATCATTTCAGTAAAGGACTTAAAAAGGACTTTTCACAGACAGTGATGTGGAAGTAGCGGTCCAAGCTATATCATCGTTTCCAAATCACTGCTGCCACTTAGCCATCCCTTGGGGGATCTAGGAAGCCAGGGTTTTGTGGTTCTTTTTCCTTTTGCATACTTAGTATTATAGGAGACCAAGTACCCTGCTGATCATGAATAGCTTAACTGAGATATCAGATGCTAATTCATAGCATTACCTGTGTAGATTTACTTAATTTGCCCAGTAAAAAAAAAAAAAGGTGGAGGGATATTAAATGAAAGGATCCATGTACTACCTTGACAGCCTGGAGCCAAACATGATCCCATGATGATATGCAGACTGATGGAAGGTAATTCCCACCATTTTACTCCTGACTGTGTGAAAACAAGAGATGGCAAAAGGTGTTGAATCCATCCAAAAATACTGAAAATTAGAAGAGTAATGAATGTCTGGTGCAGCTGATGAAGGTAGAGATGAGGGTCAGGAATCAATGGACACAAAGCTGTGTCCTTAGCTTCCTGGGACTGGAGGCAAAGGCAACCCAGAGCAAAACAAGATTTTTCCTGCCCTCCTCTGAAGACCTGACTGACTGGTGGCTTTGAGCCTTCTGTGCTCCTCCTGTAGGTGTGGGGCTTTCTTCTTGCTTGGTCTACTTGCAACATGCAGCATGAATTAAAGCACTGGCAGGGATAGATGAGCTGCCTTGTCTGGAGCTGAACCATCTCTGTCCTTGCCTTCCAAAGTGCTTTGTACAGAGCTGTACAAAGCTGTACAGTGCTTTGTACAGAGGTAGTTTACTGACTATGAATACTTTCAAAGACCGGCTTCAACAGAAGCTGTGAACTTAAACCAGTCTGCATTATTTGAAGCCAAAGGTTTGCATTTGCTGTACTGCATGGAATTTTCTATTGCCATAAGCTGACTGGAATGAAAAAAGGATAAAATTTGGATATTTGAAGACTAAATGAAAAAATTCTTTTTTTTTCTTTTTCAGCATCGATATGACACATAGATATGTAGGCTGAACACCACCTCTTTCTACAGCACTCCAGAATTTTGGTCTCACACTGAATCCCTCTGAATTGTCACAAAAGGAAGGCTCAGATCCTCTGCAGTGATGATGTGGTGGACTTGATCCACAGCCTAACAGACTTACGGTGTTTCATGGACCAGAGCTTAAGAAAAAAAATCCTCAGGATGTTTATTGAGTGTTATTTACCAGACAGTTTATACCATTACTAAATCCATTTAATTCATTGGATTTTTTTGAGATTGTGTGCTGTGGAAATACTAAAGTATTTCAGAAAGGTTTCTTTTACTTCAGTACAATCTGTCCCTAACACAGCTTTTACAGACTTTTATGTGGTAGCTACCTTACAGCCCATTAGTCCTTCAGAAAAGCTGATCCAGATTTTGTAATCTTTCTTTTTTTTTCCCCCCAGATGATTTTTCACAAGCCAGAAGTTTCTCTAAAATCTCTTTCTTGACTCATTATTTCCTGGCAATTCTAAGCCGGTTCTTTGTTTTCTATTCCAAGAGTCTGGAATGCCATAATATTTCTCATTCAGTTTTTGAGGAAGAGTTGTCTGGTTGTCGTGTAAAAGTTTCAGTGTCCAGTTCCAAAAAGTCATAATAATTCTATTTAATATTTTAGCACACCAGTGTTTCACTTATAACAATCTATCCAATGTTTTTGTAATAGTGATGGTATGGAGATTTAAGGGAAGTAAGGTGTCTAAGGATATATTGCCTCACTTTCTACAGCTGGCTTTTCTTAAAAGAAAAAGAAAAGAAAAGAAAATTTCTTCACACAATGCTGCCTTGTGCAGTTATCCCACAGTAACTGGAAGAATATATTTTTAATAAAATGTTTTAGAAGAGTGCCAAGTCATTCCTGAAAGCCAGCTCCTGTCAGAAGCTCTCTTTTCACCTGTTTGTTGCCCTTCTGAACTCACTGGGATATAGAATAACTTCTTTTCTATTTTGTTTAATTCTGCGTAAGTGGTGCCTAACGTACTGTAAGTATTAACATCAGGACACAGGAATGAACCTGAAGCCCAGTATGTCCAAGACATACATTTTAATGAGAAAGGACGTGTCCCTAAAACCTTTTCCATCACCCAGTTGTTCAAGCAATTATGGCCATCAGATCTCTTACCTGTAACACACATCTTATTGTAAAACCTTAAGTGTGCAGGCATTAGACTCAGTGTACCCTAAATATCTAGATGAAATCAGGAAAACCGGCCTTGTTCACCATCAAATAAAATACAAAGTCCTGAATCCAAGATGTTTTACCATGCTGTTTTGCTGGTAAAATAAAACTGCAGTTTCTTCTCATGGATCAACACAATGGAATAGGCATTAATCTTTGCTGTAAAGGATGTTTACAATCTGGAAATGCTCCACAATTTTTTGAGCTTCTTTTTCCCTGGCTTTGAAACTCCAAATTATAAGATATTGAAAAGAATAATGTAACTTAAAAAAAATTTCAGAGAAATGCACTGCCTTAAAACCAAACCCAATACCAAACATTCTGCCTCTCACAATCTCTCCTTTAAAAAAAAAGTCCTCTGGACAAATCAAAAAGAAAATACTTTCCTCTGCCCATTTCAGGCTACAAACTACACAACCCTTTTGCTTTTTATTTTGGTTAGCAGCTTGGACTCTCTTACTGCATAACTAACCTGAACAAATATTGTGCCTTACATCGTTTCAAGGGAACAAATTCCAAAACAAGCAAAGAAACAATAGAAAACATTTTTTTTCTCGAAGAAAAAAGAAGGTAATTAATTATCCGCCTAAGGAGGAGAGGTAATCATTTACGGGCATTTTTTTGATTAACCAAAGTACAATTTATATACATTTTTGAGTCAGGAAGGAGAAAAGAAACCATGCACAGTAGTTTTGAACTACCTTCAGCCCTACTGCACTGTGTACACAGTGTAATAATATCCTTAGCATAACAAGGAATCGTTTATGCAGCCCCATACTGCATAGGAACCCCGTAAATACAGGAATTTTACATAATGTACAAGTGTCACACTTTATAGAGGGTGTTACATACTGTTACTACCAGGAACGAGGCTTTGTGGTCAGTGAAAATAATCGCCTATAGATCTGTTGCCGGTGTTGATCAATACTGAATTTTAGAACACTGGTTCCAGTCCAGACTCTTTCCTATCTCCTGCTAAGCCAAGTGTACAGATGGTGGTGGCAGCACTTCCAAGCGTGTCGACCCTTTCTGATTCCTTCTGATGGTCCCGAGATATAAACACAGCAAATGCCTGTTCGTTTCATACTTCCTTTGAAAGGGAGTGGAAATAAAAGGTCCTATTACAACCCAAAATCTGATTAACTTTGGCCATGGTGGGCAGCTTCCCTGGTGGCTCTGAGGCACAGCTCCTGCTGTCTTTCTGACAGAGAAGAGGAAGGTGTCTTCCCTGGCGTACAGTTGCCTGCACAAACTGCAGCTTTTGCACAGTGATCCAGCCCGGGACTGGATATGCCTAAGTGTTTCTTGCGTGTGGTGACTGTTTATAAGTTTTTGTGCCACTTTTTACATTTTTGAGAACTTTTCTGGGGAGTTCGAGTCCTGTTAAATGCAACAGGGGAAAAAAGAACTCTGTGAGGATAAATAGGAAGGTTTGCTAATCGGACTTGGTGACTGGCAAAGAACAAGTTCAGGACTTTGGCAGCTCTCTTGGGTCTGCGGTTGTCTTGTCATTTTTGAGCATGAACTGTCTGTGGCTAAGAAATGAGGTAGTGCTCTCTGTTAATCTGTCATATTGTCCCTTACAAATCTAACTAGAAACCAGAGATTTACAGCCTTCTAGTACAAGGTATGGTTGTCTCTAAGGGAATATACGTAAGCAACCAATGGGCTGAGGAGCAGGACTGGATCCACTTCTTTGAGAGTTCAAGGTTCATGCATCCCAGGACATCCCAGGGGAAAAGGTGCCAGGTATGAGGTCTCCATAACACACCAATGTACTTAGAACCGTACTCCCCTTGGATGCATGCAAGCAGTCCTGCATTCCCTTTACTCACAGTGTGAGCTATCCAGACACAGGCTGTCCCAGGGGGCATTTAGCTAAGCTGGTGTGTGGCTGTGCAGGCCAGAATGCTCATTAGCTGGTACCCATGACTGCATTAACATCCCTGCCCTACTTTGGCGTGGGGCTGGCTCGCCTCCGGCAGGTGCAGACGGTCAGTGTGCCAAAGACATAAATGTCTCCCAGCAACAAGGATGATCAACCCACAGGAGAGGGAATTGGAAATGCTGTTCAGTCCATGAAAAGTAGGGAGGCACAAATGTTTGAAAATCCTGTTACTTATTCATCTTTCTTACCATGGATCTCACTGCGTCATTTTGGGCTTCCCATCCCTGCTTATATTGTCTCCATTTCTCACCTGGATATCTTCACTATTTTTACTGAACAGCTGTTTCTTTTTATCTTTTACTAGACTACTTTGACTGATACTTCAATGAAAGCAACTCCACTGTTGCAGCTGAAGAACAGAACACTGCTGTTCCCAAAGGAGTGTTCTCTCCCCACGAGTGCAACAAGATGCTTCTAGGTAAAACCTCCAAATAAGTGATGTCTTTTTAATTTGACACAACCTTACTTTATGCTTTCCTAACACCTTGCCTCATGCTACTCTTCTGCCTTCCCCTTCCTGACTCCAGTGATCTACCTCCTGTGAATTTTTGTCATTTGCAGTATTCCTTATCCTGACAGTAGGGATGAGGTCACACGAAGCAGGAACACGGCAGACAGGCCATGGAGTGTCAAAGTAAAGTGTGGCAAAATGAGCATGCTCTGTTGGGTAGCTCAGCTGGGTTTTAAAAAAACATAAACGCCACAGAATTCTGACATAAAACTAAAGATTAAATGAGTCCATATGAACACTTGGCTTCCACCCAGCATCTTACGGTGTGACAGCAGAATCAGGTCCAGTGCCGATATTATTTTTTCAGGACTGGAATGTGAAGTTAACGATGCATTCAACAGTAGACTGAGACACTCACTTGAGCTGATGGTAGGTCTATTTTAGCCCCCACTTGCAGTACTGCTTTGAAAATTAGTTTTCCCTTATTTTCATTTTTTTTAAACTGCTGAATAAGAACAATATTCTCTCAGTGTAAAGTGCTTTGATAGCTTCCAAATGGAATTTCTCTAAGTACATTGTGGGTTTTTTATAATACCAAACTTTTGATTTTACTCTAGGGGGAGTGCATCAACTATGTAAAGCAGGACAAAATTTAGCAATGCTAACGGCACTCAGACTATTAAAAAAATTTGAGAGGTGTCTTGGAACTTGGGACTGTTGCTCCTACACTTTTGAGCTGGAACAGAGATGGCACAATAAATCTGTTGTGATCTTCAAGCGCTGGGTTGAACATCGTGCTGTCGATAATTTTAACGGTGGATAAGAGGAGACAAACACTGTTACTTGCTGAAAAGGAGTAGAATGAAAAATTTGTGTCTTCTTTGGATGTGCCTATGCTCACTTCTGTCCTTGGCCTTGCAAGCCACGTGCAAGATATGTCCAGAGATATGGGGCCAAGTGGCCTTCCTGGATGACTGCAGTTTTTAAAAGATGCTGACAGGGATGTCATTTGGACATGTAAGGAGGTAGCACTAGTTTTGCTGTCTGCCATACAGCAGAAGGTTGCTGTAACTGGTAGTTCAAAGAATACCTGGAGAGCTGGACAAATCTCTCCAACAGTGCCTGCTGAATGTTCAGAAGGACCAAGAAAGATGACTGGAAATTTTGGGTACCCTATCCTTTTGCCATGAGATGAGAAGAGGAATGTGGGAAAGAATTCAGCCAACAGCATGAACAAGCTTGAATGTCAAGAGTTTCCCACTGGCACAGAATGAAGTGAAAGTATTCACTGACTCCTGCAGCCTCAGGGCTGAGACACAGCACCCAGAGCATTGTTTCCAAGTGAGGATCTTGCAAAGATAATGGGCTAAAATCCCCAGTCCAAATGCCCAGAACCTCTGACAAAACTTAGATCCTAAATCTCTGGTTCAGATCTGTTCCTGAAACAATGTCTACCTAAGTGAGCATTGAACTGTTTCTAGATTTTTCTGCCTTGCTGTTTTCTTACAATGTGGACAAAAACGCAAAGCTTCCACAAATAAGATCTTCATTAGCAAGTTGAGGTCCCAGAGCTGAAAGACAAGAGAAGGAATTACCTTGGTTCTGAGGAAGGAAAGTGACCCAGTTCCAGAAGATAGTGATGCAGAGACAGAGTATTTGGCTTCATCAAACAAGATGGGTCAATTTTTGGCAGAAGCTTTAGAGATCAAACTAGTTAATTTTTATTTTTAGATCTAAAATATTTTGCTTAGAACTAATACCATAGAAATCCTACAGCCAGAGTATTTGTTTTAGAGCTCATATTCTGAGTCCTTTTATAATAAAGGGAGAAGGAGAGGAAGACCCTTAGTACTAGGACTGCCACATTTGATGCATTTTAGATACTTATTTAAGGATGGAATGAATTACACCTTAGGAAAAACCTTCCACTGAGAAGTCTAGGTGAGTGTCTCAAATATAGTTGTGTATTGGTGCAGATGTACCCCACTGCAGACTGTGATTGACACACACCTTACGTAATGGTTTTTCCATACTTCAGCTTTTTGGACAGAACTTTCTCTCTGTGCTTCTCTCTCTCAGCTGGAGAGTAGTTTTCTGATTGTTGACTATGACACAGAATATTGCTGGTAAAATCACTAGGAAAGAAAAGCAAATCAAACTCTATTCAAACAGCTCTCTAAAAGTCAAATTGAAATTGTGCCTTCACAAAATCTGATGCTTTAATGGAGGTTCTAAAATGGGAATGTTTCCTGTTTAGGTTAAGCAAGTGGCTTTCAAAGAAAATTCTTAGGACTCCATTAGCAAGAAACAAGGTCATAGAATTCAGAAAGTCTATAATACAGGTGTTAGAATGCTGTGTGTTCTACATCTATGTTATAGGTAAACACAATATGGAAATAATTGAAATGCTTTTTTTTTCTCTTTTAATTTAAAATTATCTGAAAAATACCATCCACCTGCCTAGCAGAGAACCTTTTAAAACCACTCTAATTTATTGAAGCTACAGAAGTGTTTAAATGCAGCCTCCCACATAGGTACCCGTTTATTTTCTTCATCAACGCTAATTGTTAATTCCACCTGAAAAACAGTACTTTTCTCCTCACATGCCTCAGGTAACAAAGACAATAAACTATTGAGAAGTAGTGTGGGGCTGTTTTTTCTTTTTTTTTCCCGATGGATCTTCCCTAAGATGTCTATTTCTAGAACTACACAAGGACAAACTTGCTCCAAGGCACTCATACAAACTCTGCTGCGTTTCCCAACAATTTAGTGTTTGACTTTGCATCTTTAACATTTTGTAACATCAGTTCTGCGCATGATGCACATCCTGCTGCCCATCTGAGTGTTTGCTGAGTAGCTCTCACACACCGGTTCCTGGCCAGTGACTGAATGAGCCACTTTTTTTTTAATGCTGCGAATGCCTTTAAGCTCCCACTCCTTTCACATCTCCCGGGGTGACATAGCTGCCTGACAAGCGATCTCGGCCTCCCTGTGGTGCTCTCACCAGAAGAGGTTAAGTGTGAGCAGCAATTTACATTTTGTCAAAATCAGAGGGGTGGTTTCATGATGTTTTGACGGAAATGTAAAAATGTGAAGTGGTTCAGCTTTTGTTACTCGTGGAGCCAGGCTGAAAGCCCAGTAGGCACTGTGCATCACTCCAGTAAGCAGCTGGTTCAGACTGAGAAGCACCCGTCACGCTCCCAGCACTGCGGATTCACCGTCCTCCCAGATGGGACTGATCACTACCACGGATTTTTGCACCTTGTCTACTCTGGGCTTTTTCACCTCACGATTAACCCCTGACTCAGCCTGCATTCTCTGTTGGTGTTTTCTCTCCTCCTCGAATCTGGAAGTACTTGTTGATAGACACTAGGAAAGAGAAAGCAAGGACTATATTTTATCTGTCCACTGTCACTGAATCACCTATTCTCTTCAGTAGCGTGCCCTTATTTTCATTGTTCAGCGTTTGATTTTGGCAAGCACATTCTCTAGAAGTTTCTCAAGAAAGCTCAGGGCTTTTTGAGCTAATTTCAACTAGTGAAGTCTCAATATTTTTACTCTCAGGATCTTTTCAAGTGCTTTCTTTTTTAATTTTTTTTAAATCCAAATAATTTCTTTAACCTACTTCCGTATGTCTGTACACAAAAGAATTGCTATGCTATCTCACAGCAGCATTCTGAATTGATTTAAAAGGATTTCCGAGCCTCAGCCATAAATATCATGTAAGTGTTTATATTGCAAGCATGTTCTTATAGCACACCTATTCCAGAACAACAATCCAAGCTCTGGCTTTGAGGAAAAACTGCTTGATGCCTTCCAGAAGGAAGCTGTTGGTAACTTATTTCAATGTGTGTATTCAAACAACATGAAATATGTTTTCAAAAGAAAAGGTGGGTTTGGACTTGTTTTTAAAAATGGGGTGTATAATTTTCATGTGTGCACTTGCTGAAACACAGATTGTGTTTGTCTTCCTGTATGTTCACACAGAGCTTAGCCTGATAATCTGTTATTCCTTCCAATGCCTTTATTCCTTCCATATGCTGGAATGATCTCATTATTGCGTATGTGGACACCTGTTCCAAATTATTTCTAATGGCCTTAATTAGGCTTATTTAAAATTTTAATTATTATTTTGCAGCCTTTGTTTAGAATCAGATTCCTGCGAATTTGTCAGCAATTGCAGGGGTTGCACACAAAGTTCCATACACTAACGACTGCTGTGGCAGCTGTAAACAATATGCGCTACTCCCATAACATTCTTCAAGTTGCAATAAATTTGTTTCTCTGCCTGCCTCAGTGATTTAAGTGCTTGAAGTTAAAATTTTAAAGAAACCACCTCTTATTAAATTATAGTCATAAACTGGTGTAATAACTACATTCTAAATGGTCAGAGTGCAGCCAAAACCAACAAATCTCTTCACTAAAGGAAAACATGTACGCATCAATATAAACTGCTAAAATGTATTATCAATTATTTTCTTAAATAGTTATTTGGGAGGTTTTTGGTTCCTTTTAAAATGCCAGGCAGAAAATAATCCTCCTTTTAATGGTTAGTCATGTGTATGACAGTGGGAACATCTTCAAAAACCTATTAAACCCATATATGCTGGCAGAAAAGAGGAGTATTTTAGCATTGGTCATTCATTTAGTCAGCTTAGCCCTTGCTGGTTCCCTTCCTGAGCACAGCTTCCTTCTCAGAGTTAAGAGCAAATTTGGATTGGAAATCATGGAGGTCATGTTTTGCTTATCCCTTCAACTGAAAGGAGAGCGTGCTGTAAAGTATTGTCTCTCTTGTCATGTATCTGCTGTTCCCTGTGCATCAGTCACTGCACAGACTGTGGAAATTCAACTTTCAGCACTTTAAAGGTTAGAGGCCTGCTGTGCCAGTAAAGGACACAACAACACCAGCAGGCCTTTATGGCCTTTCCATCCCTCTTTATGTTCCTCCGGTTTCCTGTGTCCATCCCCATTGGTGAGGGAGAAAGAGAGGCTTGGATCACAGGCTTCTTACTTCAAGCCTAAGGAATGTGGCTTTCAAAGTTCAGCCAAGTATGAGCTACCAAGATACAACACCCTTTTAAAGTGTAAACGTTCAGCGAGCAGCACCTTATTACATATGTCTGCAATGCTCAACACAACACAGACCTGCTTTTTCCTGATAAAAAGAGTCAATACCTCAGAACTACTGAGTCTATGTCACAGTGATAGAGCCAGCAGTATTTTCATCTGCACCCTGAATAACCCCCCATTATTTTAGTAAATGTTTCTTCTTGTTTACACCAGTTTATAATCTTCCTCAGCTTCAGAGCGCTTCAATGTTTCTCTTAAGCTCACTGACCAGGAGGAATGCTAGGGAGTGAAGTAGGGTGACCCTGCCACTTTTCACGTGTTGAAGGTCCCTAATATATTAATTTAATTTGATTATCACCATTTAGCACTCAATAATAGGTTGCAGATATTTCAAGCCCAAATGACTGCTTGGTAAGCGAGTTATTCTGCTGGACTCTGAGTCCATTTCACTTAGACATGGTCGCCAAATCCTGGGAGTAAAACTTGCAACCAAGATTTTTTTTTTTTTTTTTAAGGATGTGGAATTACAGTAACTTTTCAGAATACTGCAGAAAAGCTACTACTGAGAAATTTGCTTGGGAATTAAAAATACACTGTGGTTATATACATTTGGTGTGAGACATGGTCAGCATCAACTTGGGGACAGCAGCAATCACTAGTGGAGTACTGAGTATGGTTGTATTTTGCTTAGCCTTCTGGTTTTCAGTACCTTTCAAATGAATCCCTACATGATGCTTTCCAGGAAAGAGCAGTTTCTCTGCAGCATTTGCTACATTTTGCATATATTTATTCCTATTTGAGTTGAGGAGGACATGTTAAACAGCCTTTTGTTCATAGCATGCGGTGGTTTAAACCTCTGTATTCCAGGACTTGTGCATCTTTCCTACTGTTTCATACCAACAGTGCACAGTGTGCCTTTAGTTTATAGATTGGAAATACCTTTCCATTTTTATGTGTGTCTTGGGGTGACTCTATCATGTGTATCCCCTATCTGTCACTTTGGGGTTTTGATCTTTAAAGAATATATTTTATGTGTAGGATTTTTATAACCATAATATTTTTAACCTTAGATTACAGAGAATTCTTGAAAACAAATGTTTCCTCTGTGCATTATAGCTAAAAATGCCTAGACGACAACTCCTGCCAGTAAACTATTCCATCTTTAACAAAGGTTTTACCTAATGTTGACAGTAATTACAGTGTTGCTGTTAGGTGTGTGCCAGGACTTGGAACTCTCAGATAAATTGCAGCTATACTGTCACTCGAGATATTTAATTTCAGGGGTTTTTTTTGTTTCACTTAGGGTGATATAGCTGATCATGTATTTTTCATGGTAATTGGACTAAGTAAGTATGAGATCAAAGGATTTTGTTGCCATCTCAAGACATTGGTAAATGGCAACAGAATCACGGTGTGGAACAGATGGGTGTTCTCACTTGTTTGGCACGTGAGTGATTTCTCTGCAAATGGAAGACTTCCAGCTCAGTTTTGTGGCACTGCACCATAGTAGAGAGTAAAGCGCAGAGTATGGATATCTATCAGTCTAGTTTCCCGGGAAAACCATGAAAAGGAATAACCAGCTCATGCTCAAGAAAATAAAGTGAGCCACTAGAGAGGGAAGGAAGTCAGGAAAAATATCTGAAGGTAGCAGAGTTAGTGAGAAAAAATGTGATGGACTATTTCTAGTAAGATTTTCACTGAGAGATATTTAACTATGCTGTGTTGAATTACTAGCTTGCTAAATTGATATTATTTCCAGATAATAATGTTTCACAGAAAATTTATCCTGTTTGGAGGAGAAAAAGTAAGATTTCTTGTAACTTTACTGGTTTTATAAACAGTATTTTCATTTTAAATTCTCTCTGGTTTTATTTTAAATTTTATGGAGTAACAACAAATCTCTGTGTGAGTTTGTTTCCCACAAGTCTTGTTACAAAAGCGATTAAACACAGGGGCACTGCAGTTCAGTTCCCGCCTGTTAAAGTTTAATCTTTAGCCACTTAGTTGTTCTGTAACATGCTTTGGACTACTAATGCTGTAAAGCCACATGTCATCTCTTAAAATTAATTTGTAACAAGCTAATAGAATACATCTGAAACACCAGGTAGAGTTAAGACCTAGAAGCTGTTAATGTGACTAATTACTGCCTCAGGCTCTGCTCAGTTGAAGGCCTGAAGAGCTTGTGGTTAGACCTAGCTGGTTTGCAGGATGCTCTCGGGAACTGCTGTACTTCTCTGAGAGCTTCAGATAAGGCTGCTTTCTATGGTGTTTCTTATTAAAACAAGCAAACCAAAACTCAACAAATCTGTTAACAAATTGCAATACAAAAGACCCCAAGAAAGGAATTCCAGTACGAAACCAAGCTGCTAGATCAGGACACATTAAAAAGGGCCCTGGATAGGTATTCAAAGATGTGTAGTTCTATACAAGAAGATATACTCAAAGTGAATTCTAGTGAAGATTATGATAGTAGTTACTGGACTACAATGATAATCAGAATCTTACAATAATTCATTTAAAAAACATACCAAGCAAATTATGATGGCACCTTTATAGCTTTAGCAGCAGCAAAGATATTGGGTAAAGCATGCAAGGTATTGGACAGTATTAACTCCAGTGAGCTGATGTGTGGTGAATGGAATGCTTAGAGATGCTATGCAACGTGAACCATTTAAAAATGTACATCTTTTTCTTGTGCTGAAAGTTCTATTTATTTTGGGACTTGAGAATATAATTTAGTGTTCTGTTTTTAAAGGCTGGAGACATTGGGATGGAAGTTCTGCCTTCCAGAGGGCTCCAAATAAAAGCAAGTTTTAATGATTTTTTTTCCTATTTAGAGGATATAACTTGGAAGCTTATTTTAATGGGACTATATTGATATTTTCTCACAAAGTATCAGGTCTTGGGACTGCATCACATAGTGGAGCTCCTGCACGGCACTGATGCCAACACGGAGCAGATACCATGCCTCGGCAGCTGGAATGTTTGCTTTAGTTGCATTTCCAAAACTTGGTCAAGACTAACTGCAAATGTACAAACATGTGCCAAATCTACAGGCGACTGAAAGAACACCCTGGCAAGCCTGACTGCTTTTGTAGCAGTTATTTTGTGGCTTTTTTTGGCTGGTTCCTCTTAACATCTTTTTATCTGCAAACTACTCCAACAAGATAATCCCACTATCAAAATCACAGCATTTGAGTACTTGTGAATTTACCAAGAGCCTGGTACCCAAAGAGGTGCCACTGAGAGTAGTTTGTTTGATGGTGCCTGCAACAGGGTGAATGGCTTCTTTTGAAGATGTGTCCAAATATCCAAGCCCCTTTGGGAACGAAAGAGCACACATTGCTGGAGATAAATATAGAACTTCTTATCAGAACTCTGAATCACACTCGGGCCCCAAAGGAGTATAAAAGACTAATGGTCTAACTCCGAGAGAGAGATTTTTTGGGTAAGGGCTGTACTCAGATGAGTTCTCTGTAGCTGGAGGTTTTCCTTCTAAATAGAATTGAGACGATCTATTGCCTAACACCAGGGAAACTGGACAGGAAGGTTGTTCAGTGGGACAAGTTTCTCTCTTCTTTTGTTTGTTTTCTGCAGTACAGCTTGATTACTCAATTAGAGTCCATCTTGTGCACTTGTTAGACATAATGGGAAGTAAACAGATGTGAAAACCGAGCCACAAGGACAGAATATGGGAAAGGACACAGTCTAAAGTTCAGACATGAAAGAAACAGTGATAAGACGCGCCCCAAGATGCTAGTGCAGAACTTTACTTGGTGGAGAAGACAGAAATAAAGTTCTTCAGTGAGTCTGGTACAGCAGCCAGCCAGGTCAGCTGAGGATGCGTTGCCAATTGCAATCATCATCCACAGGACAGAACATTATTATTGTTGCTGAACAGCTTAAATAAAATGAAAGCAAGGTGGCAACAGTGCCGTGAAATAGCCTATGCAATAATTCTGATATGCTCTACCACTTTTATGAGCCTTGTGCATATTAAGCAATCCAAACCAAATACAGATAATTACATAGTAAAATCATTAAGCATAAGGAATGGCTGCTGATTCCATCTGAGCTGCCTGCTACAGATGCAGGACACCGGCATCCCATTCTCAAAAGGAGAACTAGCTAATCGCGGAGCAGGACACTGCTGGATAAGAGACCACATAATATGTGACCTAGAAAAGACAATGTTTTTCCACCCAGCCTTGGAAAACATAAAAGAAGAGTTCCTGAGGCAAAGGATAGCAACTAGTGCTTCCAGAAGAAATGAGGAATATTAAGATTGACTTTTTTATGCTTCGACTCAGTTTGAGTAAGGATCTTGCTGTGCTCCTTTTGCTGTTTTATGGGTTTTTTTGAGTTTTGGTTTGTGGTTGGGCTTTTTTTGAAGACACACCCCAAGACTGTTATTAGTGGAAATACAGGGCTCAGTTTCTAAAAGAAACAGAGACCCTGCTAAACACTCAATAAATTGGAGTCTTGTGCTGTTGTCTGCTGCCGCACTTTAGTAATTGCAAAGTCATGGCGAAATTTCGAGAAATGCAAATTATATTATTGACAGATGGAATTGTTTCTGTTTAAGGACAGATGCTTTTTATACAGCTTTTATATAAAACTATGGATTTTTTGAATGCTTGTTTACGGAAATTTAGAACAGCAAATTACCACTTTCCTCATAAAAATGTGTTTTTCTCAGTTGAATCTAGTTTTCAAGAAATTCATGCACTTATGCAACATATCATGTAACTAAATTAATTAAATAGCCAACATTTTTATGATATTTGAATGCCATTTGGGGAAAATAAATACTTCCTGAAATAACTCCAAAAATCCTTGGACATACTTTCCTTACAGATGCGTAAGTCTCCCCGTCTCTTCTAACAACAAAGACATCATAGCAAAACTTTTAATGAAGATGCATTTTTTTGTAGTTACTATACTAAGACAGCAGCAAGGTGTGAAGGAAACTCACTCTATCATGCTAAAGATTGAGATATGAAGAGTGGGAGGATAAGAAAAATACCAATATGGATTTATCACAGTTGTTGTCTGGGCTTCATCTCCCAAGACACTCTCTGTGCCATGAGTCTGGTGACTGTGCCTTGGAGCTTGGTCCCCAGCATCTAAATGGAATTCTGGTGGATGCCAGCTCTCAGTACCACAGCAGAAGTTACCCAGATGCAAATGCTGACTTTGAAAATGCTGTGCTGCATCGGAAAGGAAAATATACTGAAGAAAACCTTTCAGATCAACTGAAAAAAAAGTTATTAATATTTTTAATAAGTTTTCTTTTGGTTTTCCTGAAAATTTATTTTTAAAAAATTACTTTCACTGCAGAGAAGTTTTCAGTTTTGGGGATGCAACACTTTTTCGTTACAGGGGCTACTCAGGAAAGCATTTCTGTCTGGCTCTTAAAATGTTATTCATCTCAGAAGTGTAATTCTGTCTCTGATATATGAAAGCTCCACTAACACGTCTTAGGTGGCACAGGTATTTGCTATCATCTCCGTAGCAGAAGAAAGATGCTTTCATGAATTTTAGCTGATATGAACTTTATGCATGAGAAGCCCAAGATCAGACTGAAAAACTGCTGGCAAATTTCATTAGAATGGGAAGGTTGTTAGGTGTTCTACTATCTTTCTTTATTTTGTATGATAAGTGAGGGTTTATACTGTTGACTTTTTCTTAAAATATAAACCACAAGCTTTGCCTGGCTAAGCTTAAGTTCGGTGAGATCAGCCACCTCTGTCTTTCAGGAAAAAAACCCCAAACCTATACCATTCTCTAGATCTAACTAGGAGGACCCAGTCAAGGGCTAATATTAAATGAGATTTCCCACCGCAAGGCAAGCAAAAATCAACACAGCTGTGCCATAAAGAACACCTCAGTTGTGAAGCCCAAGTACACATTTGCTGTAGATGGTAACTCATCCTCCTGTGACTGTCATAGGTTTCAGCAGAACACATGGCTGAAGCCCAGTTGCAAGATGCATCATCAGGGTAATTTGTAATATGTACGTAGTGTTTACCAGAACATAAATATATAAAAGATAAAGCATGCATACAAAAGATAAAACCTGTAGACAATGAGGTCACATGGGCTGCCTGAAAGCTAAACATTTGCAAAGAGATATATTGTAAGGCCAGTAATTTCAGAGCACAGTAAATGACAATTGGATTTATAGTTTTAGAATTGCCACCTCTCATCCCATTGTATTCACTTCCATGAGTCTAAGGAGCAGGTACTGGAGCTGATGCAGCCTCAGCAGTTAATTGCTAAAGATGAAAAATCACAGGTGACATGGGAAGGAATTACAATAATTGCAAGAGGGAAAGGTGAGAGAGATGCATGAGTGATTGTTTGATGAGTTTTCTGGGGAGGAGTGGTTTTGCTTTCTCTTTCACCCTTTCCCTTCCAATTCTCTACTGCCTTATTCTTTTTAGAAAGGTGGCATAAGACATACTGAATTTTTTAAAAATAAGTTTTGACCAACAAGCCATGCTTAGTACAAGATAGAGAAAGGTGGCCTTTGTTGCACAGTAAACCTTTGGCCTTGATCCAGGCTCTGGCTCCACAGGTGAACACCCTCTGGTAACAGCAGAAAAGGGGAAACCTGATATCCTGATCAGCTGCCATTAATTTCTCCTTTTAGGAAACTCAGCTTTTCTTCAAGGAACACAGGCCCGGCTGTTGCTTGTGAAGTGTTTGCAGGATGTTGACAGTGAAGTCAGGTGCCATTTTATGCCAGTATTTCCCTATTGTTTAAGTTCACGAGCAAGTTTCAGTTGAGTTATTTGCACTTCTTGGGCTGTGTACTCTGTGTAGCAGTCCAGGTGCCATACAGATGGTGAGTTTGATCTTTTAATATGAGCTTTTACAACCCTGATGGTATTTTTAGAGTTGTTGTCTTACCTCTGACCTGAAGAGGATGTTATTTTATCTCTTCTCAGGACTGGGAAAAACGTAAAGTCAATGTGAAGTGCTTTCATTCTTGTGCCTTGTAAGAGAGATTCTAGAGAATAGTTTTCAAGAGGGCTTTGGTTTCTTTAGTTCTGATTCTTTGTGTGTACTCTGCTCAGGTCCTTTATAGAGGATACATTTTATTTTCCTTTGCATTTGCACATTGGGACAGCTCTAAGGCCAGTAAGAATGTTTTTAATTCCAGAGCGATTGAGGTATTTTTCATCTACGTTGAATATTATGTCTTTTGTCTGAGAATCTGACTGATGTAGTCCTTTCTGTTTGGGAATATTAAATATACTTGGAAGCAGATAAGTAATTATTAGCTGAAGTTTTTCCTCATCATTGTCATTAGATTTGCTAAGTCAGAGATTTTCAGCAAAGTCTGAGATGTTGGTCTTGCTCTTAAAGCTCCTAGGTAATTTGATCACTGACTAATCTTCTTCATACCAGTTTTCTTCAGTAAAGCCAAAGTTGAAATTTCTTGAATTTGAGAGGGCCTATGAGCATCTATGGACTTTGGAAAATTGCTTCTGGTCTCATGGACTTGTTTTCACTTAAGATATTATCAGCATATTTGAGGGGGATATTTTCTGCTGTTTGTTTACAGGAATATCAAATGCACCCAGAGCAAGGGATAAATGCTTGCAAGTCTTGACTATGAAGAAGAGACAGAAATAATTGTAAATGAAAATGTGCAAAACAAACTGTGCCTCTCAATGCAATTGGAACCATGTTTAACATTCAGCTATGCAGCAATCTCTTCCTTGTTATGGAGCATAATCAATATATACAACACAAAGTCTAGAAGCAGTGAATTCAGTAATATAGGATGAGGAATCCCATGAGTAGCCTTTTCTTTTCAAAGAACAGCTCTATGTCACTTTTGACAGACAGTCTTTGCTTTATAAAGAACAGATTGGAAAAATCTGTGTGGAACAAAGTGTCTTTGAAGTGCACAGCTCCAGTTTACATTTTTTTCTTTTTGTTTGCAAGCTCAAAAACAAAATTCTAAATAATGCTATAATTTCCTTTTCTGTTATATAGAAAAAAAGAATTAATGACTATGAACTTTTTTGCTGTTATTTAAAGTAAACAGACAGATATGGTTTGAGACAGAAACCCCAGAAATTCTGAGTTGATGTATGTGTCTGTTTACAAGTTTGTAGTTGGTCTCCACATATGAAATGGGATGGCAAAGAACCCTGAAAGCAACCATTGCCCGCAGGCTTTGTAGATGATTGGATCAGGCTCTGACCTACACAGAACTGCAAATATGAAGGTCTGCAATTGGATCCAGGAAAAAAGTTGCATGCAAAATTCGGTGGGGCCTAATTGTCAGCTTTGATCATGGGATAGAGGCTACATTCTTTTTCTTCATTACTTACGTAAGCGCACTTTCAGAAACCTCACTGTCTGTGTTTTGGAAGTGAGTAGGGTCTATTTTACTGGGCAGCTGGAGTGGAATTGTTTCAGGAGGACCTCTGTTCTGGTTTTTGGTTTAGCTCAAGAGGCCACAGACTCAACCCAATGGCATTTCTCTGCATGTCTGCAAAACAGCAACTTCTGAACATAACATCTGAACGCTTTTGAAACTTCAGGGAAAGTTACAGGTTTTGATAGCCAAGACCTTGATTTCATAGAAAAGTAATAAAAGAAAATGGGAGACACATGGAGCTTCTGCTTTCTCTCAAATACAGCCACAGCTGGAGTGCTTTTGGAACAGAGATCTGGTTAATAGTTCCTGAATAGCAGAGTATAAATGCCACCTTCTTCTCATAGTTATTCAAGGTGGTGTTATTCTGATGGGCTGCCTCCTACAAAAGTGTTGGTGTTAGGAAATGGAGGGGGAAATGGGAGATGTCAGAAAGCGTGGAGGAGTAGTTTGTGTAGTGAGAATATCCTGGGAAAGAGAGACAACAGCTCAAATATCAGCAGGGACAGAAACAGCACACAGGGGCATGCACAGCCAAGGAAAGAGGCCTCTGTTACTGGGGACAAACGGGTTGCAAAAAAGAAAATTTCTCTGGCCCCTGTGGACCAGAAGAAAAGTGGAGATTCAGCTGGCAGGAATGAAGGAACACTGGGGCAAATTCAAGGCCATTAAGGAGGCAGGAAGGGGTGGGGTGGATCTGCAACATCGGGGGTTTCTGTAGGATAGACCAGCAGGATCCTGCTCTGCCAGAGACCAGGAGGTGCTGCCCACGGGGACTCTGCTGTGGGATAGGACAGTGCAAGTGAAGGGGGAGAAATTTTGTGTATTAACTGGGACAGTAGAAGAGACAAAGATGTGGAAGACACAGCACCTCTGGGAAGGGGGAAGGAAGATTTATAATGAAGGTTGGTTTGGACAGATGGGGAGTGCGGAGGAGAGACTTGGGAGGAAGGCAAGAAACCTCTCTGGCATGCTGCAAGCTCAGCCTACAGAAGCTACAGAGTGTGTGACCCTCTTGTTAACTTCATTTCACAGTGTTCCCTGCATGCTTTGTGTGGCTTCCAAGTAATGCATGACATCAGAAATCTTAATAAAAACCACCTGCTTGGTACATTTTATGTTCAACTCTGTTAAACTTTCCTGGTTCAAAATATCCAGTGCTATCTGGAACAGGAAGATAATTACTTTTCTCTAAATTTGCTGAGCTTTGTTAAATGAGTTCCTTCCTTAAGGAGTAAAAATGTGAATTTATATGCTTTAGCTCTACATTTTTGAAAATCACCTTTCAGCTGTTTGTAGGCTGATAAAAAGTCTGTCAAAATTAACTTCTGATCCTCTTCATCCTCTTCTTGAACCTAGTCTACTTTTAGCCATGTTCTTGACCTGTGTTTCAGGAATGAATAACTGACTCCTCCACACCAGGGAATTATAGGGTGTAAATGGCCATAGGTCTAGTGGGAGGTATGCTCAACACACCCCAGTAGAGCTCTTTAAGCTTCAGATTGCCTGGAGTCTTTCAAGTCAGACAAAAAGCAATGTTTATACGTCCCTCAGCACAAGGAAAGAGCTGATGTGGGCCAGAGGTAATTAATATCAGCAGTTAAACTAGCTGTTCATTAAAAAAAAAAAGTAGCATTAGAAATAATTGCTTAGCTTTCCACTTTTGTGATCCAAAATTCTCAGGCTGTGGTGTTCCTATCTGTTAAATATTAGATTAGTATCTCTCAAGACAAAACAAAAGAAGAACCACTCTTCTTCTCTGGGCTACTTTGCAAAGTTTATTCCAGATTTTGTTTAGCTGTGACAGAGGTTCACGACATTCTCAGTACTAAAGAAATAGGTGTAGTGGCCCGTCTCTTTTTGAGGAGTCTGAGGTTTCATTACAGAGTCACAGCCAGAAGTCAGAGCTCCTTCCTGTAGCTCCCTTGCTCTCCAGTTAATCTGTCATTAGTGACGCTGAAGAACACTTCCCTTGAGGTAGATTTTTTGTTTTGAGTGAACGTAGCCATTTGCAGGAGTTTTTGAAACTCTTTCTGTTTTATCAAAAAAAGTCAGGCACAAGTGCAGCTTCTGAAAACTTATTTTAGGGCAAGGAAAGGGGTCATGACCCTGAGGCTCTGCTGTTTAAATCAGCAGAACTTTGGAGTGGATGTAGGACTAAGGAAAGGGCACAGGCTCTGCTGGTTGTGTTGCAAATTTTCCAGAGTGCTTTTTCTGAACAAGCCAGAAAAAGATTTGCCTGAAGGGACACATGAATACGGGGTACGTGAATAACTTTTTAACATAAAAGTCCTGGGGTTTTTAAGAGACAAAAGTAAAAGGACTAAAAAGTGGGTACCGTAAGAGGCTGGGGGAGAGAAGGATGCATGAGGTTGACCTCTGTGCACCCTCAGTAGGATGTGCAGGATGGGGGGGGAAACTGGGGAGTCTTCTGATCACTGGGCCCTCCTTGAAATCTGCTGCCAGAGCTCAGAGTCTCAGGCAGTGAAGCCCCTGTGCCAAGCTACAAACAGGGGCCTCAGTCTGGAAGTAAGAAGTGGATGAGGTCAAGTTTCCTATGGTTTCCTTTGAATTGCCTGAAGTGAGGAGACAGAGAAGGTCTCTGTCTCTGATTGAGGATTTCTCATCCAAGTCTTTTGGAAAGAAATGGAGTAAATTCATCTTTATTTACACTAAACAGTTCGTAACCAATATTGTTCTCCTTTGCTGCCCTCATGCAAATGTTCGAGTCTTTGACTCTTTTGAGGATGGACTGCGAGGGCATTACTAGATCTAGCAAAAAAAAAAAATTGTAAATAAATCTCTGCACGTAAAAGCCCCAGGCCCCTCTAGACACATACTTTTAAATCTATTTATTCACCTTTTCCCCTCTGTTTTCATATTTAGATAGGGATAGCTGTGGTGTAAAACAGAGCTATATATTTTTGTCTGTTAGGACATGAGAAAGGGCACAGCTCTCTGTTTCAGCAGCTGTTCTGAGGCCAGTGTGTTAACTGTATTTATTTATTAGTGGGTTGTTTTGGTTAGACTATTTTTTTCCCCTGGTGTATGTGTTCCTGCAATTGGTGGACATGCTTGTCCTTTCTTACACCAACAAAGAAATAGGCCCAAGAGAATTTAATGGATTATTCCCTTTTGGCCTCTGAATTCTCCAGGTAAAGATTTTTTTCCTACGTGTTTCTTCCATTATCATCTAGCTCTGAGTGCATTCTCTTGGCATGTGATATAGCAGAAATATGTCATGTGTTTTCTGAGGACATGAGCCATAACCCTCAGAAATAATTTGCTTCTTCTCTAACCCAGAAGCCATTGAAGAAATTAAATCTGGATGAATGATGAAAATATATTGCAGTCAAAGAACAGCTGTAGATTCTTTTTGACAGCAACTGTGGTTTCTAATGCTTCCTTAATTTTTACTTACACATATCTGAAGTTATGATTAATCCAATGAAATATTCAAAATTGCCCATGCAAATCTGACTTTCATAAACAGAAATTACCTTAAAGTCTCGTAAAGCATTCTGACATTCAGATCTAAATTTTCTTTCGTGATGCAAATAAGCATCACATATGTGATCTTCACATCTCTCGTTTCCAGGAGTTCTGGAGGAAGAATTTTCATCCACTGGAAAACAGGATCTTTCTCTGCAGGGGTTTATTCATACCATGAGCAACTGTATTCCTTTCAAACAATAACAAAAAATGTGTTTCTTGCCTGTGGATTAAGAAAAATCTCAAAGATGAAGACCAACATCCCTGCTCCCTTCTTGTTCAAATTGTGAAATTGGCCTGAAAAATAGGGCTTTTTCTTTCCTTTTCTGAGCCATTCTGATGCTCTGTGGCGTGCTGGGCTTTCCTTAAAAAATTGAATCTGTAAAATGCTGGTTCTCTCAATTGTTCAGGCCTTAAGATAAAACAAATGTCATGAATATCACAGTAAATCCTGAAACCTAGTAAAACAGTGGGAGGGGAAAAGTGATCAGAAGCTGCACAGCAATGCACAGATGGAAAAAATACCTTGGGGGCTCATACAGCTTTTGGTGACTTTTCTTTTGGAGCTTGTCCTCTGACTGCTACTGGCACTGGGTGGAGAGAGCAGGGAGCAGGAACTTTACCCTACAGCCACAGGGTCCTGGATATTACCTGCCTTGCCCTGCTTTTAAGTCTCCAGAGGTAAAGCTGGGGAGAAAAACACCAATTAGTGTATGAATATATACTAGATACTAGTGGATACCCTTAAAATTATTAAATTATGCTAATTTTTCAAGAATGGGCATAATAGGTCCTAAAATTTCTCATGAATCTTGTAGCCATGTCCTTGTTCTGGGTTTAAGTTTGCCACAGCAAGTGATCTTCCACTTGCCATGGATTTTTGGTAACTTCAACCACTGGGGCTCTGCTACCCCTGTACTTGTTCATAAAAGGTTTCTCGCACAAAGACTTTTATTTTTAAAAAGGACAAGCATCCACATAAACATTTCAGAGACAGTGGAATCTGGGGTTGTAAATACATTCTTGTGACCTTATTAAGATGAAGAGAATTTTGATTTGAGAAGAGGAAAAGCTTGTGATCAAGCAACTGCAGTCACAATAATAACAAAAGAAAACATAAAATCACAGTCATCTTGATTATTTTAGGAGTCTTTGTCCTGCTCAATGCTGCCTCTTTATGACAACCCTTATTTCAGGACAGGATACATCGTTCAACCTAACTAAAATATAGAAATGTCATAACTAAGGAAAGTTTGTATTAAATTTTTACTTATTCTATTATTCAAAGGAACAGGACTGCAAAAAATTAATTTAGCAATGCAATAATTGAACTGAAAGCACTTCCAGCTATTATCAAAATGGCTGTTTCATGAAAGATCACAAATATCAAGATTATTTGTGTAACTTAGCTCCTATCAACCTAAAAGATACATTAAAAGTGTGATAAGGTTTCAGTAACTTGGGGTTGTTCCTGTTACTAATTAACCCTACAAGTTGCACCAAAGATTGCTGCAAAAGTAATTTGATGCCTCCAGCTTTGTAATGACGTGTAAATGTTTGATTGTTTGTTTCCTGGCCTTATGTTGTTATCAGTGTTGTGTTTCTTTCCCTTGTGCTACCTGTGATGAAGATAGAATGTGTAAATAAATCTGAGAAGAGATGGAGCCGGGGACAGCTTGGATGTGTCAGTGTTCATTTAAGTTAGTCAACCAGCTGGTCTTTCATCCCAGTTCCTTATCCTGCCCTCTTTTCTCCCCAGAGCAAGAGAGAGATTCATGCTTCCTGACTGACTGCATGAAGAGGGTAGATTATGTCATTCTAGTGGCCAGATGGCCTGACCACAAAATCCACTCTGTCAGCCTTGACAGTCTCCGAAGGGAAGCTCCCGGCCGCAGGGCTGGCCCTGCACAGCCAGTGAGGAAGCACAGAACTGCAGACGCTTCCAGAAGCTGACCTGAATCTTTGTAGGCAGCACTGGCTTTACAGAGAGGGCTGTTCTGACACCTCGAGCACTTGCCTTCTACCTGATATTCCAGCCCAAGGATGCAGGGACACACACGACCTTGCGCTACAACCTGAAGCACACACGCGTGCACCCCTGCCATGCTTGGGCTGAATTTTGGCTGCAATTCTTGTTTTGGCATGTCATCGTACCAGAGCTAGGTTTTGGTATACAGGGGTTTTATCTTGCCCTAACCCTTGTAATTCTTATGTATACATAGAGCAAGCACACCACATTAAGCAACGAAATTGAATGCAGGAAGTTATTTTAATTCAGTAAGAGACACTGATGGAGAAGAAGGCAAATTGAAATAAAGCACAGAGAGCTATAGGGAACTATTCTTACTATTTGTGTCCATGCCATTGTAGCTTGTTTTCCCTAGATGCTGAATTACATCTTCATTCAGTATATTTTAGCTCGGTTTCACTGACATCAGCCTCGTTCTGTTGCCCTAACTTAGGAAAGCTCAGGGTTTGGCTCACTATTTTATCCCAGCCCTCAATTTAACAGAGGCTTTTCCTCTTCTAAAATTTACTTGAGTGTTGGTGTGAAGATGCTTTGGAAAAAAAGGGCTTCTGACAGACCTTGAGTCTGCTGCCAAGTTAGTTCTCTTTTTAAGGAAGCTTTACAAATTTTAATTAGAGTATTTCTACAAAATCCTTGAAGTACTAGTTTCATGCATTTTCTTACTTTTCAAGAGGAAGGAGTAGCTGTGGCTAAACCACAAAACCAAAGATGTTTGTTTAAAAAATATATAATAGATTTTCTGCAATCCATATCCACATTCAATGGGTGTACAATGTGTTTTCTAGTCTGTTTGCATGGCTGGTGATGTGTGATGGAAGCTTAAGCTGTAAATGAAATTCATTCCTAAAAGAATAGGTGACAAGGCAGTGTAAGATTGAATTCCCATTGCATGAATCACTTCATTTGCACATCTCTTTACACTTGATTGGACATACTGATACTTTAAATGCATTACAAATTTAATCAAAAGCACTAAATAAGACACACAACATTGAAATTACATCCAGGAAAACATCTGGGACTAGGGAGGGGGAATTATTCTTGCATAAAAAATAAAGATTCTATACTTTCATAAATTAATTGAATAAACAAAGGCATATTGAAGCTCCTCAGGAGTTTATGTAGAAGGTCAACTCATGGCATTTCCAGACTGCATATCAATGCATTGATCTGAATAGAATTTTGTATTTAAATAGCTTCTAGGATGACTCCATTGGACTTTTTCCTCTGCAGTCTGTTAATAGCGCTGAAATGAGATCAAGAGGACTTGATCAATGACGTGCAAAGTCATTCAGAGTGGTGTTATCAAGTTTGGGGGGCTGAAGGTTCAGTCTTGTAAAGTTCATTCACACAGATACATCCATTACCCTTTGAAGAACTATAGCTTAGGAAGGAACAAGGTCTTGAAGGGAGGTTGATAATAAAATGATTGCTTTACTATCCAGATAAAATCCCCTGAAGGTATCTGAAGCTGTTCTTTAACTTTGTGCACAGTACACAATCTTACCCCATTCATAAAATGTATTCTCTCCTCTTGAAATCAAACTCCAAAACACTTTATTTTTTTCCTCTCTAGATTTGCTCCGTACAGAAAACATGATAGATGAGGATAAGAGCAAGAAAGACTAGGAGATATAAAAGTTGAAAATTCTTCTCGGGTGACTAGGTAATTTCAAATATTTCAGAAAGGGCCTTCTCCTCCACCCGCTTTACATTATGGATACTTTTCTACTGATATTTTTCCCCCCAACAATTTTAAGTAGAGACCGAAAAGATTAAAATCAATCAGAGCAGCATAATGAATATATATAATTTTCTTTCTTACTGTGTGAGGAATCTGCACAGTTACATTTACATGTTAGAATACTATTAGAACAAAATTTGTAAGGTGAACACCTCAAAAATTTCATCTTTGACATTGTTTAATGAAATCCTAGGTGTGCAGTGCATATTGAAAGAAATAATTTGACAATTTTATATAAAAAAAAAAGTGGTGAAATTACTTCCAGCAGACCTGATAAAAATTTTCATTCATTGCTTATGAAACAGGCTATCATACTGTAGGAGAGTTATATTAAACTTAAATATTGCTGAGTAACTTCTTGAACTCTACAAAAAAAAAAACCCTGCCAATATTTTGGACCAAATTTGTCTAACATTCTTGTGCTAGAGGCCTCATTTTTTCACTATTTTCTCAGCTCAGGTGTCAATACTTAAGTGTAAATAAGGAAGCAAATAATAAGTACTGAACTGGTCTAAATCAGTACTGAGAGGTTTCTTGTTGCATAGGCACTTACTGAGCTCAAATATGTTGTTGCAATTTGCACCCTGGGTAGATTCAGTGAACGCCAGTGCTGTGCCCTGCTCACAGACTGTTCCAGCGACGCTTTGGGATACAACAACCTGAAATGCCCAGGACTTAAGATGGCATGCATGTAATGTTTGCTACTCGGGAACTGATAACCTGGACATCCCACCTACCCTTTCTTTTATTATTAGGATCAGGTTCATGAAAGGTAAAAGAATTTAAAATTTTGTAAATGGGAGGTTATTTCTGCAGAACAAACAGGTGAGCAATGACATTCTCCCCCATAATGCGCTATTGAAGGCAAATTACTGTAAATGAAACCAATTATGAAATCCAGGATGAAGAAATATTGTAATTTACAGGATTGTAATTCTATAGATTAATCTTTTCTTTACTGTCATTTATGTAGTAGAAAAGGCCTTGGTTTTGTGTAAGCCCTGCTCAGCAATAGCAAAAATAGCTCTCTATATCAACATTGTTTTGAGCACAAATCCAAAACATAGTCCCATACCAGCTACTGTGAAGGAAATTAACTCTGTCCCATTCAAAAAAGGCACAAAGATATGTTTTGAAATAGGTCAGTCCTTCATTTATTTTGATGTAGCAATATTCAAACCTGTTGCATTCAGTTCTGATGAGATACAAGGCTTAACTTTAGAAGTTGTTTATTATCTTAACTTGATTTGTCTTGCACAGAAGAGCAAACAGAAAAAAATCTTAGGTTCAGTTTCCAGCAGGTGTGGAGTATCCCATCTTTTTTTGGTCTTTTATTTTTTAAATTTGGACACGAATAAGAGACTTCGATCAGTATTTGAACAAGATGTCCAAAATCTGAATAGGATTTCAAAGACTTATAGACAAGTTCCTCTTCCTGCTGCTCTGATCTGACACATGACTGAGGCACAATATTTTGCCCGTCTTCCTCTTACATTAAGAAAAAAACACTGAAAACTACATTCTTCATAAATAAAGCTGGAAGGAAATTGGCCTGAATGAATAAATTGAACAGATGTGTCACCTTCTGTTATGCAGATAAAATAAATAGCCATGTTTTGTGAAAAAACTATCAAATTACCATCTACACAATGCAAAAACTCTCCTGTATAAATGAGCGAGTTCCTAGCACGTGTGGTAAGCTTGGTGGCTTCAAATCTGATTCTTTCTATGGCTATGTGCTGACTTCATGCTCCTTTGGTACTGAACAGCTTAAACTCCATCTTTGCTTGGGTTAGAAACGTCTTCTAAATCTTCAGATATTTATTTAAATTTACTCTCTAAGAATCTTATTGAAATGAGACAATGTAAAAAAAGCTGTTGTTTTCATTGTACAAAGACAGTGAGTATCATCAGATTTGTTTCTTCAGGTTTCTGTTTATTTTCCTGTTTGTAGAGGATTTTTTGGTGGAGGAAGTTTGCTTTTAAAGCAGGAGAAGTCAGGAGCTATCCTTATCCTAGTTTAGAGAGATGGACAATGAAAAATGGATTCATTGAAGTCTGGTTAAGGACCTGGTTTAAATTCTGGCTTTCTCTAACAGTAGAGAATGTGTTCTATTACTCAATTTCTTGGATTTAATCTAACAAATCTGTCAAGGCAAATATACAAGTTATTTCCTTTTGCATTTGTAATAGAAGCTGTTCTAAAGCTCATACTGAATTTCTGCCACAGAAAACTTTCTTGCTAGAGTTGCAATGTTTAGGGTGGTAGGAAAACCCTAAAGTCTTGTCTGTTTCTGGAAATATAAGCTTCTCATTGCATTTTTTTTTGTTTTGTTTATTTTAGTTTAGGTGTGTCGTCAGTGTTTGGGTACAGGGAAAATTCCATCTTGGTTAATTGTGTTCTATCTTTCCACTGGTCTGCAGTTAGACACAGTCATTTCCTTTTCTTTCAGCCCTATCTCTCACTGTGATGTTTATAAAAAGTGTTAAACAGATGCTTTCTTAAGATCCAGAAGTCAATGTATTTGCAACACAGATAAAGCAATTCCGGTGAACGCTCTGTGCTCTAGAAGGGTCTTGTTTTTTGGTGTTTGTTTTTTTTTTTAAATCCTGAAAACCTTACAGTAGTCCATAAGCAGTTTTAACAGAATTTGACATCCTTTAGAGATGGACGTAAACATCTTTCAGTCAGTCGTGTTTTTAAACTCTGAAAAAAAAAAAAGAGGCTGTCAAAAGAGGTAGAAAGGCTCATTGAATAAACAAAATTCCATTGACATCTTTAGTTAAAAAAAGCTGATGGAAGTTAAGAGCCATTGCTGTATTCTGTCTTAGCAAGGTGGGAGGACTGTGGACCTTGTTAAAGTATCAGTGTAGAGCCAGGCATTTTGGAGTGAGCTACAATAGATGTAAGCAGTTGAATACAACTGGGAATATGCACTCCTTGCAAATCTGTGCTCATTATTACAGCAGGTCCTAGCTTTGACTCTGCGGTCAATTAAGAGAAGAGCTAAGTCAAATAAGAAAGACTGTATCCATTGCATTAAGCCATCCATTCTTTCATTGTAGATTTTAGAATACTAATACTGAGATATTAAAAAAATCAGCCTTTTTAAGCCTGCAAAATTAAGAACCCATGGAGTAATTCCTGCCGGCACGCGCCTGCCTATGCAGTTTAAATTCAGTTCTTTTGCCTGTTTTAATTATGATCCTATAGTATTTTTCTGACAGGGTCCCTGCTTGATTTGGTGAACAAGATAGATGGCACTCATTTAATAACCTTCATTTAATAATTTGATAATCATCATTGTTTGGCATGAGGCCTTTTGCACCCCATTACTGAAACACTGAAGAATGAACTAATTATTTCTCCCCTAGCTTTTTTTGGCAGTGATTGTCACCAAATTTTGAAGCACTGCAAATGCTTTCTTCTAGCTTCACACCAAACCCATGAGGTGAGGCGATGATGCAGCCTTCATTTTACATCCAAAAAATAAAAATTAAGCCCATGGCTTCACTGGGTTGAAATTACACCCTAGTTTTTTGTATGTGAAGCCTGCATTTTTTCAGCCTCCTGGCTGTTGTGTCACAATTTTATCATTTCAGTGCCTAGGTCCTCATGTGAGTTACAGCTAGGATTTCTGCAGAACCATGCATTTTACATCCATAAAACCAAAGCACAGTATTCATATATATATTATATATTCATATATATATTCATATATATATTATATATTCGTACATATATTCATATATATACTGCAAAAATTTGTATTTTTAATGATCTCTCAGTCATTGACGAACAGTTAAAATCCAGGTTTTGGTCAACTTTCACTTGCCTTTTCTTGCTGTACAACTCTCTTTTAATTTGGACCCAACCAAGAAACATTGTTCCAAATATATGAATATTTTCTTGAGCTTCAGGAATTTTTTCATTCAAATCCAAGCCAACACATCTTCTCTCCACCTTTTTCTCTAGCACCCAAAACCTGCATTGGTCACCCATCCAAAACTCAACAATATTTTATTTCAGAAAGCAGATGCTCTTTCCACAGCACAAACTGTTCACTATTTCCAGGAGCACTGGTTTTTCCTTGGCTCTCAGACTGAGGGACTGTCGAAACATCAGAAATTTTTTCTCCTCAGTGGTCTACTCAGCCCTATGGAAAGCATGGTCTCCTTGGCCAGCCCTGGTGCCTTTTGTCCCCCTTTGCCCCATCCTTCTCTAACAAACCTCTCTTTACCTGCCCTGAAATGTTTGGTCTTTTTTTTTTTTTTTTCACTACATTGCATTCATTTGAAATTTTTACTTCCTCACAGGACTGGTAGGTGGGGAAATGGAGAACTTTGATGAATTATCACTCCCTGTCCTTATCTCGACCCATGGACCTTTCATTATATTTTCTCTCCCCTGTCCAGCTGAGGAGGGCAATGATAGAACAGCTTTGGTGGGCACCTGGCATCCAGCCAGGACCAACTCACCCCAGGTGCCCATCCTCCCGCAGCTGGAAATGCTGGCCATGTGCTCAGTGTCAACATCTTTGTGGGAGTTTTCACCGCAAAACTGAAGGAAATTTTGCTGAGCGTGTACAAACTGTTTTTTCCAGTGGTTTTAAGGTGATTTGAATTAGAGTGCAGTTCAAGGAGATGACACACTATGCCTACCTAACATGGAAAGACCTCTTCTTTCCCACTGTCACTCTCAGTGTTTGAAAATGTTATGAATGCTTCAAAACATTAAAATTACCTGCGAGTGTCACTTTTTTTTATTTAAACAGATGGGGAGTGGAGGGAGTTGAGTAACAGTATATATTTCACTGACTTTGCGCTTAGGGATGACCAAATCATTTTGGCTGAAAATGTCCAAGCAAATTCAGCCTGAGGCATACCCTGAGCTTGGAGAACTTGAGTCTTAGTGGCTTCAGTTTTTTATGAGTTTCCTGGACTTCAAACAAGAACATATAAATTGGAAGTATTATGCAATCTTAATAATAGGCTATGTTACCAATTTGCTCACAACAAACCAGCCAGCATAACTGAAATTCCTAGGTGTACTGTGCTTATTAAAAATGAGAGTTCTGTGACTTGCTGCTGACCTTCCAGCATAAATATATTGGAAAAAAGAAAAAAAAAGTAATGTTTTTTCTCTTCAAACTTGATTTTCTTCAATTTTCTCCAAGCCATAATGGATCGTATACTGCAAAAAAAGTTTTAGTTGTACTTGGCTTCTTATTCCATCCCTATAAGTGATCGCTTTCTTTTAAGTGATGGTTTCTGTAAACTTAACACAAAATCATAGATTCATGGAATGGCTTGGGATGGGAAGGGACCTTAAAGATCATCTCGTTCCAACTTCCCTACCGCGGATGGGGACACGTTTCAGTAGACCAGGTTGCTCAGGAGCCCATCCTGCCTGGTCTTGAGCATATCCAGGGATTAGCCAAAATGAAACAGATGAACAGAAGCTGATTTTTCACCCAGATGAGACAACATTGCTCTGGTTGTATAAAAGGTGTGGGAAAATAGCCCTGGTAGCTACTGTGAATAACCCAGGGATATGATCTATAGATTTTACTGTCTACAGGCACCAGTCTCTAGTACAATTTTTTTTCCTGAGGTGGAATTCCCCAGTAAATCAGCCACTGAGTTGAAGTTTTTCTTCTGAAACAAGCTTCTGAATTAGCCAAAACAGGCCTCAGGCACAGACATTAAAAACAAACTGGAAAACTGAAATAGTGGCTGCTCCAGGAGTAACAGGGCCTGGTTTTACCTTGATGCTCTTGCACATAAATCCAAATGGTCCTGAGCTGGTCTCATGGGCTTACACTGAGGTACAAAATGAGTGCTTACTTTTCTTTTTATCAGTGGTGTGTTTGTCCCGCAGCTAAATTAAGTATAGTTAACCTGGATTAAAAGAGCAGTGAAAGAAGTTTATTGGTTTTTCACCTATGTAAACAGATTAATTTAAGATCAGATTCTCTCACAGGCTTGGATTTCTAATGAGAGCTCAGTTTAAATGACAGATTTCACTGCTGTAAATTGAGGTAACCAACCTAGATTAAGCACCCCCAAAGAAAGGCGTTCTTCCAGCAAAGACAGATATGAAGCATATTCCTGTACAGTATGACTGAAGTCTTGGAAAGCTATTCTTTTGGAGAATTGATCAAGTAGCCATGACTCAGAAGCTACTCTGAAGCTGTCAGAAAAACACGGTTTTAGCCCTGAACACTGTAGAGAAGACTGATTTGTCTCAGCTGCTGTACTTTATTTTCTTGTTTTCTATATTCCCACAGGCTACCACAGTTTTTCTTTTTTCCTTCATCTTCTGTTTAGTAGGGATATTCTGGGTTTTTTCTTAAACTTACCTGCTGTAAGAGCAGTATTCAAGGCAACTTTGAGAAACTTTGATATGGCCATTTTTCAAAAAATTAATAATGTTAAACATGCTAAGCTTTGTAAATTCATTTTCAAGAATCTATTTTCCCAAAGTGTCAAATTCAGCAAGACATATCTGAAATAATTTTCAGGTTCTGCTACTGCTCTGCTGTGAGACACTGAGGCAGGTGTCTGCTGTCACAGCTCCCTCACTTGTAAAACGTGGATAAGAGATGTGTTCAAGTACCTGGAAATCTAGATGAGAAGTATCTTAGGGTAAAATGTTGCATAGCAAAAAGAACGTTTTGCTATGTTTTATAAACAATTCTGAAACGTCTGAAACGTAGTATTTGTAGTACTGGGAATGAGTTTTTACTACATACTTACTCTGGATTTTTTTCTTGTTTTTATAGACCATATTTTGCTCTGAGTTTTGCTGACATCTCCCGTGTGTTGGAAGACAGTTGGGGCACGTCTCTCTTTTTATAGTCACAGCCTGTTGACGAATCAAAATAAAGAAATGAAGTTACTGTCACAAAGCCTCAGTATTTATATCAGAGGTTGATGAAATTCTCAACCAATATACAGTAACATTTTTTAAAATCGCTTTCCTCTAGGTGACGGCAGGTTTCAGGGATTAAAAGTTAATACAAGTTGTATTATTCCATTTCCAGACTTGCAATTCCTCCTATAATAATGATAGACTGATTATTCTTTTAATTTTAAGCTTCTTGGCCTATTTCTGAGTGGTGCTGAATATCCACTGCTTCCAAGGAAATCAGAGTTGTGCCCTCTGCACTAAACGTCTGGAGCACCAAGCTTTGTGTTGTAGTCATGTATTAATTAAAAATTACAACAGCAAGTATGATGAGTTGGTTTATGTGTTTTGTTTTATTCCAGTTAGGATAATGTGAATCATTTTTATGACTTATTTAATGCAGACTTCTCTGTTAAGTAGCTGAACCACCTATCACTGTCTGTATGACTGGGCAGAATAACAATGCCTCTATTTTCTTCTATTCCTGGGTGTTTTCAGAATTGGCATAAGGAGATGAAGTGTATAGTATTAGGCTTGAATTCACAGAATCGTAGAACAGCCCGGGTTGGAAGGGACCCTAAAGACCATCTTGTTCCAACCCCCTGCCATGGGCAGGGACACCTTCCACTAGACCACGTTGCTCTAGAGCCCCATCCAGCCTGGCCTGGAACACTTCCAGAGATGGGGCAGCCACAGCTTCTCTGAAAAACCAGTTCCAGTGCCTCATTACCCTCACAGTAAAGAACTTCTTCCTAATATCCAATCTAAATCTACTCTCTGTCAGTTTGAAGGCATTCCCCTTTGTCCTGTCACTCCAGGCCCTCGGAAACTCCATCCTTGTTGTAAGCTCTCTTCAGGTACTGGAAGGCCACAATCGAGTCCTTTCTTTCTTCTGGGTGAATCTTTGTAGAAAGGAGCAAGTTTTTTATGTTCTTTCCTTAAATTGCACCCTGTGTGTGGAATTGCAAAAGTTTGGCTGTAAATTACTGATAAAAATGAGATTTTATAGTAATGGATAGCAAACTACTGTCAGGCGAGACACTTTGGTCTACTGAGAGTGACTACAATTTCCAATCCAAATGACTTTATCCCTTCCAGATCTGGTGTTTGAATTGCAAAGTTTTTAACTTCAGAGTTAAAGTTCTGCATAGATTTAGTTTTCATAGCTCAGGAATACAAATTCTCTGCATATATTATTGCTGCTGAGCTATATTGCTGTGGGAGTTTTAGAAAACCTCTACGAAGAGTCAACTGAACTCATCACTATATTTCTTTGTAGGTAGTACTGAAGTATATGGTAATTCGAAGTTTTCTATCTACATTAGAAAGTAAAATATTTTTCAGTTTGTACACAGAAATGATCTTTCTTGCATGTGAAGTTTGAGAGTGTAGTTAAAATAAATTCTGTGAAGGGAAATAAAATTATCCTTTTAAAAAAACAGCTGGAGGAAAGGTTCTACACTAAAGGGTCACATGTTATTTGATGACAGAGCTAACAACATTTTTAAAGTTTTGGGTTCGGGGTTTTTTCAGTAATCTTCTGAGACCCTTGATATTTTCCCTATAATTGAATCAATTTCTGCACAGAGAGTAAATGTTGGAGTCTGAAAGACAGGACTGCTGGGAATTTGGGTAAGCAAGGCACAGTTGAAGGACTCTAGACCTGCTGAGTCTTTAAGCAGAAAATAATACACAGCCAGTCACAAACTGGAGCTCTTGAGAAACAGAAAAAAGATTACGAAAATTATAACCTCAAGTGCCTTTTGCCATTTAGAATTAATCTTATTGAACAACCTGGTGCCCTTTCAGCTGAACTAGAGCCCTGGCCAAATTTCAAATCTATGTCCTACCTGACAGGTTTGTTTAAGTTTATAACCAAAGACTAAACCTGTGACTCACCTGTAACTTTCAGCAGATCCTACCGTGGCTCTTTTGTGTTAACAGAAGGAGATCCTGGCACTGCACCATGGCTGTGTTCCTTTGTTGATTGAGGGAAGCTCTGTGGAGGTGCTTTGAAAATTTGAGTTTAGTCGGAAAGGCCAGGAATATTCATTTTTTTCCAAGTTTGGCCAAATTATTTTCCAGGGTGGAGAAAAGACTATATTTTCTTGTAGCAAGGAGTGGTAGTATTTCCTAGATTAACACCTTTGCTTCCTTTGTGGAGTTAGAATAGCAGAGCTGCAGTGAAGACTCCTGGTGGTTCATATCCAGGAAGGAGCCTCCCTCTAGCTGAGTCTGTGGGAGCTGCACTAGCCTCTTGTCTGCTGAAGACAGCTATTTGCACATCTGACACACCATTAAAATGCCCATGAACACATTTTACACTTTTTTTAGCTTTTCTATGTTCTCATAAGTTCACACAGAATGAATGAACATAGCTGTTATTCTGGCTGGAGTTGGTCTCATTCAGCTGAAGGAGCACAACTTGCAGCACACACTGTTTCCAGCTTTGGAAATTAAGAACATCCATTTTGCAGTCAAAACCAGAGGATGCCTCTTGGAATGATACTTGCGTGGGCTATTGGTTGCACTGTGTCAGCTTGTGTCCTGCTCTTCCACTCCTCCATGCATCTGCACTTGTGGGATCACAGTACTGGCATCGTGATGCTGCAAACAAGCTCAGGCATCAGCCTGTGCACAGAGGCTTCGGTCTTCTCACTGCAATGCTTTCATGGCATCCACAGATGTGGTTAATGGTGAATTACGTGACAGGAGAAGCGCAAGTTCAGTCTCCACGGCATCTGCTGGACAGTGACAGCCCAGATTACAACGTGCAGTAACTCATGGGTGACGTTCGCTATCTGGTGTTGTGTCAGGGTGCATATTTGCAAAATAACAGGCAAATCTGCTCTGGACTAATATTCTGAATCAACGGTGGCTATTGAACTTTCACTGAATATTAACTTCTACTGCACTTGCCAAACACACTTAGCAAAATGATCATGCCAGCCCGAGCTATTGATTACAATGTAGATCTGCTACGGCTTGCCACTGCCAGTTCTGCCTATAGGTGATGCCAGGTGAATGCCCTGATACGATTTCAGTGTCATGGTGATGAGGACTTGTGAACTGTTCTTTGTGTGATGTCAGGTGGTTCCGTTTGCCTTTTGAGATAAAGCCATCTTTTCCTGCTCTGGTGGTAATTGTTAGCAGCTTACTATTGAATCTAGTTTATGTTGTGCTTTTTTTTTCGTTTGAACTACTCTACAATACCGATTAGATTAAAGGTCAAGTTTAGCAGTCTCTCTCCATAAACTCTAGAGTAAGCCTTTCTGATATCAAAGGGATTGTTTGGATGTAACTAGTGGGAGAACTGGCTCCTGTACTCTTGCTCAAGAGAAGTCAAAAGGTCGAAGTCCACCTAAAGATTCATGTTATCATCAGAAATGCAAATAAAGGAGATGGGAGTCACAAGGCTGGATGAAGGATGATGGGTCAGCATCTTGGGCACTCCTAGATGATGGCATGTGGAAATCCTGAAGGGAACTTCCAGGCATTGGATCCAGGGATATCATAAAGTAGTTAATTCAGTGGACTTTCTGCAGTGAATGGGGCCACAGCAACACGAAGTTTTACTGAGATATTTCTTGTCTTCCAGGCAATCGAGTCCTTTTGAAACATCCTGTGTTTGTACCCAAGTTTGCTATGCACTCATGCACTCTTGCACTCATGCACTCTTTTCCCATGGAGTAATTCCTTTGACTGAGGTCCACTAATTTACATTTTAGCATCACTGAGCATCCAGTGTTCCATTTCATGGCATTATTTTGTTGAAGAGTATTAACTCCTCAGCAGTGCAATTAATTAATTAATTAATTAGACTTTACCTACATAATGCAATAATAGTAGGCATCACGTATTCCCTGATTATTTGTCTTCTCAAAAAAGCTGTGGCTTGAAATGAGTAGATCTGCATTTTATGAAGTTTTGCAAAGGTTTATTTTTAAATGACAGGGCACTTCAGAGTTCTAATTTGCATTACTCTGCTTTCCTGTGATCATGACTTCGAGGAGCAGCGAAGCAACCTTTGAAAGCTGGTTCACTCGGACAGCTGGCAATAAAAGGCTGTGTGTCAGTAAGCATTATAGACCTGATAAGGGTCTGCGACTTGAACTATATGCAAAAGTGAAATGAACTAGTGTCCCTACTGATCATGACGTGCAAGGTCAGTGCAAACTACCGAAATATTGGATTGCAAATACGCTCTTGGCAATAAAAGTCCAGACTCAGTACAGCTTGATCATTATAGGGAAGCATAGCGCTGTGCAATAAAACCAACACTGCGTTTGAAATTAGTTCCTAAGGAAGGGTTATAAAATCTGAAGGAAGTTTAAAACTGATTTTTTTTCATTAATGTTTTTTCTTAGTGTTCTGTAATTCTCATTCCTGTGTCTTTTTAATTGTGCACTTCACCTCAGCTACAGTCACAGCTGAGGAAGGGAGTCCAGCTGAAGCCCAAAAGATCAATGAAAGGGAGGGAGAGGCAACTCCCTTTTCTTTTGTGTGCGTGTGTTGGTGTCTTTTTTCAATACTAGTGATGAATGTGAAAGCAATAAAGACGAGAAGATAAAAAGCTGGGATTTGAGAGAAAGAACTACTTCCCATAAGGACATTAAACCCACAAATGTACTGCCAGTGAAACTGCTGGAAGAAAAGAGTAGACGTAAGTTTAAAAATCTCTCTTTTTTTCTTTTTTTTTTTTGGTGAAGCTGCAGGATGATAAAAGCAGGACAGTGGACTTTAAAATTGGAAAAAGAAAATAAAAGCAAGCCAGGGGCTACATCCTGCCCATAAATTTCATGTGTTCTTGCAGCCATTTTTAAGTGCTTTTAACTCCAGTAAAACAATGGTCCAAACGACTGAAGACTTTTCCACATTACTGGAAACTTCACTGAAGTTAAAAGTTTCGGTATGAATTCTTACTGAATGACTCATCATATTTGATCATTTCATTAGACTTCAAGAGGAAGCAAAAACGGTGAGTCTGTTTGTTCTCTCATCTACAAAAGATGGTGGCCTTATCATGCGTCAGTGGACAACCTAAAACTGATTTATGCCCTCAGTTATCTGAATGAAAGGCACTGTTCCTCTAGTTCCAGGGTGCTTGCTGCTTTCCTACTGGCTGCCAAAAATGGGAAACTTGATTAGTAGTGACTGTACAGATAGTTGAAGAAATTGCAACTTAAAAAAAAGAGTGACAGGTCTAGCCAGGCTTGGGACACAGCAGCAGAGCTCCATTGATTTAGGCACAAAAATTCCAGGGTGGAGTTTATTCTTTTTTACCCCACAATGTTACATATCAAAAAGACATTAAAAAAGGAAATAAAACAGAGGAAAACCAAATAAACTTAATTCCCAACCCTCTTTAGGCACAGTTGCAGTGATCCTTGTGCACTAATGTTAACTGGTTTTCATGTGCCTGCAGGCACTTTACCTCTCCCATTTGCTCCTTAAGAATGAGAATTTGAGTTGACTTTGCAGAGAGATGGACTCCCAGATCCAGGAAGGAGGCTTGATGTTCTCCCAGCACAAAGGTTAAGGCTCTAATCCATCCCCTGGAGCTAAAACAAGGCGGTGTTAACCTTTTCCCCTCCTTACAGAACGCAATTGTTGTCAGGATATTTTGCAATGAATAAAGGTTACAGTTAAAAGCTTCCATTAACACATCTTCCCTATCAGCTTGGTTGCTGCCATTGTTCTGATTTCAAGATCACAAAGGTTCTGTAACATCATCATATTCGTCATGACACTAAATTACTGCTATTCACAGCTTGGGGAAACACCATCCTCCTCCTCCTCTTTGGCATGGTTATCGTAATTACTGAGCTTGGACTCACTGTCAATCCTTCATCAAGATCCATCCAGGGTGCTAAAAGTGCCTCATCTACCAACAAAGCGCAAACATTGCATGAATATCTGTAAACATAACTGTTCCCCTTGGGTTCCCTGTGTCTGTTACTTTGTCTGAAAACCAGATTTATGGGGTCAATTGAAAGAAATTACAGAAGAAATTGCTTTCTTCTCACGTCATGACGCTGATTTTCTGAGCACCTCTGAAATACCTTTATGTAAGAGCTTTTCTTTCTTGTTCGTCTATTCAGGTTTGCTGTCTGTTATGCCACAGCATAAAGGATACCAAGAAAGCTCTTGATTCACTTAACTGAATCAAAATCAAGTGTGGTTTGGCCACGTTCATTTTAGGTGTCCATTATCATAATGTGCCTGGCCTTTTTATTTAGCTAAATTGCTCTGTGGTTTGAGTGGTGAGGAAAGAGTCCTGATGTGTTTGTACCGTCCAACTTTTCAACACCATCCTGTACATTTCTCATAAAAGCACACTTGGAAAGAAAAATCCCTTGTTGCCACGTGGATAGATTTTAGGCAATTTTTTCCAAGAGCAGGCACCTTAACAGAGAAGGAGCTGAAGTTTTTTGTCCTCTTGAAGAACTGATTGCAGCTTCAAAGTATAATTTTATGGAATGTTTAATGTAACCCTATACAGCTGTTAGTTGTTTATATAAGATAGAACTATGTAGTATAAGTCAAAATGTGCAAAGCTGAGCTAAAATATGCCCATAACTTGCAGCTCTAAGGGTTCTTGTCTCAAGGCTATCTTCTAGCAAAAGCCATAAAATTTAGTCTTATAATTTTTACTGATTGTATAGCTCATGAATTTTCCAGCCTGATAATTACTGAATTCAATGTGCTTATCAAGTTCTTATGGCCTACTTGATCCACAGGTAAGATTAGCAGATTTTTAATTGGCTGGACTGAACTTTTAAGGACATTTTCTATCCTGTGGAATAAAACTTGTGAGCTAACCCTATTAGTCAGTTAAGACATTGGTGTGTATGGGATTTCAAATCCATCTTTGAGCCCAAACTCCTAGGTCTGGGAAGGAAAGTGAAATCCACAGCAAGGCTGCAAAGGTGTATCAAAGCTCTCAGGCCTAGCCTGCTCACTGAGAAGGCAGTAGAAGGAGATAGTAATCTACCAGGTAGTTTAATTAGCAGCTCAGCAGTCCTCAAATCCCACAGCTTTGTGTATCAAACCCAAAATCACAGTTTGGCAAAAGACTTGCTCCTAACAAGCCAAAACCTTTGCTGCACTTCTTCCATGCACCCATCTTGCCTTCTGATAGATTTATTAGAAGATGGAGTATAATTCTAAACAAGAAAAAAGAGGGTTAAAGTTTTGGAAAATAGGTTGAGTTCTACTCTGCAGCTCTGGCAAAGAAAAATCAGACCTTAATTTCTCTTGGATTTTAGTGGGAGGCTTTGCTAGCTGGGGAGCACACTAACACAGAAACAGACATGAGTCTCTGTATAAAACTGCCTTTTGGGCATAATTCACCACTCTTTTTTAAAGATGTGTTTTAAATACTCTGAGGTTTAGTCAAAATAACGGAAAATTTGAATATATGTATCCTTACTGGTCCAAGAACAAGAAATTTCAATCTAAGACAGTACAGATAACATGGTATCTTTTATTGAAACAAGAATATTAATCTAATCTTTATATAGTAATACTTCCAGAAGCAGAACTTCTGGGCCCTTAAGCTTGAACTTTATAAAATATTCTTGTTCCAATAAGAAGTATCACATTATCTACCTTGTCTACTTAAATGCATGTTTAAAATGATGGATTAGCGGCTATTTTGGGTGCATTTTTACTGTGTTGTTATCTTGAGTCTCACTTAACTTACGTAATTGTTTTCAAAGTTATAAATGTGTACTCTTAATATGCCAAACTTAATCATGATCTCTTTTTTCTCTATGCTTTAGTCACACTTTCAAAAGCAGAGTTTATACAGTCCCAGAGTGTTGTATTGATATATTCTTGATTTATTTTTATTATATTTTACTTTATTTTTGTCAGCAAGACAAAATACTTTCAGGAAAAGAGGACAGCTTTTAATGACTTTTATGCAGAAAGACCAGGTAAAAATAGCTAAAAGCCCTCCATAAAATGATTATTTCTGGAAGTGTGATATCTGTGGAGACACTACAGTTGTTTCAGTGTAGAGGAAAGATTGTGTTAACAATCACTACCACTATCAAACACTGCATGATTGATAACATTTGTGAATCCCAATCCTTTAATTGCAGTGATTGTTTGCATCACTGGTTAGTTGGACCTGTAGAGATATACACCAACGAATGCAGCTCAGGGAGCTTACTGTGATTGTACACGATCTACAGGCCTGGCCCACATCAAATAGCAACCTAGAGCCTGAGAAAAGTAGGGAGGTAGAAGAAAAACAGGAGTAACTGTACAAGAGTAACATGGTGGTATTCGCAGAGATCAGGCCTTGAAGGGCACTTGTAGATGCTTAAATGCAGTTTCAGACCTTTTATCCCCACTGAAGTAAGGGTACTGCCTACTGCACAGAAATGTACTAAAAATAGCAGGTTTTCTCCCTGAAGACCTACCTGAAAAGTGTGTGATATGCAGGTCAACACTTAATTTTGCCATTTGATTGGGGAATGAAAAGTTAAATAGAAAACTTTTTCACCTGCACCAGTTTGGGTTCAGAGAGAGCTTGAACAAAGGATGCAAACCAGTTCCCGTTGCAATAAAAAAGGAAATCCTAAGCAGAACTACTTTTGTAATTTTTCCCAAGGTTTCACTGGAGGAGTGTTTTGGAACTGCTGCCAGGCCTCCCTTGAAGCACTAAGAGATGGGGGCTGTCCAAGGGATGTGCTGCAGCAGAGCATCTCCCCTGCCAAGCTTGACCACTTTGTGGGCTGTGGCATCTGGCTCTGGGCCTTCCGGGAAAAAGAAGCTTGCAATGAGCTTTCATCATTTCATGGCCACAAAAGACATAACCCTGCTAAGGGAATGACAGAAGGCTGCGAGATTCACTTGGGCCTTTATAAGGTGCTTTTTTTTTATATCTGAGGTTTTCAGAGTGGTTCAGAAATCCGAAGTCTCCTCCGGAAAATACTGATAGGTTTTAAGAGCTGGTTTCTTGATGAAGAAATAAAAAAATTACAAAGTCTGAGTGTATACTGTGTTATAACCACCACTCATAGGTGGTTAGAGAAAGATAATATGCAGATAGATTTCCTACCTTTCACCACCTTTCTCCCAAATTTCAGTTAAAATAGTAGCCCACTCTCTGGAAGCACCACTTTTCCAAGAGCCTTGTATGTCTGGAGAGTTCAGCACAGTGCACTCATTTGCTTTTTGATAATGGAGTCCTGAAGTATTTCTTTTTAAAAAATGTTCAAAAAGGTTTAAAAAATTTTAAAATGTTTGAATAGCAAGAGATTTTGTACATCTATAACAGTACTTTCTGGTAAATTCTGAAATAGAAATTGGTGTTTGACACCTTCAGGAGGTGCTTTGACTTTGTGATACATCACAGATAAGCTCTGTAGCTTATCTGCACATATCCTGTGCAGGGACCAGTGCTAGGAAGCAAAGAACAACTGAAACTGTCAGGAGCACAGAAGCCAGCAGCAAAGGTGAAGCTACAGGAAAAAAAATTAGGAACAATCCTAATGTTGCCACAGGTTTGTTGAGGACTGTGTGGGAGCTTGGACAAACCCAAAATGAATCAGAGATCAGCTATGGCATAAGTGGGATATCAGTGATCAGCTACAGCACCTCTGTTCAGCTGTCAAATGCTCCTGGTGGAGGAGTGGGAGCTTAACAGCTGAGAAAGAAGCCAAGTCTGAGAGGTGTAAGGAAAAACAGCAGCTGCCACAGAACTGCTAGTTTTGTGGTTATCATCTATACTGCTCACTTCGGGGCTTTAGATGAGGAACGTTTTGGGGCACCCCTACATCTGTGGGAAGGGAGCAGACCCTACTTCTGTTTGGCAGCCTGAATGTGCACATCTTCTGTGAGACCAGAGAAGGGAGTCTGTAGAAGAAGCTGCTTCCACCTATATTTATCCAGGCTCCTTTCAGTTATCCATTCCTAGATAAATTCTTTCAAAGGTGGTGCCAAAACTGCAAGCTGCTGGTCAACTTTTGCAAGGCTGCCTGAATGACTCACCTCATTTCTCAGATTACTGATAAAACACGGGGGAAATAAAAAAAAACACCATAAAAGTCTAGTGGGATTGAAAGCTCTTGGCAAGCCTGAACTGTCATTTTGTAGGCACAATTACTTCTGGCTGAGGTGGGTCTATGAAAGATGCAGCTGAACTCATGCTGGAAGTGCCTTGGGTTGAATTAGAGTGATTCAGGTTGACGAACAAAGTCCTGCTTGTAGACATGGATGAAAAACCTAGCCCCAAGCTCCCCTATTCCTCACTGCAGTAGTTCTTTCCTGTGAATGTGTGCAGTGGAGGGCACTAAAATGCCAATTTGCTGGAAAGCAAAACAAAGGACAAAAGGCTACTCCATTCTTCTAGTAAGTGTGTAAAATTTAGTAGTTATCAAGGATGAAAAAATGGAGCTCATTCATCAGAGTTTGTAGCTTGTTGATATAATGAATTATCCTAACAGAAGTCCCAAAGCAGCAAATACTTCAGTCACAGTGCTTAGAAATCATGTCAGAAAGAGAATTAGGAGTATGATACAAAGTAATGAAGAGTGTGGAAGTGGTGGAATGTAGAATTGTTCAAAAAATACATAGATGTGGCACCTGGGATCAAGGTTTTGTGGTGAACTCAATGATCTTGGAGGTCTTTTCCAACACAAACAATTCTATGATTCTCTGATTCACTGATACAGATGAGTGGTTCACATCCAGCCTAGTTCTTTTGGGGCTGGACTTTTAATTTTCTCATGATGGCTCTGGATCTTTCTGAAAGAGGTTTGGTAACCTTCTTTTGTTGTAAATATGTCCAGATATCAGCAATTCTGTAATAAGCAGCACTTCCTACAAAGAAGGCAATGAGAAAATAGACTAATTAAAGTTCTTAATTAAAGCCTCTGCAAGAACAGCACTGAAAAGAATTCAGAAACTTATCTCTTAAACAGATCCTTCTTGGCCACAATTGTAATACAGTGCTGATGAAGGATAGGAAAACTTTGTCCCCGGGTATCGTTCATGTGTAAGAAATGAACAATAAATGATCTTTAAAACCAACACATATTAAGCTGGCACCTTTCTCAGGCATTGGAATCAATTTAGTAAAGCTGGGGGAAAAATGTAAGGTTGGCACTTGGTAAATTTATATGCAAAAAATTAAAAACAGGACATCCTCCCAGCTGGATTTTTCCAGACTCTCATCAGTTTTTGTTGCTTTGTTTATTGAACATTTCAATATCTTTGTCTTCATAAATCCGCTATATGCATGGGGTCAATTATAAACCCGGTGGAGTGGGTTTGGCAGAGATTAGGTTCAGAACTGGGAAACATTGTTTATTTTGTTTGTCTGCATCACTTTATAATTTACTAGAGTACATTGTTTCCCTTTTGTAGCAATGTTTGTCATGTGAAAAGGTGTCTTAGGTTACAATGTAAGATGTAACCAAAAGTACCTATTCTATCACCATATAGAGGATAGGGGGAGGAACCAAGCATTCCCACCTGGATATAATCTGAGGTTTGGAACACCACAGGCAGCCCATACCTACTGGATTCCCAGATGACAAGAGTTACATAACCACCACTGGACCTTCAGAGGAAGACCAGACCCTTCTACAGGATCACTTCTTCAACAGGACCACTTTATCTGGACTGCTACCACCACCCTGACTAACAGGGTGTCAGGTTGTATCCTGACTCTGTCAGTGTTCTTGTACTATTGCGTTTATTTTAATTTTCCTATTAAATTATAATTCTGACTTGTGATCTCCCACTGGTTTGTTTTCAAACTAGTACAACAGGCGCTAGTTTAAGTTCTGGGAGGAGAGGTCATTGCCTCAGCAAGGCATGATTAAGATCTTAGCTTCAGTACCCGGAATTCCACACTCAAATATGTGCCTTTAGAGTTTCCTACATCAGTGTGTGTGTCTTGACAGATATGTTCTCCTTTTCATAACAGTCAGCCAAGAGAACACTCTAATAATTCAGACTGAAAGAGGAATGATGAAATTCGGTGGTCCAGATATAGATGAGAAGAGACAAGGAATTTTCCTTCACACCACAACCAAGAAGAAAAAGATGGCTCTTACTTTTATTCAAATCCTTTATTTCAGCAGGTCATGTTTAAAACAATTTCAGCAAAAATGTTCACTAGGCAAAAAATTTATGTTAATTTTATCTCACATTCTAACAGATTCAACACAAAGGCTTTGTGTCTGTCTCCTCAGAAGGTGTCATTGCAGGCAGTAGGTCAGACATGATCTTCAGCTGAACAGCAAGAGTGGTACCAGAATGCCTCTTGGGCAGGAGTGGAAGAAGAACCTGATGAGAACCATGTCTTGGAGTGAGGCAGCGTGAAGAAGGAAAATTGATGTGTTCAAGTGGAAGGAATGAAGAAAGGCCTGTCTTGCCCAGCTAGAGGGTCATTTGGGGTCATTTTTTCTGGGCATTTCGAAAGAAAAGACTGTGTTTGAGAGACTAAAATCTACTCTGAGGGTGTGTTTAAAAAGAAGGTTGTTTTTGGAACCAAGGCTAAACTTCAGGAATCCAGAATTAAAGGAATAGAGGTGGAGTGCAGGGAGAAGTTAGAGAAATGTTCAGCCCTTGTCCTGTGGTCAGGTTGACTTTGTCAACACTTTGTTTTCACCACAACTACTAGTAATTTGAGTCATTTATGCAATTAGTTCTTGATATGTGCATACTTTGGAAGAGAAAAGTATTTCTGGTGGTTCAGCTCTTTGGTTATCAGCGAATAATTTTTTCCTATGTATGGCCTGGTTCATTCCTTTTTTCTGTATTAGTTACGAATCTCCCCTTAAAATTTAAGTACAAATCCCCAGTAGAGATGGTTGTAAGCATTGCACTGTGTCATTAGCTCTTACAGCACCAAAAACCAATGAAATAGAGGCAGTAACAAAAGGCAACAGCATAATAATTTTGATCTGTGCTTCTTGTTTCTATGACTGACCAGCAGAACTACAAGAAAATCCTTTAACCTTTCTTGCTGCAGTAACAAGACAATCTTGATACATCTACTGAGCTTTGGCTTAATAAATTTCTATAAAGTGCTTTGATCAGTTTATTTAAATATAAGGCATGAGTGAAGCAAGGCCTGCTCTTAATGCTGTATTTTCTAGTGCTGAGATGAACACTGATAGAACTAAAAAAAAAAAAGAAGAATACAGATGTAACCTGGAAAAATGTTTTGCACATTCCCTGTATGCTTTATCTTCCTTATTTTTCCCCAAGGAAAGAAAAGTAAAGTGTAATGGCAAAAAGTAGGATATTTAGCCAATTTTTTACAGAGGAGAAAAGCAAAATTCCTTACTGAAAAGTAGGACAATTCTACCAAAAGTAGGGCATCTTACTGCACGTTAAGTACCTTTGGATTATGTGTGTTGTATCACGCTTACTTTGCACACACAATTAGTTCAAAGCGGGACTTCCCACATGAGTTAACTGAGGAAGATTTATCTCACTAGATAAAGCCACAGCACCACATTAAACGGGGTCAGAACACGCCCGTCAAGAAAATAATCTGGAGAGCAGCTATAACTGGCTGAGCTCATGTGAAAAATGAAAATGTCACTGGCACTTAGGCTAGAGATCAAATCAGATGGGAAAAACGGAGGAGATCAGTGATGCTGGAGCAGTTTACAGAGATTAAAAGTGTAGACCTGAGCAGCTAAATTTGTGCTTAGATTAACTGCACAACCTGTGAAGTTCGTGTGCTTTTAAGGATGAGATCATTTCAATGTTGGCAAAGGGTGCAAAAGACAACACGATGGAGAATTTTTTAACGGATTTTTTTCATAAAGAATTAATGGATAAATCACTTTTTGGGGTCTGGGTGGCACTTTGAGGACAGTACTTCCAGGAACCCTCATCCAGAAGCAATGGGTCTACAAGTATATCACGTGTGGACTGATTATTTACATTCCGTAAGAGAGGGTGTGGGAGTTGTTGGGCTGTGTCCTTGCAAAGGGTGTAAGTACACGGACCAGGTAAAACATTCCTGGCTAGACCTAGAAAGGAGCCCTGCTCCAGAGGACAACCTAGAGCTTTGAGTTAGGCTGCTTAGCTTCTTACACTGCACGTGGAGAGTTAGCAGAACTTCCTGAGGCTTGAAGCAGAGATAGAAAGCCAGCATGATCTGAAGACTGCTTTTCCGACACAACTTCTCAAACATTTTATCCCGTTCCATTTGAAAATTAGCTTACACAGACACATCTGTGATTTTTTTTTTTTCAGGAGATATGCTGAAATATGATCTGACAGTGTAAAAGGTATGTGGGAGAGTGAAGGTGAGGGCGTATTAGTATGCAGAAACTTGGTGTAATTGCAGTGCACTACTCCTTTCCTGCAAAATAAATAGGTATATTTGCAAGCAGGGCCTGCTTGGCCTGTCTGTCTGAACCAGAGACCTTCCAGTTTTGCTTGTGTACAGTCAAAAGATGCTTCTATTGGCAAGAAGGAAGGGCCAGTGCTCCTTCACAAGGTTATTTACAGACATAATTCTAAAGGAGAAATTTCCCTCCATCTGTGTCAGAAACAAATGTCAGCACCCAAGGTACAGAAACCATCTTTTTCCTGGTTTTAAATTTGTAAGACTTCATGAAGTGAGTTAATAAAGGCAGTGGCTGCGAAGACATGTCTCAGAGCATGGAGGTGGAAGTCAGTAAGATCTGAAACATAATTTACATTTGAGAAGTGATGCAACCAGAAATTAGGTTTCCCTCAGAGTTTCTAAGAGATTGAAAAGAAGTGTGGGTGTTGTCTCTCAATTAAATCTGTGTCTGACCCGCAAATTGTCTAACTGGGATTTAAGTAAAATAGGCAGAGCTTCAAACATCAGAACTCCCGTGTTTCTAAGCTATGGAAGGATTTGCTGTGGGGAGTGCCAATGTGCAGCTGAATAACAAAAAATTGCAGACTTTAATATCTTTTCAAGGCATAAAGACTGATCCCAGGCTCCCCATTGACAGAGAGACATGAATAAGATGGCTCAAGGACTGAAAATACCCGTCTACAGATATCTCCAGCAACACTGAAATAGGAAATGACACCTCTTGACAATCTCCTGTGCACTGAGTGAAAACATCTTTGCCCAAGATGTAGGAAAACGGGGAGACCACATACAAAGTACTGAAACTTCAGAGAAAAGCTAGATCAGATTAATGATTTTCAGTTACTGTGTTCAAACTACACCCAACTGCACAAAAAATGAGACCAAAGAGAACTGAAGTTCGCATTAAAGACAACTCATGGGCAATCTAATAGCTCAACTGGAGGGATGATCAAGTGCCCTTAGCAGGACAAAAAACTGCTGAGGGGGTGGATTGATGGCCAAAAACATTAGTCCAGAGCTTTATGGGCTGCCCCACTGTAAACAAAGAGCCCAGTTGTTGTCTGTTGAAAGTAGAAAGCCAGGAGAAAAAGTTGGGTGCATTTTGACAAGAATGTGATAACCTTCATATTGTCCTTTCCATATCAACAATCGCTGAATGCTGTGAATTTTGACTAGTGTCCCAGGCCAGAGAGACTATTCTCTACATGTTTTTAGTTCCTAGGGTTTACAGGGGAATATGTGACACCTCTCCACTGACTTAAATGAAATTGAGAAGCAGCATTGTATGTCCTTTGTTTTGTTTTCTTTAATTTATGTCTGAGTTCTTCATTTTTCAATCCTTAATATTGCATTATTCTATCCAGCTGCAACGCTGAAGTTTAGAGAGATGCTACTTTGAGAACAGGCACAATGTTTTGTAATATGCAAATAAATGGCCCTCTAGAACTCCTGGATGAATAAATCAAAAATTTTACCTTGAGAAAACAGTTGAGGGAGATTAGGGAAGTGATTTTTTTTTTTTTGGTGGTGGTTTTGTTTGTTTGTTTTTTGTTTGTTTGTTTGGGTTTTTGTTGTTGTTGTGGTGGTGGTTTTTGGGGTTTTGTTTGGTTGGTTGGTGTTTCATTTTGTTTTGTTTTTGTGGTTTTTCTTAGGGGTTTTTCTGTTTGTTTTTTTTTGTTATGTAAACTGTCTCCTAAAAAGGCAAAGTTAGAAGTTACCACAGGCTTCAAAGGATAAGTGGGAGAAGTGGAGTCTCTCCAGAAAAGAGGGAAATACTTGTCACCTATCAGGACTAATCTTCTTCAAATGTTTGAGAAAATGTGATCAAGTTTAATTCTTTATTCTTCTTCTTACCAGCCTTGTCTATTTATCTGATGGGAAGGCTGCAAAGAGATTATCCCATACAAGAGAGAAGACTTCCTGATCCAAATATTTAAAGTCACAAAAAAAAGCCAGTGTTAGCTTAAATGTAATGCATCTTTCTTCTGGTCCTGTTACTGTGACTTCTGAGATGCTGGAGCAGCTTCATGAGGATGAGGATTCCAACAACTCCAGGAACATGTTTGTGATCTCCAAAGTGCTGTGATGACACTGAAAATACTTCCCCAGAATCAAGTTATGATAGATAAAATTGCTGGAGTTTCTTATGTGGATGTATTTTTGTTACTTACAATTCTTTTTTTAAAAAAGTTTTGATTCTGCAGCTTCTCATTTGAATATAACTAAAATTGAAAAATGGTTATATTATATAATGCCTATCTGTATCCTTCTGCAAGTGAAAAATTATCACTACGCTATTTGTTTTTTAAATTAACTTGTTCTAACCCTTATCCTGTTACTTTAAGGCTGATTTCTACTCACAGTATCTCACTTGTGCAATAAGTAACTTCCACTTCTTGTGATTTTGCAAACCTGAATGCATTCATTATGTCTTGATTTGATAGAAGGTCCAGCCACAACTATTTAGTAAGGCAGAATAAGCGACTCCATTTCTGTATCTGTGCAACTTCATCAGTGCTAAGTAGTTTCACAAATGCATTGAAATCATCTCTAATTTGAGTCAAGGTCACGTAAATTAAAGCTTATTTAAAATTAAGGCGTGTTCTTTCTGGCCAGCCCAAATCTCCCAGTCCACAATAATACAAACTGTCACACATACAATATTTCTTCTGCTGAGCATGATATAAATTATTACTAATCATATTCCCCTCTGAGTGATTCTTGCCTAGCTACATTTAGTGCAGTGAGCAGAGATTCAGTTTTAAGGGAGGTTAACGGTGTGAGGAAATTAAAGAACCATGGACCACAGCTCTGGTGAAGATTTGGGCTACAGTTATTAAAATATTCAGAGATGTAGGTAAATTTCTGCAAGCTGAAGTGTCAGGTATGTGTAAATAAATAAATACTTTAGACTAGGACACCTCAGACTTCAAATCAAACAGCGTCCAGAGAAAAGAAGGTAGTTCATCATGCATTTGCTGAGTAAAGAACTTCCAGCCATCGTTTCAGCAATCCCAGTATCTGTTTAGACCCTTTTAAGTAGACATTTAAGCCATGTTTTCTGTACACACTAATTGTGATGACCATGACTGAAGCTGTCTTCTCTAATTGAGAAGTTCCTGAGGCACTGAATGGGCACAGTTATTTCTTTGTAACCTTTGGAAATTTCAGCAAGTGCTCCCCACTGTTTCATGAGTGTTCATTCACGTTTTAGTTTTCTACTTCCATGTTTTTGGTCTTAAATGGATTCCTTTCTTCAGTTCATAGGAGAGGTTTTCATATTCCCATCCCTGAAAGTGTTCAAGGCCAGGTTGGATGGGGCTCTAAGCAGCCTGTGGTAGTGGAAGATGCCCTTGGCTATGGCAGAGGACTGGAACTAGATGAACCTTAAGGTCCCTTTGAACCCAGACCATTCTACGATTCTATGATATGTCTAAGAATAAAAGCCACTGCCAAACATGAACATTTCAAACAGGTGGAAGGATGCCTTGATTTTTCTCAGCATAAGGCCGGAATTCCTAGTACAGGAAAAAGCTTTTACACAGAATAAAAGTGGGATCTGTTGACAGGAACTACAGTTTGAATGCCATCAAACATACTTTTACTCCCTTTTCCTCCCAGTCTCTTTGCTTTCACATGACTGCTGTTCAGGATTTCACTTTCAAATAAATATTTGGCACTTGTATCCAAAAAGACAAACAAATACGTAGAGAAAAATTTGCCTGAGTAAGTGAACACTCCTATTCAAAATTCTGTGGCTAGATGAAAGGATAAGTGACAACAGTGATGAATAAATAGTGCCTGGGCCTGCCAAAACCCAGCATTAGAAAGTATAAACAAAGCAGTACAGAAAACAGATGGATTCATTTTAAGTTTTATCCTTTTTCAGTCAAGAGATGCTAATGAGGCAACTTTGCTTTGCACCATGACCCCGACACAGTGTGTGCCAGCACCAGCAAGGGGAGGGACTGGCGCAGGGTCCGAGTGCCAGCACACAGCTGCCTTCCCCCAGGGCCAAGTCATTATCACCAAAACTACAAAAACCCAGCGTGGATCTTCCTGCTGAATAATGACTGAAGAGAACCGCAAGCGTCGCCACAGCAATGTCACTCCAGTAATTAGGTATTTGCGAGTATTTGCGCTGGATTCATCACAGAAAGTAGAAACGTGGGGATTTGCTTGCTGGGTGTTGGGGGGGAGAGGAGGAGGGTTGGTGCTGAGATGAACTGAAATCTGGTGAGGTTTTACAGGCATGGGAACTGCTCCATCAAATCAGCCCCGTTGCCTGTTTACTTTGAGGGTGGCCAAATCTCGGTGGGTATCGGAGGCAGGTGCAGTCTGCTCGGCAATTGGCACCAACGCCATATGGCAACTTTTTCCTGAGGAAATCAGCCTTTTATCTGCTCCTCTTGGAACTCAAGGAACAAAGGTTGCTATGAAAAATATAGCTTGCGGGGGTTTCAATTTCAAATTGGTTAAAACAAATTTTAAATATAACGAAGTTATGCTTGAAATAAAACTCTGAATTTGAAAATTACGTATATTTAGCAAGCTCTCGTCTAAATATCCAAAACATAACATGTCTGGACAAAAAGCCAAGAAAAAACATACCTTTGCACATGTGGATTTGGATATTGTTTCTAGAAGGAAATTATAAGAGAAATAACATCTCCCAATGACAATTGCCTATTCTTAAAGATCTCAAGGGAAATTTCTAGCATTGGGTCTCAACTTTTCTGTGGTCTCATCTGCACCAGAGCCTGCTGCTGCCTGCTGCTCTTCTGCGGACTCTCCTCCCTGTGCTGCACCTCTCTGTCTCTGTTGCCTTCTTCCCTGTGCCTTTGACACTGTTTCCTTTTAGAAGGAGAGTTGTTCCCCTGTTTTGCCCGACAGCTTTCTCCTTGCATCACTGGCAGCTCAAACATATTTATTTCTATTTAAAAAACCCCATTATATATATATAGTGATGTATCCAGCCTGTGCTGCTAACAGATGAAATGTCTTTTGCTAGAACTATGTAAAGTCACTTCTCACACATATTTTCCTTCCAGGCATTGTGAAAACTGCTTCTGGTCTTTGATCCTGTTCTGGGAAGCTCACATGTGACCCAGGTATAATTATGGCCTTCATAGCCAGCACTGGTGGGATCTGTGTTGGGACACCTGCGAGCTGGAATGTGTCTCACCTGTTGGAATAAGTATTTTATAGCTACATGAAAGGCAGAGGAAATATATAGCTGTAAGGTTATTTTAAAGAGAAGCCAAGAAAAACCAAGGCTGTGACTTCTCAGCAAGCAGGGAATTGAATTCATAAAACAAATGTGTTCGAAAACAAAAACCATGATGCTCCCTGCTTTCTCTTCCATTTTTCATGTCATACAACTCACCTTCAGTAAACCCAGTTATCCGACAAGGCTTTTCATAAAGTAAGGTATTCATATGTATACACACACTCAAATATATATTTGAGATACAATTTCCCTGCAATAACTCTGTAGTCGTACATGAAGCTAAATGAAGAATTGACCCTAATTCTTTGACTGCACAAGAGAAAGAGGCCTAATGGCTCTTCTGTGCTTAGCTATACTTGCTGAAAGGAGTTCAATAGCATAATAATGTTGCTGCCTTCTGCTGTCATTTCTTAGGTTATCTATCATCTGGTTGATTGGAACACATTCCCAAAAGAGTTCTGGTATTCTAGATCATTTCCTAATCAAATAGGGTCATTACTTACGTAATTTTCCTTGTCCTGTGGAGGAAGGACATGTATATTATTGTTCATTCCATCAGATTTGAAATCAAAATCATATCATAGTCCCATTTCCCATCCTCCCCTATCCTTGATTCCCTCTTATCTAGTCATTTGGAGGATGCCATCATGCTTGTACTTTCTTACCAAGGAAGGTGTGTTATAAAATAGATTAATTTTTGACAAACAGTGGGGGCTTTATGAGATTGCAGAAGAGCCATGTACCATATTCACCACCCCAGCTGCTGAGTTTTCTTGGCTGCTGCTATAATTTTGTTGCACTAATCAGCCACAAGATGATAATAGTCATGTAAGGCGAGCAATTACTGGGTTTCCTGGGATAGTCCAACCACAGGGACTATTCCTAATTTAAAGAAGCTGTAACTGCCAGTATATATGCATATATTTTTCTTAAACATTTCTAACTATAGTTATCAAGTGAAATAATAAATTGTATTCCCTGTTGTTTTCGTGCAGGGACTGTGCCTAATCCTGGAATTACTGACATCTGTATATCATTTCAGTGGTAAATTACAGCTGGGACATGCTAACCCCAAAGTGTGAGTAAGAGCTGCTCCTAAATGATTGGAAACTTCTTGGCAATTTATAGTTGAATTATAATAATTAGCTTAGTCTTCATTCTCTTTTGATAGTTGTGTAAAATTTGTGCTATTTTCTTAGCACCAGAGTTGATTGTTTAATCAGCAAGAAGAATGGTCTTTCTGGTGAAGATTAGATTTCTACTAAGCCTCATTTTGTGTTAATTGTCTCATTGACAACTTCCTCTCCTTCTCCCCTTCCCCCATATAAGCACAGGAATGATGGAAACCTGGAATTAATATTTCCATGGAGATGATGTAATTTCCTGACTTGCTCCAAAATAATCTGAATTTCAAAACTCTTTTAACTACTAATTTGAGGAAAGGTATAATAAATAATACAAATATATTAATGGTTAAACATTATCTCATTTTAGATAGTTTATGCCCAGTTCTCGAATAATGCATTCTGTGCTTGCCTAACAAGAGACTAAGCACAAGATATACAACAGTGAAACTCAAAATTTGTGCTATTTATCTCTGTTTCCAGTAAATAAGATTAGAGTAACTGTTTATACATCTGTTAAAAGCTACTCGCCTTGAAAACAAAAATGAATAACTAGTTTTTCATTTGTGAGATGGGGGAAAATTGTAAGGAGGTTAGAAATTAACTTTATTTCTCAAAATGAATGGGTTCTAGCCCTTGTATCCATGTCATGACTATCCTAGGAAAAGTAAAATTAAAGCTTTTTTAGACAAGGGCTGAAAATTTAAATAACAGTCTAAGATTCACATGCAGCAGTGAATTTGGCCTTTGACTGCCATACTTTGTATTGTTCAGCTGGTGTAATAGTAATTATGGGATGTCGCTGTTGTACCGCGAACAGCGAGAAAGGACACAACCAAGTTCAGGAAAAGTAGAATAATTTATTAACATACAGACAGGTTTTTATCCCTTAGCTCGCTAGGATGGCATAAGGTGATTGGTTCTTTGACCCACCACCTCTCAGAATGATTGGTGGAGGTTATTTGAAATTATTTTCTTCGGAATATCCTAACAAGACTGCTGAACAACAGCAGGTGTAAGATAAAGAATTAGTTCAAAAAACCCATAGCAGTGTTTTTCACAGCTTTCGTGAGAAACACAGAGTTCTCACAGAATGCTGCAGAAAGCTGGAAAATTTCTCTGCTAAAGCTTTTCAGCGTCTACAATGGGATAGTTTTTTTCACCATGGAAACCACATGTTTTAATAATTCTGTGCTGCTTACCAGGAGCAAGATGAAATAAATGGGCCATGGGGCAGATGAATGTGACTTCTACCGGCTTCATTAAGACTATCAAATACTTAATTGAGAAACCATAATGAAGTTCAAAAAGTTTTCCAAATCATCACCCTCCTTGGAGATACCTGAATTCTGGAAGTTTGGAAAACTTCTGAAACTTCTCAGCAAACGATATTTTCTAAGTGTGAACTAGAATTGGAGGTATAACAGCTAGAAGAAACAGAAATGAGAAGCTATTTTTAGGAGATGATCCTTGTTGTATCTTTATATATAAAAGATACATCATTCTATATGTGCAAGCACAGTGCCCAGGGACATGCTTTAATGGTGGACTTGGTGGTTTAAGTTTATGGTTGGACTTGATGATCTTAAGGGACTTTTCCAGTCAAAAATTTTGACTCTGATTCTCTAAAATAAGTCTTGCTGAAATTTGGATATATTTCCAAAAAGTGCTGGGAGTTTATACATACAGCAGCTGGCTGTATCTCCAGTGGTTTAAGGTTATATTATATGCAGGTCAAAAAAATTGTTTCTTCTTATGCTACTTATTCCACCGAGTATTTATGTTCTATTTTAGTCACCTTTAACTTTTTCTAAGTGGTTTTCAATAAGTTACCTTGCAAGTGTCAGCTTCAAATAGTCTTGGACTCCTAACTGACAAATCTGTACCCTTTTGAGAGTAGAAGAAGCAATGTTCTAAAAATGGGAAGTATTATTATTTCACTAATTATGTACATTTGGTTCATAGTTCTTCTTTCCCTTTGCTCAGTCCTTTTGTTGAGGGTTTTTTTTTCCTACGCTTCCAAATATTTTTTTGTAAGCTCCCAATTACATGTAACGCTTCAGCATATGTGTCAGTTTAAGGACAATAATGGTGTTGTCTCTGTACAGAAAAATCAACTTTACTTGTGCTTAATTCTCATATTAAATATTTTCTTATTCTGTATATGCCTGTATAGAAGAGAGAAAATTCAAGTTAATTCAGTAGGTCTGAGAACACTAATGGAGTCTTGATTTTAGTATAGATTTCTAGCTACATTATAATTGTAATTATATAATTTCAGGTATTTTATCATTCTAAAACACACCAGAAATAACTCTAGTACTTTCCTAGCACTGGTAATTATTCTGTGCTTACTTGCTTTTAATTTCACCATTTGTTCACTCTCTAGGAATAATCACAAACACCAGAATTGTACAAGATTTCTATAATTAAGAGTCCACTCCCTTTTATATCGTAAGTTTAAACATTAATGGGAAACTGCTTCAAAATCAAATTCTGGTTGTTTCTAAGAAGATCCCCTAGTGACATACGGAGCTGTTTGAACAGTGGGCATAGGAAATGAGTTTAATTAATGGTCTTTGAGAACTTCCCAGAAATTAAATTTTCATAGTGAGTATTGAACTTGGATTTCCCCTTACAGAAAACATTAAAGGAACTAGTGAACTTAAAATGCATATGAACTGACATAGAGCTTGATAGATTAGCACGAGAATTCTGTTCTAGTTTAGAAGAAAGCAACAATCCAGTGTCTTCGTCTTCTTGAAGCAGCAATAAAATTCTAAATCTGATAATATCCTCAGATACTCAGGAACTTTCATGAAAGTTACGCTAATCATTAAGTCAAATAGCATCAGTTGTGAACAGAAACTTACATAATGTGAAAGATGTGGCATAATCAAACCCGATCAGGAGTCATACATTTATTAGCTCATTCATCCTAAAAAAACCCTGGGTTTAAAATCAGAAATATGGATGATGCAAACCATCAGTCCAGTTTGTTTTGTTTTGTGGAAGTCTTAAAGTCCTTGCTGCTCCATTTCCAACAAGGAAAATGGTTTACTCTTACTGAAATTGTGGCTGGAATGAGTTTCCATCCATAATCTCTCAAGGCAAATACACATACACATGTTTCTATATGTGTGTGTACATCTCTCTATCTATCCATCTATAGGTATATAAATATTTTTATCTTAATCACTCAAGCATGCAGTTCACCTGCCCATGCACTGAAGTGCTCTATTTGCAAGACAGGGAACTAAATATTGAGAGAATATGTTAAAAATTGAATGGCCTATATAAGTCTTGCTTTATGCGAGACCGGATCTGAAAAAAATTCTGTTTCATATAAAATATTAAGAGGCAAAATGGCAACAGTGGCCATGTGACTGAATAGCTTGTTTTATTTCAAATACCCAGGAGCAGTATCTTTTTCTCCCACTTCTATTTTCAAAACTGATCCTAAAAATAGGTAGTGTCAGTGTTCAAAGTGTTGTACAGTGAAGATATTTTTATATCACTTTTTTGTGCAAGATCATTTTTATTATTACCTTAACATGAATTTGTATGTGTATGTCTTCAGTCAGTTATCAAACGTGAAAAAAATTAATGCTACAATATTCTATTTAAGTGGGAATATATTTCAATTTTTCATGATCAGTGAATGATAACACCTGATACTATAAGTAAACAAATCATATATGATTTGCTGCTGTGTCCAACGTTTTCAGAATCATAACTTATCTTAATTTGAGGGGAAAAAATTCAGACACTGGATGAAAACTTCACTTTTATTAATAGGTTAAGATTTATAAGTAGTCTGATGAAAAAATCTATTGGGCACGTATGCCCCAAATACTGTGCTTAGAAACCTTTCCTTCATGAAAACTGCAGGACGAGCAGGTAGGTTTGTTCAGCTATAATTATATTATCTAAAGCTTTTTCTGAAAGAGAGTTATTGACTTCATATCTTCAGATGATTTATCTTAACTTGGAATATTCCTTTGCAATCATAGTCTAAGAGCAGAAATGTGTATGCAAGTAGTAACTGTACCTGTGACCACAAATATAGGATGCAGCAAAATCTTATTTTCTCTGTGTGCCACTGCAGTCTGGCATAATAAGGAAACTCAGAAATATTTCATGATATGCTGTGATGTAAGAACTATTTTTATATCCTCAATGGGTTTTAATGGCTTTGGAAGAAAAGTGCTCCTTCTCTATCTCTTGTGTACACAAAAATTCTGAATGTTGCCAGTCTGGGATAGGAATCCTTCTGAATATTTAATGAGGATGTGCTACTGACAACTTAAAAAAAAGCAAAAGAGGCTACACAGGACTATTTTACCATCTTTCCTGTTCAGTATTTCAACTTACAAGAGAACTTGTTCTCTAAACTTTTTAGATAGCTTTTCTTGTTTTAAAGTGGGCTGAGCATGACTTCAGTGAAGTTGGCATTAAATGCATAGTTTGGTTTTTCATGGGACTTTTTATTATTTTGTTTTTGTTTCGGGGTTTTGTTTTGTTTGCGTTTTTTTAATCTTGAAAGGCGAGTTTTACTCTGACAGTAAATTCCATTCTGGTGGTTAAGTGAGGGTGAGTTCTTCACCACCATTCAAGACAGAGTTTGTTGGGGTTTTTTTTGTTTGGTTGGTGGTTGTTGTTGTTTTGGTTGGTTGGGTTTGGGTTTATTGGGGTTTTTTGTTGTTTGGGTTTGGTTGTTTGGGCTTTGTTGTTTTTTTCTTTTTCTTTGGTAATGATACTTCCATATTTTCTGGAAGTGGTGCTGCTTTGTAGCCTGAAGCTCTATACGTTCATTTTTATTTTCACAAAGTTTCCTTTATTTCTTTTGCATTTGAAAGAAAATAGACCCCAGATACCATTAAAGCTGTTACAGGTCTCCAGGAATATGTCTATTTCAGTCTCAGATGTGATGATATCTAAGAAGCAAGGGCTGGGAACCTCTGTTCTCATCAGTATATGCCATCAGGTGACTATTTTTTTTTTTTTTTCTTTTGGGGGAAAGTTGTTTGTTTGGTTTTTTCTCTTTTTTCACTTTCTGGGTCTTCAGCTAAAGTTGATGAAGTGCTGTAAATCCCACTTTGTGTTTTAAAGCACTAAGCCAGACAAATAATTGTAACAAGATGAACCGAGCCTGTCACAGAGAAATGAAGGAAATAGGGAAGAAAAAAAAAAAAGACACTTGAGAAGTTTTGCACTTTCTCTCCTGATCCTGACATCAACAACAGAGGTCCTGTTAGAGCACCATAAAGAATTCTCTAAGCTAGAACTCATTCTCTTTTGTAATTAAAAATCTTTGACTCCATATTTTTCCTACAACAATAATCTTCTGTTCTATTACCTTTATATTTCCAAAGTTTGTGTTCTGAAAAACAGAGTGAAGCATAAATTAGATGCAAATAAAGAAAGCCTGACTGAAAAGCCATCTTTGAAAGAATGAGACTTAGCTGGCATCCTAGACATTTGTGCATCTTCTTGGCTGAGTCTCCTAACAAGTTAATAGTGTAAGAATTGTTCCTGTGCTTAGAGCCCCTCTTGAGACAAGCATAACTTTTAGCCTTGATTTGAGAATCTCTACTGCAAGAGCAGCCTGCCATAACTCCTGTGTGCTCTGCTCCATTACGGTTGTACCTGCTACCATCCATCAGCTAAAATAACATGGGCCACATCAGCTTCAAGTAGGGTGGGGAAGGAGAGGGGAGTAGTGATTTCACATGCAAATTGTAGCCTAGCTTTTATTCACTAAGCTCAGCACTGCAGGCTTTTAAAGGGCCATTCAGAGCTGGGTCTGAGCTAGTCACCAAATTGCTGCCTAGAGGAACATTGTCTCCTCTTCCCTGAGCTGGTTGGAGGATTCACTGGAGATCAGGCCCCCAGGATAAAGGTATCCTTGGAGACTGTCCTTTGACATGTCACCAGTGAGATGCACCCTCTCCTTCCTTGCCATAGGATGCTTCCAAGTTGCAGGAGGCTCTGTGCACCCCCTTGGTCCCCAACCCACTGCGGGACTGTGTTCGTGTGACAGCAGCCATGTACAGTAACATGCTGTGTCTGTGTGTGATGAATGTTCCAACTCTGAGTCGAACAATATTTGCTCGGGCACGAAGAAAGTCTGGGAATTTGATCTTGGCATGTGTCTGGAGCCAAAAATATAGAGCAGCAAATGGGCATATGAAAGACCTGGCTGAAATTCACCCCTGTTATCCCAAATGTCACTCTGAAAGTTCTCAGAGACTTTTAGGCTCCCAGTAGGCTCAGTTGTGCCAGTGGTATCTGAATGTAATGAGCTGGACCTGTCAGAAGCAAGTCCCAGTCAGCACATTAATTCACTAGCTTTACAAATGTGATTCTTTAAAAGATCTTTGTAATATAGATTTTTGTGATTTAAACTTTGAAATATCACCTACTGCAGTACCTATCTCACAGCTTATGTCCCATTAAACATACCTGCAACCTGCTTAGGGATGTAATTATATTGCTGTCACTGGAGGGATACTTTATTGTCACTCAGGAAAACATATTCACAAGTGGGAAATGGTGTCTGATTTCACAGTGTTTCAGCAAAGTCCTCTCAGTTGTTCTGTAAGATAATGCAACAAAGGTATCCAGGGTGTGGGTGTAAACTTAGATTTTGTTTGTTCAAGCAACAAATTGCACTTAGGCTGCTCCTCAAACCAGTTATCTCTTCAAAGTTTTGCTTTGTACATTCTACTCAAAGGAAATTATATATGATAGCAGAGGCCAAATTCAGCTTTTTAAACCATACCTACAGTGAATAGTTAATAACTTCCCGATCCATCACTGCTGCACGTGTCAAGCTTTGCAGATAACTTCAGTTTTGAGACTGAAATGCCTCTTTTTTTTTTTTTTAAGTCAATTTTGTTTAGATCAGTATCTGCTGTCTATGAAACTTGTTTGGATTAAGATTTCATTACAAATTTGAAATGGCCCAGATTCATTTAAGAGATTGTCTTAAAATATCTCTGATAGACTTAGGCGATTTATGATTATATTTCAGAGCCAGCTGCTGACTACAGAGCGAAATCAAAACCACCTCACAATTCACATTTTTGTTTGGCTTACTTAAGGTTTAAATACAGCACACAGAGAAGAAGAACTGAACTCTCCACCCCAAGATTTGCTCATCTCTTTTGCAGCTGTAGAATACTGGAGTGCAATTATTATTAGCAATCTAACCGAAAATGTTGCTTTTCTCCTATACAGGGCCCTGTTTTAACTAATAAGTCCTTCTGTAATTATCGTGGTGGTGCTGTATTGCTAAAACACTATATTCAAATATGAATGGCATTACAAGAAGTTCTCTAGGAGGAACTTGGAATAATGCTACAATCATAAAGAGATCACAGTTTAAAGCAACTAAATGCAGATACATGGAAAAAGGGAAATTAAAATGTCTAGGATTTGTTCCAGTGTATGTCCAGATACTTTTTATGTCATCAGTCTTTGTTGAGCAACTTCACAGTGGTTTCACATTCCCAAAGAGAAACCTAAATTTGATTCAACGTATACCTACGTAAAGCAGATTTCATTTTAAAAATCTGTCTACTTTATTCTTTGACTCAAACAAAATGAAGCCTGGATTGTTTCCCTTTTCTTATGAATTAAGAGATAAACCATTATTTTTCCATGATGTATATAATTTTCACTTTCTAAAAAGATACACTGCATGAAAAATTTCAGAAGCTCTAGTAGCACTGATGTTCTTGTGCCTTGCACCAGCACCATCATGTTCAAAAAGTATAAAAGTAAGATGTGCTTTGTATTCCTTTTATAATCTTAGATGAATTTTTATTTGTTAAATCTGAGAGGCAAAATCAAGGTGTCTCTTTTAAATTTTTGATGTACAGGTTCTTGGCAAATGTCATTGCTATATTTTAGTTAATACAAATAACCATGATTAGCTAGAGGAAATAAGAAGCAAAAAGGAATGCTTATGCTCTAATTATATTAATAAACACATTATGAATGAACCCTTGACAATTTAAATTTTTTTCCTTTCTTATTTGCATTTCAAACCTCTGGAATAAATCCATGGCCAGAGCTCAGCTTGGGTACTTGCTCTGGATCCTGAAGCTACAGAGATAAGAAACTGCCTGAAATGTCTTCATATACCTGCATTATGGTTATGGAAAGGCGAGGAAATTCGTGAAGGAGTGGGTTCCCAGCCTTCCGACATTTGCTACATGCCCCTTGTGTGGATATTACATACCTTATCCCAGCATCATGTTAAATCAGGTTGGCTGCAAAATAAAACTCTAGATTTATTTTCTGCTGTACATGGGTTTGAAAATGCACTCAAGTTGTTGAGTAGACTGCATTTCATCCAGATTTAACATAAAGTGGCAATAATTAAATGCTGCTGTGAATGAGATTTATACAGCAGTAATAAACTTACAGTCTCCGTCAGACTGAAGGTCCTCAACACACTTCACAAACTCAAACTCTAAAGGCACAAAATAAAAATGAAAACATAAGCTACAGAAAATATCATATCATGCAGTTATTAGTTATTCAGCATTTAACTTTAGTTATTCATTGCACATTAGTTATGCAGCATTTAACATTAGTTATTCAGCATTTAACATTAGCCTTGCAAGAGTTTTGAAAACCAGCAAATGGTCAGACATTGACTATAGTTTTATCAGAAAATGACTTTTCTATCAAAAGAATATCTAACATGACAAAGGAAAATCTACCTATTCTCCACTAGTAATATGAAAATATTAATATTATTTAATAAAAACAGGAATTAATAGGATCACTGGAATACTTAGAAGCAATAAACCATGCTCCACCCATGTGAAGGCCATCAAACATTGGTGGACATACCAATGTCTTATTTGCCTGTGCTATTCTGGACTCTATTTATGAATGATGAATTGTTCTTAATTTTAAGCTCTAGTTCTCCTGTTTCAGCCCCCTGTCAGTGTACTTTCCCTCTGAGGCAACCACTCATTCTAAACTGATCCCTTTTGTCTCTCTGCAACTAGAACTGCCCAGTGTGCTGATGGATTTCTTCCTTCTCTGGTTCACCTCTGCACATTCAGTACTCCAAAAACCATTCAAGTTCCTCCCTTCTACATTAGCAAGATGAGCAGGGTTTTCCTGAAGTTCTGGGGTGAGTGGGGATGGTTTGACTCAAAAACTCATTTGGGCACGGAGGTTTACTCAGCCAGCAATGAACTGAAATGTGGCTGGAGCCCATGCTCGTGTTCCAAAACCGAGAAAAAATTATACAGAATTTGAAAAGAATTATTAAGAGGAAAAAGAAAATTAGGGTGAGATATTGCTAATTAGAAGAGGTGCAAGTAAGTTTTTAAAAATATTGTGAAAAGGCAAAGAAAGTCAAACATTTTTTGAAACCTGGCAAGTCTAGCTCAGGTTTGCTTGATTCTGGGTTATTTTCACACAGCACTGAGTACATTTAGAAGCTTCCAAAATTAATAGGGATTTTTAAATAATGCAACAGACTAAATCCTAAATTTGGGGCTGTCATTTCACATTTGTTTTAGTTACACAATGAAATTTGTAGGCTGCAAAAGAAGATCATGCAGTGCCCTGGATGTAGGCATCACTCCTGCTGGCTGGGTAAGCATGGGATAAACATGGCATTGCTGCTGCCTGCCTGCCTCCTGTGGCTGTCGCTTCCACCCCTCCAGAAAGACTGGGTGTCACTTCTGCCCCTCTTGGATGCTACAGAGCCACAGGAGTCACATCTCAACCCCCACATGAGAACAACTAATCTGCTGCACAGAGGCACCAGGGAGGAGATAAAACATATGATGTCTTCTAATTAATCGCTCGCATGTTTGTTCAGAAATGGAGAATCTCCCAAATCCTGAGCTCTTAAGAACCAGCAACCAGTGAAGTAAAACTGCCTACCTGCAAGGTACACTCTGGTGTGTGCAACAGAAACAAAGGGCAAACTAAGCAGTGTTACTTATCAAGTATGTCTTATCAGGAACTTCCATAGAGGTGATGAACTTAAAATAAGGAAAGATATCTAAGCAATTTTCAGATTTTTAAATAAGGCTAGACTATCCCCTAAATTTCTTTCAAAAATGATTGTTCAAGCAGTGGCAGTTAATGAAGCCTGATGCTGAGGGAAAGGACTTCAGTCCATGGTGGTTATTCGTTGTTCCCTTATTTCGCACAAACTTTCTCGTAGTCAATCATTCAGGCTTTTTTTGGTCCTTAATCCTGAAGCAATGAAATGGTCTTCATTGGTCTTTGCCAACTTCCTGAAATTGGATCTCTTTTAATTGAAGAAAACAACAAAGACATCTCAAAAAACCCTTAGCCCATCATAGTTACTAATAACAGTGGTAGATACCCCTTTATTAATTTGGCTGAAATAAGCCTATAAACAATGCAAATGAGGTGTTTAGGGGATTGTCTCTCTTTGTGAGCTTTCATCCGTCCTTCTGGGCACTGCAGCCTTGCTGAAGGATCTGCAGTTCAGCTGCTGACAAGAGCAGCTGCCAAGCTGGTTCAAGTTCTGCAAAGTGGCTCATCAACCTCCTCCTCGAGGAGTGGAAGGATCTGGAAAAGGCACAAGAGGCATCAGCTTGTAAGGCCATCCATGAAACCTTCCTTCAAATGTCTGAGCGGGGCAAAGGTCTGAGAATTGAAGGGATACGTGGACAGGGATGTGCTGCTGTCGAGAGCCCAGACACAGCTTCAGCATCGGGTATCCTGCAGCCCAAATTCAAGAGGTTGCCCCAGTGGGATAGAAGGGCCTCTCTACACCCAAAGACTGGATGTTTCCATGTCACAGGACTTCCACTGGGATTGCTTGGTGATCAGTCGCGAACAGAAAATAAAGAAGCCCTCGTTTTTCACACTGGAGTGAAAAGGAGCGAGCTGTGACAGAACACATACCAACCAGACACGAACAGCCTCTGTGCCTGTCACTGCTGTGTCACCGAGGCATTTTCATTCATTCTGAGGATTCATTATTTAAATCTTAAAATGCCTCTCTGAAATTCAGCAGATCAATAAAACATTGGCAATGTTTTCCTCCCTCCTTCAGACCTCTTTGAAATCAAGCACTGCAGTCCACTGGCACGTTGACAGTTTCGCATGAATTAATGAAAAAGAAGTTGGAAGTTGCTGACCAAGATTTATTTATTATTATTGAACTGATCATGTATCCATGTTGCTCTTCTGAAAAGAAAATTAAGAGAAGAAGGAACTGAAAGAAAGTGTTTGAAATATATGGTTTAGAATTTATTCTGTACCTCAGTCTACAGTATATAATTTTAAGATTCAAGGCTTCCGGTTTGAGATGAAAATTCTCGCTCTAAATTGTAAGCAAGATTGCTTTCCTGGTATTGCTTAATGTGCTGAGAGGAAGTGAAAATGGATGTTTCCAATACTGGGAAAAACATAAGTCCAAAGTTGGTCACTTAAAAGATAAGGGTTAACTATTATTTAGTCCCTTTTGTTTAGAAAGAAAAATACTAATCATCTTGGCAACAAAACACAAAGACACAAAACATTAACATTCCTGCTGAATATTTTATTACATACTCTTTCTGATAAAAATCTAAAACGCAAAATCTGCGTGATCCAAGCACAGAAGTGACACCTAATCTTTCTGAAGCAATGCCCTGCACCCTGGAATGTGTTGAGTTGGAAATACGAGTCCTGTGAGTCTTGTACTCCCTTCATTTGCATGCACTCCTATTTCACAACCATATTTCCTTTAACACCTCAGCCTTCCTCGTACATTCCGTGTTTGGCTCTGCCCGGTCTGTGGCAATAACCCCAGGCAAAGAGCACAGCAAGAAGGCTGCCAGGAGCAGAGGGCTGGCACTGACCCGCCAAGGGCTTGCATGGCACATGCCAGCTCAAACACAGGCACTTCCTCTTGCTGTTTTCCTGCCTCCCGAGGCCAGCCAACCAAAGATGGAATTTCTCCATTCCTGGAACATCTGGTGTAGGCTCTCAATGCTCATAATTATCCTCCCAGTCCCAGCCCTCTGCAGGTGCAGGGAAGTGCAGGGCAGGTTCTTTGAGAACAGAGCTCTATGGTGGATAAGTTCATCTATAAATCTTAGTGAAACACATGCCATAGGATTTAGCATGCATTTATATTTTTATAATTTTTGCTGAGAAAGCAATACCAGTTGGAATAACGTTACATTATAAGGTTATGAAACCTTGGGCAAAATCTCCAGCTCTTAGTAAATGTAGGGCTTTCTATTGCAATAAAAATCTTCATGTCAGCATCTCAAGCTGCTGTATCACTTATGCCTTTACAATCTACTCCTACACCAATCAGTCAATTTTTAGCCCTTCACTCAACACACGCTTTCACTTCTCAGGCATTTGTCTTCGCCTGCTACTCCTCTCTCATCAGTCGACCCCTTGCTGTCCTGATCTCACATGGTAAGTCCAGGAAAACCTTCCCTGTGTGCCCTGGCTGTCAGTTGCTGTTGTAGTGCACACTGGCTCTCAGACAGGCTCTGACCTGTGAATGTCGTGTGAGCCATGACCTGTTCCTCGTTTGGCTCAGCACGGCTTGCCTGGACAGATGGTGAGTAATGGCATGCACCACCCACTTGTCTTTCTGTGCCTTTCTCCATATGGTTCTTGTATCAGACCTGGAAACAAATTGGAGGAGTTGGTGTGAGTAGGAAATTAATTTCATTAAGCTCAACAAAGCTGCTGTTAAAAATTCTTGTGTTCTCGTACTGGTGTGAATGGCTGTGTTGAGTCAGTTCAGATTGAGGTGGGAATATGCAGTTCCCTTGATTTTATTGTGGTAAAACCTACCTGCTAAACAAAAGGACTAAACATAAATGCCTAAAACTTAATCTGTGGTGTGTGTCTGTAAGCCACTTTAGCATACGAGTGAGTTCCTCATTTTCCCAAGAAAATCATCTCATGGCAGGTGTGACATTGTGCAGAATTAATATCTGTACACGTACACTGCATAATATCTGTAAATGTTCTGATACTGCACAGGATTACAGAGTCTTGGAAATGGATAATGTCACTTGCTCCTTTTGGTGGTGGTAGGGGATATAGTATTGAAGCAACCTGATATTAAAATGGATGGTTTTAGATGATAGATTTAGTTATATCCTCTTTGTGCTTAAAAGGAACTGATTTAAAGTGTCAAAATTTCAGGATCTAGGATAACATCTCAAAAGGAGTCTGTAAAGGTTCACAAATCTAACTGTCATTGTAAGATTTAGCTTCCACTGAGACTTAACGTCAGAGGCCAGAATTATTTTAGACATTTTTGATATATTTGTTTCTCAGTTAGTCACTTGGGACCAAATCCCCAAGAGGGAGCTACAACGTGAGGGAATTTCTGTTTCGTGGGGTGGAGCATGGTGGTCCAGGCTGCTGAAGGCAATGTTACATAGATTTAGGACTCAACTGCATGGCTAATGCAGTCCGATCCAGAAATGGGCTGGTGGAATTCCTGAAGAGCCACAATCAGTTCCTGCTGAGAGCTTCTGCTTCCCAGCACATGGGGCAAGAATGTATATTGTGGCTTCTAGCCATGTGAAGGTTTGGGTGAACAGCTCATAGAGGTATGGAATCTGGCAACCACGAAAAGTAGGGATATTCATGACGGAGACACCTGCCCCTGCTCCAGGGGTTACTTTATGTATTTTAAATATTTTTTTTAATCTTATTTTCAACATTTACATTACAAATCTTATATAAACCAGCCTCTGGAACAGGGGCTGGGATCCAGGTGTCTCTGCCCCTCAGTGAATGTTCCTACCACAAGGCCGTGGTATCATAATCATTGCTTCTCCCTTTCTACCACAGATATTTTTTATTTATTTAGACAAAATGAAACAGATTAATCATCAAGGTTTGCAAGATTAACAAAATATTCCATGGACAAGAATTTAAAGCACTGTTGAAGAATGAGAGGAATTTGCAACCCAGCGCTCCATACTTTGTGACTGGGGATTTTGGGAAGCTACTCCATGTGCTCACCACATGCCTCTGGGAGAGAGTTTCTCAGGCGATACAGGTGGAGGAACTGTGCTTGAGAATCCTTCCAGGCATGAATTAGACATGGAGAATTCAGCTCTGCTGACCCTGCAAGGCTCCTGAACAAGCCCTGAAGCGAAACTTTAGCACCTGATTTACCACTGGAAGCAGAGGACTCTAGAGGTACCCGAAGAATTTTCGAATGCAGGCACGTTAAGGTAAACAATCTTTGAAAATCCCACTAACTTATTTGCATCTTTAGATACTTACCTAACTACAATAATTTGATTCCCAATCAATTTAAGAACTTGTGATTCTTGAATATTAAGACTTTGCATTACATTTTTTTTCACTCTAAAAGAAACTTCTTAATGTGGCTCAGAGGGGGATTGTAATTACTAAGTTATTAATGAGCCTGTACCTTTGATTGTGTGCATTACATGTCACGTGAGAATTGTTTCAACGAAATTAATCATTGTTTTGGCTAATCAGTAGAACAATTATTCATTCTTAGCTTCCCTTTACTCTGAGAGATTTGGTCATTTTGCTTGGAATACACTAGTTAAAACTTACTTTCAGCCTACATTTCTGTTCCTCAGCTATTTAAACAGAAACTCATTTTGTTAGTCTTACTAGGAAAAGATGCTTTGCAAATATCTGTCCCGTTTCCTATGGAAAAAAGTTGCACACATATACATACTTATAAATCACAAAACCAGGAAGCATGAAACTTAGTGTACGTACAGAACTACTTAAAAATAAGAGTTGTTGCTGACATTTTTTGGTACTGTGAACTCTGGAACACAAGACAAAATGGAACTGACACCAAAGATAGTATTCAGGTTAGAAAATATCTCGATTTTTCAGTGTTGTCTCCCAGAACTGTAGCAAAACAGGTTATATTAAAGAGCATTGAAATTCCTTTTGGAGGAACTTCTGACTTCCTTGTACCTTATGCAGAATATTTCTAAGAATTAGAAAAAAAACCCAACAAAACCACCAGATGAAAAAAAAAGACCAAGAGCATATTTGGTGTTTAGAGACCAAAGAGCTGGATAGCCCAGTCAAATGAAGGCTTATGAGAAATAGGGCCCCATCCTACAAACATTTATGTATCCACTCAAATTTGTTGAGTGAGAAGTTTGGTATGGGCATATTCAAAAAAAAGAAGAAAAAAAAAGGAATAGTGGAAGAGTTAAACTTCACCCAGTGATCAGAAAACTAAACACCATTTGAAGCACAAAATAAACAGAGGGTCCTGTGCAGATTTGAAACAGCCAGTGTACTTGTAATTATTACTTTTAAAAGAAGTTGAATATTTGCCTTCAAAACCAGTACTTCAGGTGGCTTCAAAATTATAACATACGGAATTTTTAAAAGTTATTTTTTCCTGAACCTAAATTTATGAAAGAGAGAAATTTATGGCATAATTATCTAATGTTAGCAAAAACTAGCAAAATTTCTGGGACAGTAATTTAAGTATTACGAATTCTGGTTGCCATCTTTAAAAAAACAAAACAAAACAAAACAGAGTGCTTGTGATCATGTTGCTATATGACACTTCTTTCAAAAATAACAGGACACTGCTAAAAGTACTCGTGTTCTACATCCCGAAGCAGGCAGTGCTCTCAGAAGTGGCTTGGAGAGCCAGCCCATGTGGATGAGGATCAGTGTGTGTCAGTGGGAACAGACCACCTTCTGCAGATCCAGGGGCCCTCAAAAGGAAGATGAGCTCTTTGAAGGAATTTTGCCTGCCTTGGTATTACATCTCATTTTCTTACAGCCCTACGTGCCCTGTGGCTTTCTCTGCTACGAAAGGTAAGCATGCCTTGTTCCAGGAGAGTGTTTAAGGTACTGTTTATACACAAAGGCATCAGCACAGGTGATCAGTTTTCCATAGACCAGTATCACACTCATTATTGCAGTAAAAACCTCTGCATAATGTGAGCTCTCAGTTGTGATAAAATGGAATCACTCTGAAAACAAGATTGCCTCCATGGGCATCATTAAAAAATACTCCATACACATGTATTTTACAAGAGCCTGGAGTGACAGAACAAAGAGGAATGGCTCCAAACTAACAGAGAGTAGGTTTAGATTGGATATTAGGAAAAAATTCTTTATTATGAGGGTGTGGAGGCCCTGGAACAGGTTGCCCAGAGGAGCTGTGGCTGCCCCATCCCTGGAAGTGTTCAAGGCCAGGCTGGATGCGGCTCTGAGCAACGTGGTCTGGTGGAAGATGTCCCTGCTCATGGCAGGGGTTTGGAACGAGGTGATCTTTAGGATGCCTTCCAACCCAAAACATTCTATGATTCCATGATTCTACTGATGAAAGATACATAGACAAAAAATAATATATAAAAGTTACAAAAGATAACCTATAAAAGGCTCCAGTCACACTCTTTCCTCTCCAGAATCAGAATTTTACTCTTTCATTACAGCATGATAATTCATGTAAGCTAAAAGTAATCCATTCAGTTCTGCATAATTCTTATTTTGAAATATAAAGTTTGTACTTTCTTAAATGCCTCTAGTGGAAGTATAACAGACTTACAGACTGAAAAGCTCACTTCTGTACTTGGAAAAAATCTGAATCAACCTATTCTTTACAGTGCATGAGGATTCTAATTGTTTTCCTAATACAGTAATTGTAATTCTTTCTATGCACACCACAATGGAAAGCAATAGAAATGCTCATAAATTAATAAATTTGTTTTGTCATCAAGTGGATGTTCTCCACAACATAGGAGTTAATTTTTATTCATTTCATACCTCGGTCATCCCCTTGTGAAGAAAACCTCGAAAATGTGAATTAAATGAAACAGATGCAGGGTGGGTGTTGTGAGTGTGCCTGCACTCAACCCCAAAATAACATTATTTACTACTTCTTCGCTGAAAATGGTACAAAAAATAATCTAATTCATATGGTAAATATGCTTCAATGCCACATTCACTATTAAAATCATTGAATCAGCGAGATAACTCACACAAGATTTTTTACTACATACTACTCCAGATGCTTACTGAGTTACATGAAAAATTTGTAATTTTCAAAACTTTGAATTGAATTTCATGTGATAGTCTTTGTGAAATGCCACTGAAGTCAGAAAAATGCTCACATTTGTAAGTAAGCATATTTTTAAGTGCTCCAGTAAACAGACATTTTTAAATCAGTCATGCAACCTACTGGTCATTACCTAAACTTCCGAGGATTTTAATGACTTAAAAAGTTTGTCAAATAATTTGAGATCCTAACACAGAAAACTATCAATAAAGTCCAGAACATTACCACCATGTATAGGTTTTAATCACAGTACAATTCACAAGTTATGCAATTTTAAATTCAGTCAATTAATATTCAGTAGCATTAGAAAAATTTATATAGAATTATTCATATGCAAAGTTATAAGAAGCTGAGAAAAGTTTAATGACAAGGAATAAGAGGAAAATATTAACAAAAATGTAAGAATAACCACCATAAGTACAGACCAAGACTGATAAAGTTGAAACTGCATGAATAGGACTGTCTCTATTCTTCTCCTCCTTCCCCCCCACCATGGCACTCTTAAGTGGGACACGGTGCAGAATTTACTTCATTTTCACTATTGTGTCTTTACCGCCAGAAGAGCATCTCACTTCAGCTCGATCACAGCATTTCTTCAGGATTTGAGACTTTCGTTTCGTTGTATTACTATTTTTGGGGGCACAGACCATGTAACCTGTTATGGGAAGGGGTCCTGTACACGTTTCTTGTGGTTTCCCAGAGCAGCTGTGGCCCAGTCCCTGTGACCACAAACCAGCAGTGGTATGAGAAAAGACTCCAGGGAAGTGTGGACAAACCAAACAAACGCTGGTCGTCTGGTCTGGATAGCTGGGCTAAACAGTTTCATTGTGAAATCTTTCCTCCTCTCCTTAGCGGTCAGGGAAAACATCGTTTCTCCCTTTAGATGGAGAATCGTGTGTTTTGTGTGGATGCTTCACGTAAAGTCCCTTGAGAGGATTAGGTAAAAGTACTATTACTTACAACATGTAAAATTCACTTCATCTTCTTCACCAGCTACTAAGGATGAAGTGATTCTGAGACAGATGATTATGTCTTGGGGAACAGCCAGCTGTCCAAAAATTCTTTACACCTCCTTTTCTTCATTGTCCATCTCCTGCTCTTTGTTGTCCAGAATAAACTGCTTTTTTTTTTTTTTTTTTTCACTTAAAGCCAGTTTAGCTTTTTTATCTAACTGGATGTTCACTTTTATTTTCTTACAGATCTTTCTGTGACAGTAACCCATGAAACTTCCTGGGTTTGTCTCTTTCGAAGTCTCCAAGTCTCTACAATCACTATGGAAGACTGCTCTCCAAATGGAAAATAGAAGGGTATTTCTAGGTTTTCACTGCAGTGTGAACTGCTGCAGTTTCTTTGGTGAATGACTGATACTGCTCCAGGAAATTTACACAATGGCCTCACCATATGTAATGGTTTCTATTGCCTTTGGGTTATTATAGACATCTATTCATCCAAAGGAGGCTGATTCTGCAAGAGCCAAAAAGATGCATCACCAGAACTTCAGTGAAGTCTTGAGCTGTTGACTATTTGCAAGGGTAGAGTTCTGCCTTCCCAGAATTTCTCTTCATTAGAGAAGGAAGACAGAATTTTCAGGTGACTATAACTATATGCTCAACATACTGTTTAAGAGGTGCCCATCAGCTGTAGACAGCCTAACCCAGTGGAATCATATCCCGAAGAATGAAATAACACCAATACTCTCCTGCCTTTCCCCTTCTTTTTGCATGCCCCTGCACAGGACATCTCCTAAATGGTCATTATTTCTCATCTTCTGTGAAACTCATGTTCTGTTTGGCTCATCACCCACCATGTTTTCCCACCTGGTATTGATTTTGATGGAGATGCTAAAATTAAATTACTGCTGCCTTTTTGTGAAATACCTTCACAACTTAAGTGCCTAAAATACTCTTACATAATCAGTAGATAAATAAGAGACAATTACATTGTTTCATTCACAAACATGCAGAAGTATTTTTATCAAGCCCCATGTGGCACAGCAAAGTTCATCTTCCCATGTACTGATCAATACATAAGAATTGACTTTGTGAGCCCCGACTTTCATCGTGCTACCTAATGCATGATGTGAGAATCAACATACCAGGAAAAAGGACTCTTAATTTGACTTTCTTGTGTCAACTTCAAGGCAGAAAGTGGCAGATGCCTTGGGGAGGTCTGGTCCATTTCATGTGCTACTGGAAAGATCTTAGGGTTGTCTAGACTGTCATAGGGTTGCCAGCTTCAGGCAAGCTCAGCCACTGACAGCTGAAGCCTTTATCCTTGCTGGAGCCTAGAACTCGTAAACCCTACTTTGCCAGCTAGGCTCATGGTAGCCTCAGACATCCTGGCAGACAGAGCTAAGAAATATGTTTCAATCATTTAATGAGTTTGAAACACTCTTGGGAAAAAAAGCCTTTGTGTTTAGGCTAAAATCATATCACAGGAGTTGTTACAAAGAATACATGTTTCTTTACACTAACCTAGAATCTGTCCAGCCAAAAAAAAAAAACCCACCCGCTGCTGCTTTTAATCTAAACAGAATAATTAATGTTTTAGCTTAAGGAATTAAAAGAATATAGTCACTTGTCTGCTTTGATCCATGTACCATAAATCTAAAGTGGGTGGCAGCAAAAAAATTAAGGTAAGGAGTGTTTATTCCTCTATTTCTACTTTTTGCTTTCACTATTTTATTTAAAGTGCCAACATTTCTAGTATCAGGAGGTGTAATTGTAAAGTAACAAAGTGGAGATAAATTAAGATGTAAGCAAATGCTACTTGGTAGGGAGTATTAGGTCAAAGGTCTGATCTATCGGGTCTGCAGCTGCTCTATGTGTGGTATCCAGTATTGCAATATCCATTTTTTTGCATTCGGTTTTGATGCATCTAGACTCAGAAATACCTGAAAGATGCATATCTTTACAGAAAACTGAAAAAGAGTCATGCAGTTGTTACTATCTGGGCACTGGTTCTGTCTCCGGGAGGTTGATGCTTAGGGTAGATGGAACCCAGCTATGTTTTTCTAGGTGTGTATGGCAACCTGCTGATTGCTGTCTCACCAGAATAAACTCTAAACCCTTCCAGCTGTTCTTAATCTGGCCCCTTAACCTTTAAAAAAACCAGAGGCTTTCCATTCCTCAGAGCCAAACTTTGCTAACAATATCTAGGTTGTTTTCAAACCAAGCTTCAAACATAAAAATGACTAATAAATCCATATTCCATAATAGTTAGGCTGGAAAACTATTATTTTAAAACAGACTCGGTTTTTATGACCCATTTCCAATAAAAATCCCAAGTATGCTTCACTAATGCTACCATTTCAGATACTCAGATCCTGGGTGATAGGCATGATATCCAGATAGACACACCAATAAATATGTAAAGGCTATAAATCTGTCTCAAATTAGTGATTTGTTGATGCGCGAGGGGGAAGAGGGCTGGGAAATTCTGTTTTCTAATCTGTTCGTTTCCTGACTCTTAATGCTCTGTCACTTCACAGCTGGTGATTGTATTTTTCTGTGGTTTGTATTAAGTGCTAAATACATTATACTCCCTGCTCTTCCGGGGGACCTGGGGTTTTGCACAGACTTTTAGTCTGCACCTGACTCCACTCGTGTGAAGACCGATTTTGGGCAGCCCAGGGTCAGGGCCACAGCCTGCCCCTAGCACTCTGCGGAGCTCTCCGGCGTGAGAGTGAGGCAGGTTTTGAGGAAGGAAACAACGGCTTTTGGATGGAGCCATAGCCTAGAAATCCATAACGCCTCGGAGGACCGCAGCCCGCTGGCTTCGGGATTCCAGTTCGGGCTTCCTAATAAAACAACAACACAACCCGTAATAATCACTCATAAACATCCATCTTTCTGACTCTTTTACGGCCTCGTAATTGCCCCCACCCTGACGGGCGGATTTATGCCCTGGCTGCCAGCGCCCGGTGCCAGGGAGCTCCTCCGGAGGAGTGCGGGGCAGGGCCGGGGCTGCCCTTCCCCGGGAGTCGCTCCGGCCACTTTGGAAGCGGCAAAGCCCCCGGTTCCCCGCAGCCTACTGCTTCGTTATCGCCGCCAACACCCCACTCCGCTGCTCGAGTTCGGCCGCTTGTTCGGTGCAGGTTCGCTTCTGGGTTTTGGGCAGCCTCCTCTCCCGGCCCGAGCGCTTTTCCCACGTAAAACTCAAGGACTATCCCAGCAGCGTTCAGGAGGGAAATCCTCTCCTTTTCGCTCACCCTCTTTTTCTCTTCCCAAGCAGGCTTACGTTCAAGTCTCTCCCGCAGATCTCTCTCTCGCCCTCCCGGCACGACTTCGCAACTTCTGCCGCGATTACGCTGGCCTTTTATTTGCCTTCTTTTTTAGCCCTGGGCTTTATTTTTTTTTTTTCCTGTCATTTCTCATTCCTCTCAGTCCGCAACGACCGGGAGGCTCCTTCCCCTTGCCCGCGGGGCACGGCCGGGACCCCCGCGGACGGGGCACGGACCCTCCAGCGGGCAGCGCTGTTCCGCCCCCGCCTCCCCCTCCCTGCCTCCGCCTGGAAGGCAAAAGACGGCCTAGATATTAAGCAGCACTTCTGAGGTGGTACATCTGCCTCTCTCCCCGCCCGCCCCCCTTCCCCATTTTCTTACACCGTTTAGGATTTCTCCGTGTCTCTCCCACTCCCATACTTTTAAAAAGAAATTTTAATTTACCGTCCCACCCC
>VZTD01001202.1:225491-379129 GCA_013397725.1 Rhagologus leucostigma | reverse complement strand
GGAGGCGGGGGGGCCCCCCCCCCCCCGCCGCTCCTCGCCGGCGGGGCAGCGCACGGTGCGGGCTTTCCCCGGCGCCCGGCGGCGCGGAGAGCCCCGGGACACCTCGGGACAGGGCCAGGGGAAACGGGGCTCTGCGGACCAGTCCGACTTGACCCGGCTGCGGGCGACGGGGAGAGGGCTCGGGGTGTGCTTTTCTGTTACAGCCGGCGCTGGCTTTTCCTAAGCCTGGCAGAGGGGCTGTGGTGGACGGTGCCCGCTTGGCTCTCGGAGCCGGTCGGAACCTGCCCTCAGCGCAGCCCTCGGGTTTCCCAGCATCACTTACGAGCCTCGCTGTTTCAAACCTGTAGTTTCCTAGAAAGGCAGCTTAGCCTTTTAAAATTTGCTTTAAGCATGAAAGGGGTGTGTGTGCGTGAGCCAAGCAGCTTGTCCTCGGTGGGAGAAGTCCCTTATCAGGGCGGTAGCCTGTCCGCTGAGGCTCGTCTTTGCACTTTGCCTCCCCAAGGCTGTTCCCTTGCGTGTAATCAATAGCTCCCGCTCTGCCGTGGCTGTGGGAACCGATGCGAGGCACACGCGATTTATCTCAACTTTGTTTCCTTTGAGAGGCCGTGATTGGAATGGCTGAGTGAGAGCTTTATGACCAGCGATGCGTTCATTTAAATGCACACCTCAAAAAACCGGAGAAAGAAGCAATGAAGCTCCGGTATCTTTACTGCACAACTGTATAGAGTCCTGACACGGACACGAAGTGGGCTTAGTTCTTGAAGTTTTGAAGGCGCTTGAAGTGTTTCTCAATTGTTTTGAGATTTAAGATTGCCGCACAAAAGTATCACTCCATGGGTCGCGTGTAACTGTCTTGAAAGTCAGTGCAACCCTTGCTGAGCAGTGGAAAGGGAAACCTGGGGGGGAAATAAGCATCAAATGGTGTTAGGCTTTCTTTTTCAATTAGTATTGAAAGTGATTCTGTGCACTGTGATCAGGTGAAGCGTGTTGTCATACACACCAAGGGTTTTCTTTCAAGTTGCTTGCTGGATAACCAGCAAAGTGTTTTCCAAGTAGTGGCATCTAACTATATAGTGTGGGTGGCTAGTTTGTTTCTGGAAATGGTCTGATTACATCCCTTTGTGGTTGGTTTTGACATTTTCTAGAAGAGGGCCTGACAACTTTATATACTTGAGACTTGTTTTACAACAAATGTACTTATTTATTTAACAGTTTTGTTTAGGTAAAATAAATATTTACCACAGACAAATACAGTGTGAAAAAGTAGAGAACTGACCCAGTTCTGACTTTAACAGAAACTGAGAGGGAATGGTGTAAGAGTAATTTGTAAGTACAATAAGGCACAAAATTAAAACTGTTTATGCTTACTTGGTGATGCTAGGCATTTCTGGTGGTTTCTTACAATAATCATTTGTAAGGCTTTAAACATATTTCCACTTGCTTTCACACTTCCAATAAAAGCAGCCTTTTAGTTAACATCTCTAAATGTAATCATTCGGAGACAGGACTCAGTGACCATGGTCCTTGTCTTTTCTTATGGAGGGACTTCAAATCTGCCACATGTACCAGAACGTTAAACTGGTGATAGGTAACAAGGTAGACTTCCCTTCCCATGACTTGGGGACAGTGGTCAGCTTTGCGCTGAGCAATTGCCACTTCCAGGCTATGGAGCTGGGCTGGAGTTAGCTGGCAGCTGTTCAGTTCACCCGCTACAGGATTTTGGCAAATTTCTCTTTCTTTTGTTCTCACTCACTATTAATCGATAGTGAGATCTGCTATTGCTTGCGTCACTGTGTGATTAGAAATGGATGATTACTTTGGAGTTTGGGGAGAGTTCTTGTACTTTTTTTTTTTTTAGCACATTGTGGCTGTGTGTATGTGAAATTCTCTCCTTAAAAGCTGTCCTCTTAAATAAATGCTAGCACGATAGAAAAATGGAAAAGCTGAAACAAAGCTCTGTAAGGACCTTGAAGAAATGCTGGGAGATGTGGGACTCTCTTACAGCAAACAAAGTTTATATTTATAGCAAAAATCAGCTCCCTGTAGACCTTAAGAAAGCACAGGTAAATGTTTTTCTTTTGGACATTTTTTAAATATAACATATTAAAAATAGAGATGAGGGCTTTAAAAGAAAACCAGGCCTTCCCTTGCCCCCCTCCCCCTCCCTTTTTAAAAAACCTCCCCTGAATGTTTCTGGTCTTGTTTGTACATCTGTGAGCTGCCAATAATTTTCATCAGGAAATGGATCCACTTTATTGCTTTGAAACACATACTTCAATTTAGTGAATAACATTAGGCAAAGTTTTAGAGAACTTTCCCATTCCCTCCCGTGTAACCTTTTCTATTGCTGAGCATTTAACTGAGCATTTATTTTTTCAGAATTTGATTCCCTTCATATCTGACTGTTTCTGTTAATATGAGAGTCTATGAAAGTTGGAATTTCTGAATTTTTCTTTTTTAGTCACAGACATCTCAATTATAATCTAAATTCTTCCCTACTAGAATTCGAAGGTGAATCTATGTGGCATTGCGATGGAAAGGACAGTACCAGGAATTGCAAACTGACAACATGGATATTGTATTAACACATCTCGTGTTAGTTGCTTATCAGTTCCAAAAAGAATTTAAAAAGAAAAACTTTAATTAAAAAAAGCCACCATCCAGAATTCAAATGGTGCCACGATGCAACCTTCTGTTGTTGCTAAAAGTGCTCTTTCCCCATTTTTAGTTTAATTCTGTGCTTTTTGTGGTTGCTTTTTCTGTATGTTCTCTCTCTTTCCCAACTTTGGCAAATTCTTTGGATTAAAAGCTTCCAGACTGGTGTGTGTGTAGATCTCACTGAGAAATGTGCGCCTGATCTTGCTCCGAGCTGAGTGTTGTCTCCCTGTGATTTCATCAAGGCTGGCTGAGGATGCTCGGCTCCTTGAGGGCTCGCTCACCCAGATTTGAAAGAGGATGCAGAATGAAATTGTGAATGGATGGGTAAGACAGGAAATAAATGAAGAAATACCTTTTTTTTTTTCAGTAAATGTAAAAGTGGTACCAGGAAGATGGCTTTTGGAGTTTTTTCTCCAGGTTTTTGCAAACGTTTTAGCTCTTTCTAAAAGTGGAGAGAGGAGGTTGGTGGGGGTAGAGAGGGGAGCAGAAATGTGTTCTATGTGATGTTGTTTCCCATTAAAATATTATAATGCCCATATGCTCCAGAGCTTGTGCCTCTGATCAGTGTGTTAATCTCAACATACAGTAGTCCAAGGAGATGATTTTGCCTTGGTGGGTAGAATGCTGCACAAGAGATTGTAGCTGGACAAATTTAAACCATGCTGAAGACTCCTGATTTTGCTTTTGAGCTTTGCTTGTAGTTTTGTTTAGGGGAATAGGAAGCTTTCGGCTACCTTAGATTTATTACAAGTGTGTGTTATTTGCAGCCGCTGCAAATAGTTAGATTTCCCTTTGTGGGTTTTTTTTTTCCTCAGTCAGAAGACTGCAGGAGTACAGCACACATCAGAGTTTGAAGGACTTTCTGGTCCCCCAACTAGCGGGTGACACAACCCTGTGTGAGAGAAGGCACTTGTGAGGTGCTGAGTCTTGCCCTGATCCATGCGGAAGGCAGCACCAGGATGGAGGAGCTTCTCCTGCAGCTCTGATGTCCCCAGCTGCCAGGCCAGCAGCTCCACAGGCAAACTCCTGTCCGTGTGCTCTGGCTCCTAAGGCAGACAGGTTTTCTATCCATTTTCCTTAGGTATTTCTTTTATGCTCTTTCTCTCCTTCTGGGAAGTTGGAGAAGGAGAAAGCTCTTTGCCTTCCCAAGGGACAACTGAGGGTCTGTCACTTATTTTGAGTTGGTTTGGGACTTGGTAGCTGTTTCGTGCTGCTGCAGCTTTCCCATCCCGCTTCTCCTTGGTAAGAGTTATTTTTTCAGATAGGTAACTTTGGTGCCAGACTTGTCTAACTCCCTCCAGCAGCAGCAGTGGGTTTTTTGCTCAATTTGACTGTTTTTCATGGGGTTCTGGGTGGTAACTCTGCTTGTTCCCAGCCTGTAGCTTGGGAAAGTTGTGAGCCGGGACCGTCATTATCACTGCCTGTCTGTGGAGTTGAGAAGACAGTACTGTAACAGTTCACATGGTCAAAGATATCTCTGCAGTGATAAGATCTAAGAAACAGTGGAGAAAAAGAAATATATTTGTCGGGGTTTTTTTTCCAAGGGAAAATTAAGGCTTTATCTCTTCTCATTGTTTGATAATGAGAGCTTTTTTAGTGCCAGGAATATGTTGTTTCTTCCTCTTTGCTGGTTCTTTCTCATTTTGCCTTAAAAAATAGACAAATGTACCTTTACATTATACCTAATTTTTAATAATATGGATCCTGTCCTCTGGCCTGAAAATGGGGGAAATCAGGGTGCAACATAGAGAAATTTAAAATTTTGGAGGGGAGAAGGCAGATCAAATTTAGATACTGAACTTTGTCTGTGTCAAAGACATAGGTCTCCTATTAGATATGTGATGTTTTATATACCGTATACCTCCTGCTAATAAGGTTTATTGAGCTATAATTACTCTGATAAGATTTCCTGGCATTGCCATTTGGGTCACTAAAAACTAAGGAATACTGAGGAGTTATGTCATCTGGTGACTTGCTGAAACACAACCGTGTAAAATATTTAAGCAAGGCTCCAGGAAAAATCACCCAGGGATTCCAGACGTAATGCTTTATTTTCTTTTGCATGGCTTCATTTACGCAAACCCTCTCTACTTAGATTTTTAAATTTTTCTTTCAGCCGCACAAAAATGTTAAAACTGCTGCTGAAACTCTCACGAAGGGTTTGGAATCTATTTTTGTCAATTGGTTAAATCAAGAAATGTATATTATGGTATATTGGCAAAAAAAGCAAAGTACAGTAGTGACTTTCTGCTCTTTCTGCCTGAAGTGTGAAAATGCAAAGCTGGGGAACTGAAAGAAATCCTGTGTACTCTGGGTTGTCATGTTAATTAAATAAACAGCCAGAACAGTGACCCTGTGTATGAAATGTGTTTTGAGAAGCTTATTGGGGGTTGGAGGGGAAAAACAGTGACACATGATGTTTTGGACGTTAACTGTGACATTTGTATGAATTTGTCCTAATCTGCTGTTACTGTTCTCACATTCCAACTGTTTTTTGTGGGAGACTGAGGCATAGCTGTGTGTTGCAAATAGAAGGAATATTGCTTGGGCTTTTTTCTTTAAAAAGTAGTATTAAAAAAATAATCCCACCGTGGAAGTGAAAAGGTTGCTGGGTTCTGGTGCCTGCAAACCACAGGGCTTGGAATGGGGGTGAGCTGACTGCATCCTAAATGATTTGAGAATCAAAAGAACACTGCTGCAATTAAAGCTTTGAGCCAGTTGCTGTGATTTATCTAGGTAATCTAATGGGAGATGTACAGCTTGTAGCATATCCCTTGACAGATAAGTAAAGAAATGTACAGATTCTGATAACAGAGTGGAAGTCGTGTTTTCCTTTGTGCATGGATTTTTGGGTTTTTTTCCTCTGCTTGGTTTTGAAGAAGTTTTTTTATGAATTACCAAACACTTTCCTCAAAGTCTTTTCTGTGTTAGTCAGGGTGTCGCTCAAAGAAACACCTCTCATTTGGACTGTGTAGGTTTTCAGGTGCTGGGGGGAGGGTTGTGGGGTTTGTTTTTCTTCATTTTCCCTTTTTTTTTCTTATTTGTTTTTTTGTTTGTGGGGTTTTTTTTGCTGTTTGTTTGTTTGTTTGTTTTTGTTCAAGTTGTCTTGCTCTATGTCCTGTTGTGAGTTTTGCTTTAAGCCCTGCTGCAAGTGTTTTTTGTACCGGGGGTAATACGAACAATAATGAAATGCGACGTCTGGCTGAGTTTTAAGTTGTGGGTGGAATTATCGGCGTTTTTCTTTCTGAACTGCTTTTGGAGGTTCACTGGGGTTGTGGAAAGAGGAGCTAACCCCTTTATCAAGCTTTGGCTTCTTTTGGTGTTTTTTTTTTATTTTTTTTTTTTAATGAAAGGTTTGAGCTGCTTTTCTTCCTTTTCCTCTGTGTGGAGTGTATGTCATTGTGGTGAGCCTCTCGTGGTGACGGTGATGGTGATGGTGATGGTGGTGATGATGGTGGAGCTGGTGCCGGTCACTCCCGCAGCGGGCGGGCGGTGGCGGCGGGGCCGGCGCTGGCGGGCGCGGCCCCCTAGAGGGCACGAGAGCCCCTGCGCCGCTCGGCGCGGCCAAACCGGGCACGAACATCATCCACAAAATCTGTCCGTGGTCCTTAACTCGGGCCGTGTCGGGATCTGTTCCGGAGCTGCTGTTCCGGCCGCGTCCTTCGCTCCCCGCGCCCCGTGGCTCCGCGGTGTCAGAGCCAGGAGCTGGACTTTGATGATCCCAGTGGGTCCTTCCCGACGCAGAATATTCTGTGCACCTCGAGACTCTGTATAACCATTTATGAATAAACGGGGTATACCACATGGAAAGTGCAGTAGCAGAATATGCCCCTCTACTCTGCCCTGGTGAGGCCGCATCTGGAGCTCGCTGTCCATTCTGGGCTTCACAGATCAAGAAAGACAAGGAGCTACTGGAGAAGGTTCAGCACAGGGCTGTGGAGATGTTGAGGGGACTGGAGCATCTGTCCTGTGAGGAAAGACTGGGAAAGCTGGTCCTGTTTAGCGCGGAGAAAAAATGATTGAGAGGGGATCTTATCAATGCATCTGCATATCTGAAGCACGGGTGCCAAGAGCACGGGGCCAGGCTCTCTTCAGTGGTGCCCAGCGAAAGGGCAAGGGGCACAAAAAAACACAGCCAGTTCCACCTGAATGTGAGGAAAAAGTACCTTGAGGGTGACTGAGCACTGGAACAGGCTGCCCAGAGAGGCTGTGGAGTCTCCTCTGGAGAGATTCAAAACCTGCCTGGCCACCACCCTGTGTCACCTGCTCGAGGGGACCCTGCCTTGGTAGAAGGGTTGGTCTAGATGATCTCCAGAGGTGCCTTCCAGCCCCAACCTGTCTGTGATTCTGTGTAATGTGCTGATGAGAGAAATGGTCCTTCATTGCTGTTGAACACAGGAGACAGATGGATGTTTTCGTAGTGCCACCTCAAGGGTTGCTGAACAAAAGGGAAAATATGCAGCACAGGGAAGATACTGGTGGTTATATGAGTTTGGTCAGTGAAATAGCATTGTTAATTTTTGAACCTGTCAAGAAAAGGATTTTGTGTCAGCTGGCAGTGCTGGTCACTGAAACAATTTTGTGTGTGTGAGGTTTTATAGTGAAATTGGGTTAGTGAAGGCATGGTATGGAGTGCTGTATCAAGTTTTTGTCAGACATACAGAATTAGGGTCCAGAGATAGCCCAAACTTCTGAGCATCACCTAAGAAGAGACTGAAAATCTATGTAAAAACAGATCTGACTGAGGGGTATTGACAAGGTATTTGCCTAAAAATGGAAGAATTGAAAGGAATTTGGAGAAAAAAAAAAAAAAAACCCACTCCTCTCCAACCTCAAAACAAAGTCCCCCCAATTTTTATTTTTAAACTGCTACAAAGAAGTCTGATTGTGTGAGACAGAAATATACACTGATCATGGAACATGTGCATGTCACAAGGTATGAATGAAGCTCTTCCAGCTTAGACATTTGTATTTATCATTTATTGAATTGTACAGGTTAATGATGCCAAACAGGTTGAGGATTAGAAAAAACTGGCTTTTTTTTTTAAATCTGTTACTTGTTAGGATAAAAGTTCCCAGTTGGTCACTCTGTGTGCCTTAGTGACCGTACTGTTTTATCTGAAGTGCCTACTGACTAGGACCTATCACTGCATGATTCTCTATATTTTTACTGCAATTAACTCCTTAAAAAAAATTAGGGAGAAGGTATTTATGAGCATCAATACAGCTAAAGGCTCTCCTTCTGCCCCTGCACAAGGCTGGAAAACTACAAAACCTCCACATATCAGAAATAGCTCAGAGCATAGCCGAGGCCTCCTTGGCTAACACCCCCAATCCACCAGTGAAATATGCGGGGTTAAAGTGGTTTATTTGACTTTAGTGTTTTGTAGGTTGCTTAAGGTGGCTTCGTTTTGTAGTAAGATTTATGCTTTGGTTTAAATTTTAAAATAAAATAAAATTATATTCTGCGTCATTTTGTTGTTGTTTTTTTTTAATGGGATTTTTGTCTGTCTAACTGTAGGAGTGGTGCTTTTCTAATATCCTCATGATGCTTTTTCTGATGGCTGCTGAAGTCCTGAGGCACACCCTGCTGACGGTTTCAAAAAAGCAAGCCTTCCTCTCAGACTGGTTGGTCCTCTTAGAAATATCTCAGCTTCATTAAAAGCTGTGTGAAATATAAATATGATGATGCCTGCTGGAAAACTGTCGCTGTGATTTGAGGATCAAGTCACTGAGGGTTTTTTGGTTTATTTTTTGTTTTAAAAAAGCTTCTTGTTTCTGGTTGTGTTTGAGTAAAAGATAATACCGTAGGGGAACAATTATTACTGAACTTAAAAACGAAACATTACTTATTCTGAGCAGCATCCTTCTGACTGATTTTTGAGTAAATTTGTCCATAAGCGCAGTTGTGAAATGAATTCCAGACGGGGAAAGAATTGAGTATTTGAGTGGTGAAGGTTAATTATTTTTTGAACTATTGCACTCCCAGCAGGTTGATGATACCTTGCTGGCTTCTCTGTGTGCTGGAGGTGCTGCCAGGGCACCAGCAATAACTCAGATTGCTCCTCAATTTGGAGTACAGATACTTTGAGTCTCTTGCACTTACTTTTGCTGTATGGTTTTAAATAAACCCATGTGTGTTTGTGGTTAATGTCATGAAGGAGAGGCAGAGCATTAATCTGTTTTGTTACCTATGTTACATAAAAATACTGATTCTTGCAAATACATACACCTCAAATTTACCTTAAAATGTGGCTGGGGGGCTGCTGAAGAGGCCAGAGCGGGGGGCTGTCTGCTGTGTGCTGTCAGTGAAGGCACTCACGTGGCAGTCTGCAAAAGCACCCGCAGGAGCCTTTCTGTTTGCTGCCTGACCAGCAGTGGAGGATGATGCTTGGAAAGGGTGATGCATGGGCTGAAAAGCTACATCCAAAAAATTTTTACTCCACTTCTATCAGCAGTTATCTAGATATGCTCTCCCAAGCTTTTTTGTTGCCTGCAGAGTAAAACTTGTGAAACCTTGTCTATGCTTGCATATTGAATCTCAGTTGAAATGACAGCTGTGGAAAGGTGCAGACCTCTGTGCAAAAGTGTAGATTAAAAAGGGCTGCACAACCTTATGTACTGCCTACCCTTGCCTCTGTGAATGCAGTTTCAAGTGCTTTTGAGAGTCTTTTTTTTTTTTTTTTTTACTTTTGTTTTCCTTCTTTTCTTTCCCGTCCTGGCTTCTCTTCCCCTTTTCTCCTTTTCTTTCTTATTGATGCCTGTTTGCGCTCACCAGCTGACAGATCTAACTGGGGTTTCCTTGCAGGGTAGACTCTACTGCTTCATTTCCTCTATAAACCCACCCTGCAATGCAGATACCACTATTTCTGTGTTGGTAATGCTGAAGTTCTTCCCCTGAAACTCACTTCTGAGAGGCAAAATGCTGTTGGATGCTGCACTGAATTCTCTGGTGCATTTCTCTTCAGCTGTACTGGTGATGCTAACTATAGGTTACTCTTGGCAAAGTCTGATCACTGTATTTTGTGTTGATAAGGAACTTTAATGTGTTTGGGTGCACCTGTAATTGCAAGATAACTGATTAGATATTTTTCATGTGGCTGGAGTTTTAGTTTGAATCTGTCAGTGGGATTGTTACAGGAATACTTTTGCTGAAATGCAGCCTGCCTCACTCCTGTGAGACGATGGATACCCTCACCTTCTCATTCAGTGATGTTTTAAAATTCATATTGTGCGAGTCAAGGTTTGTTAAAAATGCTGTTTTTCTTAAATTCTTTTTGTAAGGTTATTAATCATCTCCTCCTGCCTCTGCTATTTTCAATGGTAATTGAGAGTGCTCAGCCCTTCCAGAGTAACAGGGTGATCCTTTCAGTTCAGTCCTTAGTGCAGAAGGAGCTGTGTTCACATCCTGAAATCCAAAGAGAGCTTTTTAGTTTATTTTTTATTAACAGCTAACTATTCTGTTTCTTATTTTAAAGAAAGTAATTCAAAGCTAACGTTGGTTGTGCTGCTGAAAATGTGATCTGACACCTTGTAGCATGTTTTTATAGATGTGTGCACACACATACAGACATTTATATATACATTTGTATGTGTATGTATCTATATACACAAATTAGTATTGTGCAGTTGAGAGGGATGGAATTCTTTGTTTGACCCTGACAGCCCAGTCAACAAGCCTGAGTTACATATGACAAGGTTCTTTCTGGATATTAAATCACATTTTCTGATGTTTCCATAGGCAGGCTTGTTTATTAATAATCCAGTTTTAGTAATAATTGCTTGACTTTTGATTCTTTATTGTTTAAACATTTCTTCTATCTTGATTTGCAAATGTGTGCCAAGTTGTGCAATTATTTGTTATTTATCTGTAAACACTTGAGTAGTGATTTTGATCAACAAAAAACTAGTTGTGTCTTACAAATGATACATTCCAGTATTAAATTTGGAGCTCGGTGCCAGAAATCTGTTGTAGAGGTGCAGAGTCATAAAGGTGCTTTCCGTGGTGTCCCAGGTGCCTGGACTGACTTGTTGCTGGCTTTAGCTGTGATGTGGAGCACACGACTGGCTGGGCAGGAGGAGCTGATAAGGTCCCAGTGCAGCCTGAACTGGAGCCATTCTTGTGGGCATAAATAAGGGCTTGTTCAGTGTGGAGCTCTGGCTGGTGAGAAGTATGATAAGACCAGTTGAAATAAATAGGTGACTTGTATTTTTACAGATAAGCACAACGAGCATTAGCTGGTAAAACTCTGTTATATGTAGTGGATATGTTGTAGCTGCTATGTACCTATTCTCTGGGAAGCTGTGGACTAGCTTGTATTCGTTATTTATTAAAACAGTTCCCTGAAATTCAGTGCATTTCTGTTGATTCTGAATTCTGTGCGAGCTGAAATGTTTCAAGATAATTCATATGCCATTACTGAGGGTTTTTTGTTTAGACCAGCTTAATGCTTATGCAAGTGCCATTCTTAAACACAGTCCTAATTGTCTACTGATTACACACAACTGCAAATGAATAAACATTTTCTATTAAAGGATTTAATGCTGTACTTCATGTGTGCTTGTGAGGGATGGAACTGCGAGGACGGTTTGGAAGTTAAAAGGGGGATAAGGGTGGAAAGGGAGCCTGAACGTTTCCAGCGGGCTTCTGCTCAGAGTTGCAGAGCATTCATCTTTCCCGTGACTTGTGGAGAAGCAAAAAACCTTTAGAAGCAGGCAGGTATATCCATAGGTGTGTACAGTTTCATCATTTTAGGCAGCATGGCCTCTGTTCATGCCTCATTACAGAGACCATGGTAAGACATCTGTTCAGTGGCAAAGAGAAGTATTGTCTGTGCCTTATTGGGACTGAAAACTGACTTCTGGGCCACAGAATCCACAATGCTGATTCCTGCTAAGCCTGCTGTGTTTGTCACGCAGTGTCATAGAGGAGCATTGGGTAATAGTGCAGCAATTAGATGGACTGGGGTGCCAGCACTAAATCACATATTCCAGCTTAAATTCCGGTTGAGGATCCAAGCCTGTCGTTTCCTCTTGGCGAGGCACCTTTGGAGTCAGAGCCAGCTCATAGGAAATACGAGGAACCGGGGCTTAACTGAAATTTAGGACATCTAAACCTAGCTGTCTGGATACATCTGTTGTGGTGAGACAGAGAGAGATGGCAAACATAGATGTTTCTTGGAGAGCTCTAGAGCATTTTTTAGTGAAGTAGTAAAGACAGATTGTCTATCCCCTTCCTCTCGAAGCTATCCAATCTTTATTTCAGCTTTCTCTTCTGCTGTGTGTGGCGTATAAATCTAGTCCTAAAATGTGTGATGTTCTTATTCAGAGTTGATGGATAGTATGTACTTTTGATAATAGTGACTGAGGCATAGTTTCAATGTTTTTCGTTCCAACATTTTAGTTGCCATCATCCTGGGATCTAGAATTTTCTTTTCCTTTTGTATTATACATAGATGAACAAGAAGAGTCTTAAAATTAACCTTAAGACTTCCTGACTTGGGCTGTGATCTGCCACTCGAGCAGACTTTTTGAAACCCCAAAATTTTAAATTCTGGGTTCATGTTTAGATCTTTAGATTTTAATTTTCTTCTAGAAACTGGTACTAGTCTGTGTTAAAAAAATGGTAACATTCTTCCAGTTGCAATAATACGTGCTTATTTCATGTTCTGATCTGCTTTATATATTGTCTGTTCTCAAATGAAAGTGGTAACATGATGCTGAGAAAAACATTGGTTTTTAAGCTGAAGTCGCTGCATTGAAAAATTTACTGATAACGCACTTAAAAAAACCCAGCCCAAAAAATCCTGAGATAGTGGGAGCAGTGACGAAACAGCTTCCTTTGCTGTCGTTCAGTGCACTCATGAGAACTTGGCCTGGGGGCCTCTGAGCCTTTTATTTGGTTAAGGTTTTTAGAACTGAGATGAAAGTAACAATCAGATTGTCTTAATCATTTATAATAGCAGGTTAAGGAGATGAGAACTTTAGGGAGAAACTTGATAGCCCAGGGAGTATCTTTCCTGTGATCTTAATGCATTGCTATCTAAAACAGTGAGTCAGTGTTTGTAAGCATAATTATGTCATACACTATCTTTTGAATGCTTGAATCTGCAATCGCAGATGTTCTTAATGAAATTTTAGATATCTAACCTCTTAGCTGTATGCAGGTTTGTTTTCTTTTTCCATGTGTTTATTTAATAAAAAGCAAACTTAAAAGAAATGTCATGATATTGATGGCCACATGCTTTGAGTTAACAGCTTCCTCAATGCCACTCTTCTGAATGGTCAAATGTTCCTTTTTGATCTAGGAATGCTTACATCAATGAACTGATTATTCCTGCCTCATTCCCTATCTTCTAGTCCGGCAAATCTGAAACTCCTTTCCTCTCTCATGAAAGACAGGCCAAACAACTCATGGATGGGCTTTGGACACTTGATTTTGCTTCTGCATGTTAAGAAGGGCGAATTAGATTCGTTTGATATTTGTCTGTGAGTGACCACCCAAGAATGACTGCAGTTTTGTCTGGTGATATTTGTTTTTCCCTTAGCTCAGCTCACTTCTTTCCCTTCGACCAGATTGAAGAACATCTGGTGATTTTTTTTGTTTGTTTGTTTCTTTGCTTTTGGTTTTGTTTGTTTGTTTGTTTTGGGGGTGTGTGTGTGTACGTGTGTGTATGTTTGTTTGTTGAACCAGAGAGATCCATCCATGGGTGTCAATCTGTGAAGATGCTGCCTCAGATCTTAAGGGATGATAGCGTTACCTGGCTCTAAATGCAAAAGCTTGAATGCAAAAATTCACTGATGCCTTGGAGGAAATTTCCATACATCAAAGACAGGTTTGCTGTGGTCACAGTACGTGAAATGAACATGGAAGGGCAGTTTCAGATGAGCACAGGTAAAATTTCCCAGTAGTGGATGAGGTCTGTCCTAAGAACGTGTATTAACTGGAGAAAGATGCTCCTGTTTTTCCATTTGTTAACACCAAATCAGGAAATGCATTTAGGTGATTGCTGCTGTTATTTCAGCTCTCTCCCCCTTAATTCTAATGGTAGATATATTTATTGTTTAATCCTTTGCCCTTCCATAGGGTTGTGGTGGCCTTTCACCTTTTGGGCCTGTTTGTTCTGAGCGATGGCTGGAGCGATGGTGTGGCTCGTGTGACATCACAAACATTTGTGTTGGCAATCCTTCCTTGTGGAGGACTCTGAAGTCTGACAGTGGTGAAGATGACTAAGTAGAGACAGATTTATGTGGAAATCTTATTAATACCCATAAAAGAGAGAACGAAGGCATAAGAAATTTGGCTCCAAAAAAACAACCAAAAAATGCTCTGTTCTTAGAAGCATTTGGCATAGCTCCATCATGCCTTTTGTGGGAACTGGCTCTTTGTCTGGCCTAATCTAGACTTCTTTTTCTTTTTTTTTAAAGATTACTAAAGACTTCCACTTTTCCCAAACTTTCTCACAGTAGAATAAAATTCATTTTCACTTTGGTAATGCACAAATCAGTTAATTATTTCAAAGACAATGAAACACAGATGTCTCCCCTTGTTTCTCAGCAAAGATTTAATGTTAGCCTTGCTGTGAGATCTTTCACTGCCTCCAAATGTCCATAGATGTTACATGGTGCTCATAATCAAAGCAGTTTACAAAGAAGGGGAAATAATTTTCGCTTAGAGTGTGTGAGGGCTGGAAAGAAGCTGTATCAGAGATGGGAAATTGTAATTCAGTTTCTTTCATAACATGTTTGATACTGGCCTTGGGAGAGGAGTTTCTGATGCTCAGTGTGCTAAGGCACGTGCTCTTGTCTGTGCAGCTGCAGTAAGATTTTCTGCCTAGAAAACTCATCTTCATTTTTGTCATAATCCATAGTATGTACAGAAATGTTTTACAAATAAAATTACCTGCATGTACTCATTGCATGTGGGTAGAGCTTCTTTTTGTTTTGGAAATAATTTTCAGTACATTGTTCTTGTTGAATGTGTAATTGAAAAAAGCACTGGTTTGCTTTTAGCTATTACTGTGATGACCTAGGCATGCTGTTCCTTGAGACACTGTGTTTTAGATCTTAAACTGATGCATGTACATGAGTGTCTTGTACTTTCTCCATGTGTGTGTTATTTTTCCCAGCAAGCATGATATTCCAAGCTCACTCCTGATGTGACCACTTACTGCTTTGAAATAGGAAGCCATAAATTAGCTTTTAGGGCTGGCTTATGTGCAAGATCTTATTCTTTGTTTACCTCTGCTTCTTGGATGTGTGCAGTTTTTAAGCCTGCTGTTAGCACTGCCACTGAAATTGTTACCATTTCAGAAGATCAAAGCAGCAACGAAATGAAGAAGAAAATAGTAAAAAATTCCTATCTCGATGAGAAGATGATTTATATCTTCTTATGTTTGCCAAGGTAAAAATCTTCACCATAAGCTGTTGGTTACAGCCTGGAGAGACAGCTCACATCCACTGTTCTTTGGTTGTCGTCCCTCATCTGGAGGTGGTGGAAAGCAGACGTAAAGGGAATTGATATCCTGCAAATGACTTGTTGGCCAGGAAGTGAAATTGTTTTCTTGTATTTGAAGTCTCAGGGCTGTGCCCCTGTGATGATAGCAATGTGCTCCTCAGGTTCCTGAGATGGCATAGTTCTTTTTGTTAAGTCTTGGTAAGATTTCAGAACATCCATCCCCACCCATCCTCTACTTCTGTTCCTGCACTTTTTTGTCATTTGTGAGAGCAGTAATGCTGCAAGAAAACGTTTCCTCAAGCCAGTAGGTTTTATCATTAAGTGGCTTTGTCAGATGCTTCCACACAGAGCTGCCAGCATTGAAGTCTTTTATTTCATTGGTGTTTGACTATTAAGTGGCAAATCAGTGTCCCCTCTGCTAATCTTCCTTAGCGTTTGTATTGGTCTTCTTACTTTTAGAACACCCTGTAGTTACTGGCTTGGCGTTCTGAGGTATGTCATGTATTCAACTTGTGCTGAACTGGATGGGCAGTAAGGGCATTTGGCATCTCACAGGACTGAATACGCTGACAGATTAATCCTGTGTTGACTTTCATATTAAATAGTGTTGTGGAAAAGCCATAGAAATTACTGTTATTTCTTGCTTGGGTCAGAGACACAGTTGGAAGGCATGTACTGAAATTGTTAGCTCTGACCTGCTGAGTTAGACTTGCCCTATATCTCTGTGGGATTCTTGGAAGCTGAGAGGGAGGGAAAGCCAGAGATCTCTTTGTGTTGGGTGCAATAGATCTTGTTGGCCTTACTTGAGGTAAATGAAATACTAAATCAGGAGAGGTGAATTAGTTCCGTGTTCTTCTGTCCCATCTTCTTCCTTGCTTCACCTGTGTGATTTACCTGGCTTGGGCTGGTGCAAAATCCATGTGCAGATGTATTTGGATAAAATTCAGCTTGAAGGGAAGCGTGGTTCTCAGTGTTCCCTTGTTTGCCGTGGAGGCCAAGTGCATCACATCCGGTCTTGGCTGGATGAAGCCTGGAAGTCCAGAGTTCTCTTGGAATTCTTCTCGTACTTTACAGCTCCTCCCTGCTTTTTATATGCAAACAACATTCTTTGAGAGGCCTAGAGGGCGGAAATGGCTATGAACAAAACCCATATCTTTTCTGATATGTCAGAAGATACCAGAAAAGAATAGTGTGCTCCATGTCTGCTAGTAGCTGATTTCTTTTCATCTTTTTTATTTTGTGGAAAAAGTTTGGTTGGATATTGGGGAAACCTTTTTTAAGAATACTAGAAGTAAAGTTCTGCAACAAGCCACGTAGGGCAATTTCATCTGTGCACACGAAAGGTTCTTTTAGCATAGAGTTTTAGATATTTTTCCAAGTGGGTCTAGGTACCTGCTTTTTCTTAGAGAAAACCATCGTTTTTGCTGCCAGTGTTTCCTGCATCTGCCTCTGGGCTGTGCCCCTCAGCTGCTGGCCAGAATCCTCGTGCAGTGCCACTTGTTCTGTTTGGTGCAGACCCAGCCAGTAAGCCCCATTTATGTTCCAGTCAGTGCCCAAAGTGGAGTGTTAATCCTACGCCAGAGCCAGGAGCTTGCAGTCTAGGTGCCTGCCCTTAGACGGGATTACTGAAGAACAGATCAGATTTCTTGTGTCTCTTCTACTGTTGTTGCCCTTCTCTGATTCAGCAGGTGCTGTGTTATTTAGTTTGTATTATCAAGTTGTGATTGGTGGCAGACTCTTTTTCCCCCCTCTTTTCTTCCCCTTAAATGATAGCATTCAAGTTTCAGATTAGGCTCCTAATTGCTCTTCGTTTTGGCCTGGCTACAAGCAGATTTATCAAGTCCACTTGTTAACTTAATGCTTTTATGGCTGCCAAGAGAGTGCTACATGGCCTAAGTGAGATGGAGTGGCCGGGAGTTGTTAGACTTTGTGTGTAGGGAGGTTTCCTAGCAGCCAGATAAGGGACAGCAGTTTGAAGGGCACAGCAGCACCCTGTCACCCTTGCTCACGTGAGGGTGCAGCACTGGACTTGGGAGAGAGCTCCCGTGAGAGGAAGGGCCAGGGGATGGGTGCGTGTAGGGTACAGCGCGTTCTGTGCCTTGTGCCCTGCTGCCCAGCCCAGTAGTTCTCATCTGCCTGGGTTTTAATGCTTGTTGTCAGTCGATGTTGGTTTTTTTCTCTTTTTATTGTCATTTCGCTCTGAACTATAACTGGATGGTTCTTAAAGGCTGTTAAAAATCTCAGCATGGCAGCTGTAAAATTGCCTAATCAACTCCAGGAGATAATCTTTCCTAGGGGAGACCTTGGAATGCACTGACTGTCAGCAGGAATAGGTCAGATGCCTCCAGGTAACTTTCTGGGAAGGGAGTCTTGTTTTCAAAACTGTATCCACCTTCTTTGTTAAGAACTAAGGAATTGGTTAGTGGAACCTGTCATAAAAGTCCCTTTTATGGTTTCGCTAAATCCTCTTAAAGAAAGCAAGTAACTCTCTCATTAATGCTGCTCTGCTCAGCATAGAAATAAAGCAGCTGTTGTGACTGTCAGAGGCTTTAAGAAGACTTGAAATTGGAAAGAATTTCCAGACTTGATCAGTTGATGAAACTCAGTGGGCTATGGCAGTGCAGTCTTATCTCCAGTTTCTCCTTGCGGTCTGACAAATATGTTGAATTTGGGCCTGAGAACTAGTTCGGAGTTGTATTTTAAGGGGATAGGTGACACCTGGGGGAGATAAGCTGTAACAAGAACTTAGATTTTTGTAGTTTTCCTGTAAGTCAAATGATTAAAAATATGTGAGTTTTGGTGTATCAAACTTGAAGAATAAATCCTTTCCTTCCTATGCTGGATTCCAACATTCAGCAGAGGAAATATTGAAGAATGTCGTTTGGAACTGATGCTGGCCATATTGGTGGCCTAAAATACTTGGTTAAAACTACTTCCAGAGCCTTTTATAGCTTTGAAATTGCAGAATTTAATAGCTCTGAATTATACTAAAGCTTCTTCAGATGTCTTGCCTTCCTTCTCCTGAACTGGGGAAACAGAAAGGGAAAAAACCCAGAACCAAACAGCCAGCATTGCTCAGGCTTTTGCTTCCCTTGTTCTGGCACTTCCACTTATGAGCCTGCAGTGGGTGCAGGGACATTGACTGAGTTACCTCCTCAACACCTCTGTGTTTCTCCAGGCGTGGGGCTTTGTGAAGTGTAGGACATCGCTGCGATCCTGGGCTCACCAGGGAGAGTAGGATAATGCTGTGAGCTCAGTAGTGCAAGTGCAGATGACACATTTCAGGAGCAGAACAATGTTACATAGGGAATTTGATTGCAAAACAGAAGTGTTTATATATAGAATAAGTATATATGAGTGTTATTAATTGATGTGTGGGTACATGCAGGCCTATTAATAGATGGAAATAAGCAGAAGGAAGAGAGGAAATAAAGCACCACAGCTGTGATTTATCAAGATTGACGTGAAAACAAATATTATTCTAGTAATCAGAGGAAATTCTTTGTAAAGCATGTACAAGAAAGGTATTTTAACCCACCTCAACGATTTCCTGCCCAACTATATCCAAAGAAAATCAGAAAGACTTCTTCCCCTGCCCCCCACTAAGGGTCACTTGAAAATTATTGTTTCTCCCCTGCTCCATTTTGCTTGACGTTGGGCTTTTTGTTTGCTTTTTGTTTTCTTTTCTCTGGTCAAATTCTTCTTTAAGTGATTTTTGACCTGGCATGTAAAACTGTGTCTAAAAAGTGCAGCTGTGGGCTGGGGAAAGGATTTAGTTTAGCGTTTAACTGTAAGATGTACTGAAGGGCATTGATATTCCCTCCACCAAGAGCTGTTAAGGCTGGGAAAACTTGGTATTCCTGCCTGGTGTGCTCCATTTAGTGGTGGGGGAGGTGGTGCCCCTCAGTCTGGTTTGGTCATAGAATCATAGAATGGTTTGGATTGGAAGAGGCCCTAAGGATCATCCAGTTCCAACGCCCCTGCCATGAGCAGGGACACCTTCCACTTGACCATGTTGCTCAGAGCCCCATCCAAGCTGGTCTTGAACACTTCCAGGGATGGGGAGTTTGCAGCCTCTCCAGGGAACCGGTTCCAGTGCCTCACCACCAAGGTGAGCTGACAACTTGACTCCAGTGTAGCTGTTTGGGAAGAGTCATGGCTTCTGTAGAGCTGCTCAAAGGAGGCAAAAGGAATAGCTTTGCCCTGTCTGCATCATAGCTGTTTCCAGCTCTTAAACATCTGAAATCCTAACAATGTCTTGGGAGAAAAATGGTCAAGCACCAGAAGTAACCAGAGACACATATAAGTGGTTTAGGTGAAATCACTTGGAAAACACTTGGTGAACCCAGGGGTTGAATTTGTCTCTTAAAATGTTGCAGGTTCATCTTGTCAAACTTCATCTGCCTGAGGGCAACACTTCACTTAGGACCTGTAAGTCCCTAAACCTCTCTTGCATTCAATTATTTTTGTTTTTATAAAGGATTTTTTTGAACTCTGCTCCATACAATTCTTGCTTCAGTTATCTGTCAAAAATGGGAATTAATACAATGCAGCCAAAAGCCTTTTTGAGGTGGAAATTAAAAAAAAAATAGAAGGGATAAAAAAGGAAAATACTGCTTAATTGGATGCTCTACTTTCTCCTACCCAGAGAAGTTTCCCATTTCTCATTGGCAAAAAGACTTTGAATGCCTTGTGCTCATAAGTCTTCCCTCTCGATGTGTATTGCAAACCACAAACACACCATTTGTCTGCAGGGAATTATATTAATAATTTGAAGAGTGACTAGAAATAAAAACAAATCTGGTTAACATCATCCATGACCTGACTTGATTAAAAAGGATTTCCCCCTTGAAAAACTATTCCAAATGCTGTTTCTGAATGAAACTTTAGGTAATAACAGTGGCTGATAATAGAGGACAGAAAAGGATTTGCAAGAAGCATAACCTCGAGCTCCCTTCTAGCCTGTACTGAGCACATAGATTGGAAAAGAATGATAGATGAGGACTAAATAAAAGACTTGTGGCTGGGGCTTTTCGTGTTTTTCTTCTGTGATCTTAATACTTAATGATGAGATTTATGTTTTCAAACATAGCTTTATCTTCTAAATATATTGTAGAAGGCTAAATTGTGGAGAGAGAGGAAAAAGTAAGGGACTGGTTCTGTAGTGTTGAAATGCAGCTTGAGCTTCAGCATTTAAGAAGTCAGAGGTTTCTGCACGCGTTTGCGCTTAAGGGGCATTTTCTGCTGCGTCACAGGTGATCTGGTCTCATGGGGAGCCCAAGGCGTTTCTTTGAGTCCTTCTCAGATAATTGAAAGCACATTTCAAAGGCATGGTACTGTTGGGCCCCTGGTCCTTACTCCGTGAGTGCAGCAGCCCCTGCCTATGGCAGCACACAGTTCCACACGTGGGCACGGTGTGAAAGCAGCCCTTTTTGAGGCATGTTGGTTACCCAGGCCGGGTGGAAAGAGGACAGGGAGGGAGAAGAGCTCAGTCAGTTGCCTGTGTAGGAGTGGGAGTCAGCGTGAAGGTGAAGGAGATTGCTCTTGATGTGGGAGCAGGTAAGGAAATTGCAGGGAGAGAGGGAATAGCCTTGGTGAGCTGCATCAGTAGGGTGCTTTTATTCAGCATCCTGTATGGTCTTGGGACTAAACTTCAGTTCAGATCTTAGATCTGACACAGTTCTTGCCTGTTGCTCAGTTGTTTTTGGGAGGTTATGTTGAAGTATCTGTGACTTGCATTATAAATGGAATTAATGTGTCATTTTCCCTATCTTTTGCTTTATCAGTTTAGATCTTAAATCAGCCCTGATGTAAGAGACATTTTGCAGAAGGATGTTACAGAGAATGGGCATGTGATAATGGTCAACTTGGGGGTCTCTAATCTCACAGGGGGGTTGTAATTACTGGAAATTACATGAGAAAACACTTCTGGAGAGTGCCATTGCCTTAATGACCTTCAGTGAGCCAACAAAGAAGAGGGGAATGGACTTTAGGCCAGGAATGGTGCAGTCTCAACAGACCAGCAGTTTCCAGGGACTGGTTCATATAATTGCTTAATGGAGCAGTGTGTCAGCCAGTGGGCCAGCCCACCTGGGCCAGCACAGCCTTGGGGAGGCCCGGAAACCCCACCCTGTGCTGGTCTCACCTGAGACCCTTACAGTCATTCTCGGGTATGTGCTGGATGCCAGACTGAAACAATCAACACAGGACATTCTGAGGCTCTGGAAGGCATAGGGAAACCTCAGCCGCACGAGGTTCCAGCATGGGATCAGTTTGTTTGTTCTTTCCGGGCTGTAACTGGGAAAACTGCAGTTAAGGCACAGAAGAATGTATTATTTGTTAAGGGACTAGTTTGTCTTAGAATTAAGTGGGTTTTGATACCCAGCTATTTATGCAGTTACATACAAAGTGCTGTTACATCACTTTGTACCCTACCCATCCACACTAGGAGGATGTGTGGTGAGTACACTTCTTCAAGAAACTGGCTGTCAGACTAGGAGGGATTTCAGGGTGTATTTTTCACAGAAAGATTGAAAGAAGTCTTTTTTGTTTCTGCTTTAGTTATAAAACCCCAAAATGCCCCATTGCTTGTCTCACGTTATCAAGCCGCGCACACAGCTTCTCTCTGTTCTGGCGGTGGGGTATCCTGCTGACGCTCTTGCATTTTCCTGAGTGAAGGAAACGCTTGTGGGGTTTCTCAAGGCAGCGGTGCTGCAGTTGTGCTCGGGGCTGTTACAGTACATCCTAAATTGCCATTTCCTGAACTGTGTGGCTGAGCTGGTGGTATTCCCATCGTTCCTAAAGGATTAGCAGCCTGGTGTGTGGGTGCTCTGCTCCTCTGGTGTGGGTGGAAGCAGGAATCTCTGCACAAGCAGGTAACTGTGACTTCAGAGGTAACACCTAGTTCAGTCACCTCAGTTAACTTTGAAGCACATGGTAAATAAATTACGTGAAATTACTGGATTTTACTCAAAACTACATACAAAGAAGTATTTTTTATGTTTTTAATTGCCTCTATGTTTATAATAGTGACATTTAATCAAAGTAATTCTGAATAGATTTTTGACTAAAACTGAAATTTATTTGGAATGTTTGCACTGGGGAAAGCACTAGTAAAACTTTATTCTGCTTGATACAAGTTATTTATTTCAAGAACATTTTATAAGCATATTACTAGATTTTTACAGAGTTGAAATGTAGGAAAAGGAAGAGGAATAACTAGCAACGTAAGGAGGTCAACAGAAGGGTTGAAATCCATAAAGAAAGCTAGCCTGTATCCTGAATTCATCTACGTTGCTCAAAGAGTAAGTGATTTGTAGTTCCTGGGTGTCCAACTTTGGCATTACTTATTTCATTCAGTTTCTTTGAGATGCAAAAATCAAGCAGCTTCTTTTTTTTCCCTGCTGGGAGATAGTAAGAGATTCATTAACTCCCATCAGAGATTCATTACCGCTGGTCTTTCTGCCTTGTATTTAAAAATTAAAAATACGAGATTAATTTACTAGGGTAAAAAGGGACTTACATAATTTCAGTGTCTGCACTTTCTGAAAGACTGTCGTGACTGTTCAGTAATACGCTAAGTGTTTCAAACTCTGTGATCACAAACTGGACCAATTGCTACAATGAAATGGGAAAAGGTCCATGAAATGAATACAGCTGCAATGACACTTTTAGTGACAATGGGAAATCAACTTTATTTTTAAAATATAAAAAGAAAAGACACTTTATCAAGACTAGGCACTGGAAGACGGTCCTGCGGAGTCTGGACAATGGACATTTGAATGGGAGTAGGCATTGTGACTGCCAGAAAAATGAATCAGCAACATCATCTGCGTTCTTCTCAGGGTGGCAGGTTTCTGAACTCAGATGCACTGGATGGTTTTATAACAAAACTGTAATGGTCTCAGGCTCCTAGTTATATATTTGTTTAATCTCTTTATGTAGTTGAAATAAAGATGCTGATGCATGTATTGTTGTTTTGAACAAGGCTGGCTCTTAGCTTTTCTTGTTGATTTTATAACTTGGGTGTTTTGTGATATGTATGTGTGCTTGGGAGCTGTTTCTTAAAAAAAGGTGTTATTGAAGGACTACCACATATGTGGATTCTGTTAACAGAGAGTGTTGCTGTGTAGGACAGTGATTTGTTGTACAATTAGGATGGTTTTTACTATCAAGGAAAAATAATTGAGCTTGACAAGCAGACAAGTTGGCCAAAATTTTGTTTAGGAACAAAGAAAATCGATCTCTGTGTCTCAAAACTTATTCTTGTAATGTAGTATGTGTGATTTAAATCCTCCATAATTAAAGATGGCTCCTGTGCCATTGCCGTTTGACAGTCCCAAATGGTAGAACTCATAAACCATTGTTCGTGTGGCCACTCCAAATGCCAGAACAGCTACAGGCAGTCACTGCCCAGCTTTTGCTGGTCATTGATCCTGTAGCTTTGTATTTTACTGTACTTTGTTTCTCCTGGGTTGGAATACCTGTGTATAGGACACGTGTTGCTTCTTGAACTGCTCTGTGATAAGGAGCAGTCATGGCATTGCCCTCTGCGTGAGGCAGTAAATCTGTACATTGTGTTTGAGCATGTGGCTGTTGTTTTTTTGCTTGGTCTTGCCGCCATGCCAGTAAATTCTGGTTTTACCACTGCCTAAACTGGAGGAAAAAACAGTTGTTCACACCTAAGTTGTTGCTGGGGAGGCCTTTGCTGGTTTCTGCAGCACAGCTCTGCCTGACAGCTGTGTATTGCACTGTTTATTCTGTATTTCTCTTGTGCAGACCAATCCATATGAGCAGGTCCAAAAGTGGAGGACAAGTCTGTCCAAAGATGAATAGGTTCAGCAGAGTCTCGCTAAGCAGGGGGTTGTGTGGTGTTACATTGGTGGGGAGCTCCAGGTAAAGGGGACTTAGACCTCATTCCCGGTCGGCACCAGTTTGTTCCAGGGTACAGTACTTGTTTATATTCGTCCCTGTGGCTTTTCCACTTCTTTGCCCATCTCAGTTGCTGGCACTCCCCAGTGGGAATGACAGAGCCCTCTGGGCAGCTTGGCTCCTTCTGGCACTCAGACCCCATGATCTGATACATGGGCTGGGGTACCTGAATTAGGTTGGCACATCACCCACTGACTCCTTTCAGCTGTGTGTTTTCACAAGATTGTCATGTAATCAGTGTGACTTGTGGTACCAATTTCTTACTCGTGGGTTTGCAGGACAAAAGAAAAGATGACTTGACTGTCCAGGTCACAAGCCTAAGGATGCTCTGGCAGGGGTTATGTTGGAGCCTTGGGCAGCAGATGCAGCATTCCAAGAGTTTCCACTTTATTTTCTTTCTTCCTCCTCCTCCCCTTTGGAAAAAGTTTTTCAATAGAAATATGTAAAGCGTGGGGTTTTGGTTTTGTTTTTTTTCTATGAAAACTGTGACTTGGTTTGCCAGTGTTTGTCTCTTCCTTACCACTCGCCTTCATCACCCTTTCTCCCAAAGACAGATGCAGAAGTTTCTTTGAAACAGATGAAACTGAAAAACAGACAAAAAAAACTTTCAGCAAGCATTTTCTGTGAACTTGAACTAAGCAGTAACTCTCTTTTTCTGCCTTCCAGAGGGCTTGTTGTTGCCTGGAATGGCTGAGGGTGGAGGTCTGTAGAGCTGCTGTGAAAGGGCTGTGCGTGATAAGAGTGGGAGGCACAGTGTCATAATTAATGCTGTCAGAAAGTGGGGTTTTTTTAATGTGACTAGTGTTGTATTTCCAGCATATTGTATTCATTTTCCTTTTATTGTGGTCTGACAGTACACCCTGAGCTCAAACCAATTTCTTAATCCTGAAAAGGCTCTCAAGTCAAATCTGGCTGTGGGAGTTTAGGCCTCTAGGAGTTTAGGGCTGCTTCACAGCTGGAAAAAGTTACTTCTTCCATTAAAACAGGAATTAACTGGCTTTAAGGGACTTATGATCTTTTTACCTTAAGAAAACTCTTCAGTAATAAGAAGAGCTTAAATTGTGATGGTCTGCTAATCAAAATGAAGATGTCCCGGTTTATGGTGTTTCCATAGCATTGGTTGTAATGAAATACTATCAGTGTTTACAGAAACAGGATGAATATTCCTTAATGAATGTCAAGGAAAAAAATACAGAACTTTTTCATAACTGCATATGTGAACACTTTTGAATCCTTTAGTAAGTTTTATTGATTAATTGCATGTTTTAAATTTGATTGCAACAACAAATTGCTTGAAGGGATCATGAGTACAGGATGAGTTCCTCCTTTCCTGTCTACAGCTTTTTGGAAGCAATGTATATGTTGGCAGTCAGATAACCCTGTAACCTTCAGGTTTGTTTCTCCTTGTAAGGTTTGTTGTGTGAAACTCCCTTGTGTGATGTTTCAGCATCTCTCCAGGTGTAACCAAATTCAGGAAACATGTAGAAACACATCAAGCTGGAAACACTTCTGATTTTATATATACATGTAAACATGATGTGTGGATGTGTATTTTATACTTTGCAAGTAATAATATTTAATTGTATTGGTGTGCATCCAGACACAGGGCCCCTTCACACTTGTGTGCTCTGATATTTGTGTACCATCTTTTCCTCTTGCTTGAGTTTCACTGCATGTTACATCATAAATACAGCCTCTGGGGGAAGTTCAGGTTGGACATCAGGAAGAATTTCTTTATGGAAAGGGTTGTCAAGCACTGAAATGGGCTGCCCAGGGAGGTGATGGAGTCACCACCCCTGGAGGTGTTCAGGAAATGACTGGATGTGACACTTAGGGCCATGGGCTAGTTCACGGAGTGTTCAGTCATAGGTTGGACTCGATGATCTTGGAGGTCTTGTGCAACCTAAATGATTCTGTGATTCTATGATTAATTCTTTGTATGGGGACAGTTGGTCAAGGATATTAATATGCAGAACAGACTTAGGCTGGATCCTTTGCATGAGCTATTTTATCATGAGAGGGTGGATTTGTCTGGTAAGGAACATGAAACGGTGACCTCAGAACAACTATTTGGGCATCCCCAAGTTGAACCACTAGCCTGATATACCTGGGGAAATTTTCTTTGACTGCGAAGAACCTGTGGGTGTTTGAAAGCACTGACTGGGAAACAAATTTATCCATTTTTGTTACCTCCTTATGGAAAGCTTTTAGATCCTTACCTTAAAGCGTTCAGTAGCATGGATTTTGAAGCAGGTTGGTGGTTTGTGTGTTTTTAAAGTTGGCAGATTTTCATTCTGTAACCATAAGATACTGGTATGTACATGTGCTTGGATGGAAGGAGTATTTTTTTTTAATCTTACTAGCCACCTGTGTAAAAATGCAGACTTGGTTTGTGGGGTTTGTGAACATTTTGATATCTGGACTCTGTTTTCAGCTAAAGGAAAAACAGGATCTTTTTAATGCTTGAAAATTGGGATTGGTACCTGGGTTTGGAAACACAATGTACTACGTGTTCTTTTCTTCTGATCTTCCTGCTGTTATTTTGATTCATGTTTTCATGCAGAATGCTGTAAATTTTTATTTCTAGTCCGAACGTCGTCATGTGAGGTTCTCATTCTCTCATTCTCTACAGTACTTGCATCTGCAGAATCTTTCTTGGGACAGATAGAAATGCTGTTGAAAATAGAAATTTTGTTTCTTGGTCCTGGAAGCTAACCTGGTTGCAGCTGCTGGACCTGCACATGTTGACCCATGCAAGTCTAGCACTTGAGAAGACATTGTAAAGGTGAATGGTGTTCATGTCCCTGTCAAGGATACACCTGCAGTTAGTTATGTTTAGTTTTGCAGTTCAGTAGGACTTGTGCTCACTGATGCTTTTTTCAGGTATTTAAAAGCGTATTATTCAGGTATTAAAGCATTTGCTTTAATGTATGCTTTGGTGATGGAGGTTTGGGTTTCTGAAGGTTAGTGTTGCTACTGATACCCTGATGGTCTCTTTCTAGATGGAAACTGTTGCTTGCTCCTTTTCTTCTGGAGGAGATGGGCAGGGGAGGCTTGCATGTGCCTCCAGGCCTGTCCCTGAGGCCGTAGGACCTAAGGTCACTCCTGGAACTTTGACTTGGGTGTTGCAATTGGCATTTCAGCTGGGAATGAAACCTGTATGTACTGCTGTTGTGCTTCTGAGGAAGAGATTGAAGGCATACAGTTGGAAGAACACATTTCCAAGCAAGTCTGGAAGTATAGTTGGGTGGTTACAGGAACTGTCTCAGAAGTCTGTGAGTCAGAGGAGGAAGAAAATATACACTAGAACTAGAGAAAGTTTTGAAAGAACCCAGATTGTATATCCGAACACTGGTGGCTGTGGTATTTGTGAGCTCTCAGACTGAGCCCCGGTGTTGGTTTTGGCTGGCATGTAGAGTTAATTTTCTTCAGAGTAGCTGGTATGATGTGTGTTTGGGATTTGTGCTGGAAGCAGTGTTGATAACACAGGGATGCTTTAGTTCTTGCTGAGCAGGACTTACACAAGGCCTTTTCTGCCCCTCACCCCACCCCACCAATGAGGAGGCTGAGGGTGCACAAGAAGTTGGGCGGGGACACAGCCAGGACAGCTGACCCCAACTGACCAAATGGATGTCCCAGACGATATGGATCATGCTCAGCATATAAACTAGGGGGAAGGAGGGGATGTTTGCAGTGATAGTGTTTGGCTTCCCAAGTCACTGTTATGTGTGACAGGGCTTTGCTCTCTTGGAGGTGGTTGAACACCTGCCTGCCATGGGATGTGGTGAATGAACTCCTCGTTTCATTTTGCTTGCATGTGCAATGTTTGCTTTACCTCTTAAAATGTCATTGTCTCAACCCACGAGTTTTCTCACTTTTACTCTTCTGATTCTCTCACCCATCTTAGCAGGGGACAGTGAGCCAGTGGCTCTGTGGGGCTTAGTTGCTGACTGGGCTTAAACCAAAACAGCCCTTTTGAGCACCCAAACCATCCCAACCAAAACCAGCACAGCCCCTCAGCAGGTTTTCCCAAGGAAAGAGTGGCAAAAGCTGCTGGGAGCCAACCTGCTTTGCTAACTTCCCTCTCCTGCACTTTTTTCTCCCCCACCATGATCTGCTGTTACAGGTTTTCCCACATGAAGAACAGGTCTTGGTCTGAGTCAGGCCTGCAGTAGTGTTGTTCCTTTGATGTCAGCAGTGCTGCAGGATTCTAAGATTCATTCTGTATTTCACCTGCTGCTTAGCTCACTTCAAATCCTATTGTTCACCTATATCAATGAGCTTCATGCTGTGAAAGGCCCTGCTCTCTCTGGCTGTTGAATGTACTTTAATGCTTTTTTCCAAATGGAAAAAATAGGGGAACAGAAACAAAGTGGTTCTTTGCTCCTTATACCTCTACCATCATTTTCTTCTCTCCTCTGTAAAGGGAAGACAGAGAATGTGCTATTTGGTTGTCTAGATTGCTTGCTTAAGTTTTATGCTGATGCTACTACCACTATTTAGAATACTACCCCTCCCAGCTTTGTGTTAACCCCCTTCATGGAGCTTACATGTATTTCTGTTCAGCAAATGTCCTGGCTGTGCATTTTTACTGCCTTTGCCAAATTACAGTTTTCAGAACAGTTCCCACACACGTACAGTAGCTGACCAAATGTGAATAGCTGTGTTAGGCATAAATAGCAAAATTGTAGGTAAATGTCCTTCTGTTTTCACCCTTCTCCCTTTACCCTCTGACCTGTAAATTCTGACTTGTCATGCACTCAAGAAGCAAGACATCACTGAGGTATTGAAATCATAGTGGTAGATAAAATATAATAGCAAAGAAAAGATGCAATTTTCCAGCTATGTTCCTGCTAATACAGACTGCTTTATTTTTCACTGTATTGTGTATTTGACTACACGACACCAATTTTATGTGCACTACAATGTAGTGGAAGATTTCATTAACTGTCATAATTCTTCCTAGTTTAAAAGCATTCTGATCTCACCTGTTATTAACAGAAAGAGAGGGTGTGGATGTTACTCAGGGTGGCTGACACTCTCTGTGCTTGTGAGCTTGCACGCAGGAATAATGCTGGACAAACACTGGCCCTTTCTTAAAACGTGTTCCCCCATGCAGATCTGCTCTGTTTTGTGTCTTCTATGAAATATGAGCATATATTTTTTGTTAATTTCTGGGCTCAGAAAGGACATTCCTCTTCTGCTGACTGCACATTCAGCTGTTGATTAATCTATCCAGGATTCCCTAATGCCTGGTAATCTGTTTTAAGGAATTTCTGGGAAGGGAATTACCCAATATCTTTGTGAACCTGTGGCTGCAGTGTTGGAGCTGCCAGCTCTGTAGCAGGGCCATGGTTGTGATAAAAAAATGTTTAAAGATTTTACACGTTTGATTAAAAAAAAAGTTTACAGATGCAGGGATTTGTTGGTTTTCCTGTTAAAAACTTGCAAATGCATTAAATAAGAAATTCAGGTAGAAGTAGATCTGCTTAATACATGAGTGTGGCCAGAGTTAGCCATAGTGACATTAGTGCCAACTGATCAAAGGAAGGAGTTTGATATTTCAGGATAGGACAGGAGTGTAGAAATACTGACTCATAAAAATCCTGTAGAGTTTATTATTTTGGGTGTTGCTAAGCATTAAGTTTTAGAGAATGTATGTGTGATTAACATTTGATTTGGGGAAGATTTGCTAAGTCAACCAGAAAGAAGTAAAGCAAATTTATAATCTCACATGTCTTTAAACAAGGCTTCAAGTGATGACAAAAATAGGGTGGATGTTATTGTAAGGAGAATTGTTAACTGTTTGTCTTTTTAGATACATAGTTTCCATAAAAGCCTGTGTAGTGATGGGATAGGAAAAGGATGCATCCTGTCAGCTTTAAGAGCTTTCATGTTGAAAAATAATTGGATGTGTCTGAAAAACAAATGCCGTGCTAGATTGAATGATGAAGCTTTCTTCAGCTTCCACAAATGGAGACGGATTTTCAAATGCTGAGCTGCTACATGTCTGTACATTGTTCCTGAAATTGCTCTGTTCTCACCTGTACTCGCGAAGGTGACTGTGTGGAACAGGAGACACCTCATTGCTTGTCCCGTGCTCTCCATGCCACGCAGTCGCGTGTTGGCTGCTCACACACTCAGTTCCAGCTGACTGGAACATTGAGGGGACTCTACCTAGCTTCTTCTCCTTATTTAAGCCTTTCCATCTTTATTTCCTCTTGCTGTCGTTTGACGCTGGCCAAATGCCAGGCAAAAGCCACTCACTCACCCTCCCCTGCCACGGCTGGGCAGAGGAGAGAAAAATTTAATGAAGGGGTCATGAGTTGAGATAAGGACTGTGAGAAAACACTCCAAGGGCAAAACAGGCTCATCTTAGAGATACAAAGTGAGGTTATTACTAACAAAGTAAGAGAAGGATAATGAGAAGTAAAAAATAAGCCCCTAAAAACACCTTTTCTTCCCCCAGCTCCTCCCTCCTTCCCACCAACAGTACAAGGAGACGAGGGTGGGGATTTTGGTCTGTTCATCACCCAAAGTTTTCTTCCACTGGGCTCAGGGAGAGGAGTTGTTCCCCTGTTGGACCGTGGGGTCTCTTCCCACAGGACACAGTTCTCCGTGAACTTCTCCAGCGTGGTTCCAATCCCACAAGCAGCAGTCCTAGTTTTGTTTTGATGTCTTCTTAAATATGTTATCACAGACGCGTTACCAGCTTCTCTAATTGGGCCAGCAGCATGTTCATCTTCAGAGCCGTCAGGGATTGGCTCTGCCGGGCATGGTGGAAGCTTCCAGCAGCTTCTCACAGAAGCCACCTCTGTGGTCCCCCCACTACCAAAAACCAGGCCCTGCAAAACGAACACACCTCTGAGGGATGCTCTGGTTGGCCAGACTTGCTCCAGGACCAGTCACTGAAGAAGTGAAGTTTTAAAAGAGCTTGCTTGCAGAAAGGAATCAATGAGTGCTCCTCCAGGAATGCTCCAGACTTGCAGTTTTTCTTCACACCTACCTCTCCAAGCAGCAATGCACACTGGCTGACTTCCAAGTCAGCTGTGCTTTTTTTTTTTTTTTCTCTTTGGACTAGGAGCTTCAGGTATCAAGGAATGCTGTGTGACTGAAAAGAGAAAGCACTCGCATTTCCCACACTTCTCTATCTGGTTTCCTTGCCAGTGGCTGTCGCGTGAGAGGTTGATACCGCTACACCCAGTCCTGCACAGTTGTGCTGGTGCTGGATGTACTCCAGCTTGTTGAAGGAAATATTATTCTTTTTATCCCTTCCCTGAGGGCAAAAGTCCTTCCGTGGTCCATTTAATTACTGCAGGTTATTGTGATTGAAATTTCCACTATAACAGCGTGTGCCAGGAATTGCGGTATGGTTTGTTCTGAAGCCTGGCCCTACGCTTACTGATTTTGCTGGCACGTTTGGTTGGTCAGGAAGCCATTTCCCCCCCATTTTTCCCCTTCCACTTTTACCAGCATAATCCTGTCAACAGAAGCCCAGGTGCAGCTACGCTTACTCCAAGCATGAAAGTCCTCTTGGTGCTGTTGCTAATCCTGCTGCAGAGTCTTCTGCCAAAGTAAGCTGTGTCTTGGCTAGGCAATGGCATTTACTGGTATGGCGAAAGTAAGCCATCAGATCCTTCCCAAGGCCCTGGAGAAGGCACCCAGCACTTTCCCTGTGTGCAAATAAGACGAGTTTAGAGCGTGCTCCAGCCTGGGTTGAGTTTGTTGCTGGACCTATAACTTGAACAGCCATTCCCAGCTGGGCAAAGTGTTGTGGGAGGGCCATAGACTCCCCACAGCTGATCTAGGAAAGATTGTGATAGGTGCATCACAGCTTCTAAAAGTTCAGTCTGCCTTTCCGTCACCTTGAACAGGTTGGGAATAGGAGACCAGCCTGCTGAGGAGGCTGTACAGAAGAGGTTTGTCCCGGAGAGCTGTGCCGACTGCAGTGTTGGCAGGACATGTTACTTCTGTTGGGTTTGTATTGTTGTGGGCTCGCTGTTATCGGTTCCTGAGCGAGCGAGTCACGTCTAGACGGTGCTGTAACAATGCACCATAAATCATTCTGGGATCTTTCCAGCCTTGCACAGGAAACCTGGTGCTCTGTACAAAGCAAATGTCCACCAGCGTAATCACAACAAGGCTGTGTTCCCGAGGGCTGTGATGGGCAGGCGTTTCACTGCCCCTAGAATCTCAGCAGGTTATTGCTTGGAAGGAGGTTGAATGTTTTTGTGTTTGCATCAAGTAAATAACTTCTTGCTGAATGTTGGTAATTTGCATTTTGCAAGCATGGATTTATAAGGGAGAGGGATGCTCCAGCACCTTCATTTTCTTCTGCAGTACTGGCATCCCTCCATTTTTCAGTGCAGTGTCCATAATTTCCAGACAGAGGTCAGGTCTGTGGCAGGTAGCCGGTGCCTGCACTGGCAATACCATTCCTTACTCTTACTCTAACATAAAATATGGGTCACAGGGCTCTTTTCCCCTCTTCTTAATCTAACATCCAAGCCCAAGCTGGTTATTTTTGCCAAGAGTCCTGAAAAATGTTTTGGAAAGAGAATTCACTTTTCTAACACTTGTATGTAACTTACAGCCTTGTTAGTATTAAATAAGAAACAATCTGAAGTTCTGTGAACTGTAATTCATCTTTTTTCTTTTTAAAGGAGTTTAGTTTTGTTAGTTTGTTTTTAATTTATAAACCTGTTTGATTTCAAACCTCATTATTGCAGGCCTTACAAATATCTTGTGGGTTAGAAGAAAAGAAAACTTTTACCCAACTGGTTTTCTAGTTAATAAAAGAATCTGTGATTTGGATGATATTCTAAGTAATTTCGTAATTAGCACAAAGCTCCAATGCTTTTCTGTTGGAGTTGAAAATATGACTTGTGTAGTCCACCTCTACCAGAAAAATGACAAAACTCTTCAGGCTTTTCTGCTGTGATTGATCCTTCTTTCACACATGCCTAAAAGGTTTTGAAATCTGGTAGGGGTTCAGGCCCTCTTTGTAGCAGTAAACAATTGCAGATAACAGAGCCATGTGTGTTGACTTTTTTGTTTACTCTTCTGAGCTCTCTTTGATCTTACTGCGGCTTTTGGCAAGAGAAGCATCAGTGCTGTGTGCCCTGGGACCCCATGCCATACCCACAGATTTCTGGAGAACAACACGGGAGAGGGAGAGAAGTCCATACCAGCCATCTCTCTTCCAGCACAGCTCTTTGTTACCACTTGGTGATGTATTTATTTTATCTTTCTGCTGGTCTCTTTGTAAAAATCTGCAACTTTGAGGAGGATGAGTTTCTTCTAAAGTGCATAAGGTTTTGATGAGATATAGGACCCTGCTGTCACTTTGATGGGAATCTTACCTGGAATTTTCAGATTTCTTGTAATCCTGTTCTCGGGAAACACTTTGATCTCCAACCAAAAATCTCCTCTCCCTACACCCAATTTCTTTTCTTTCTACTATATCACTATTCAGTCCATTCAGCTGCTCCAGTGCTGCCATAGGATTCCCTTATTCCCCCTTCCTTTTTGGGATCTCTGTGCCACAAATAATGTTCCTGTGGAAGTAACCTTACAGGGAAGATAGTGTCTCACCTTTAATCTGTTGTGTGGCAAGTGCTGATTAAGACATCAAGCTCCAGTTACGTTTATATTTGTACATCTGCTTGCTAAAGTGCTATTCTGTGTGTGTATTCCATTTTTTTTCAGTTTTTCTGGAAATAAATTATAATTGACTTTCCAAGTAAAAACATCTACATTTTTATAATTTTTCCCCTCATCTCTATGCCAAGTGTATCTTGGCTCTACCCAGAGACCTGATTAAAAATATTAAAAAACACTTACCAGTGTGTAGTGGCTACATTTATAGCATCTGACTTGAATGTTTGTTTCATAGTCTGGGTTGTAACAATCTGATTCTCAGACTGCCATTGACGTCAATTTAATAGGAAAATTCAAATGGAACTTGTATTAGATTTTCACTATTAAGTTAACAATGAAAACTTTCTACAGATGCCTTACGTAGACAAGACTGCTAACAGAAATATTACATTAATGAAAATCAGGCTTCCAGAAACAGAGAATAACTTAAAAAAACCAACTAAACAAAAAACAAACAATTTTGTTTTCCATTTTCTAGCTCACAAAAATATTTGCTTTTTAATTGCGCTAGTGGTTTAGATGTTAAGTATTGGGAGAAGACAGCTCTTGGCCATTTGTGGTCATGTTGCAAATCTCTTGGCTTTTTCAGAGCTAGAGAGCCCTTCCAAAAGTATTTGTTTTACCAATTTCATTGCTATCAGTTTCAGCTTTCCCCCTCGGGTTCTGGGGACACCACCTGGGTAAAGGCACACCACCTTTACCAGCTCTTTTTAACCTGCCCAGTCCAGGTGCTCACAAGGTACTGATACAACCAGAAAAACTCTGGAGGCACCAGCTTGGGTTAAGACAACATCCATCAGGGTTTACAACATCTGTCATGGTTTGCTCCACCTGTAGTTGTTGGTGGTCCCTGCCTTGAGGATGGTCCAGTGTACAGCAGCAGATGATGGAGTGAGGAAATAACGTTGTTGTTCCTCTACAGGTGGATACTTTCTGGCATAGACCAGGTCGGTGACCTGTCTGTACTTAAATCAGGAAGTCCAGGCGTGGGCTTACCATGGAGTAAGGAGTCAGACCATTTTGCCTCCCCTGCAGCAGCAGAAAGGGACCTACCTTATCTTCAGGGATAGCAACATCCCAACTTGTTTTAGCAAAGCCTCTGCATGCATGCCCTGTTCTGTGGTGAGGGAAGCACCAGAGGCTTCTTGAAGGGGCCAGTCCTGGTCCTCAGCAGGGACAGCTGGGGTCCTTTCCTGAGCTTTAAGTACACAGGTACATCTGAGCTGTTGTGATGGGGGATAGAACTGGTTGGCATCCCCAGGGTGGCTGCAGACCCACTTAAGTGCCCCAGGTGTCCATGTTCCAAGCTAACAGTGTTGAGGAACACATTCAGTGCAGGGAGCTTGGGGTGCAGCTGTTGTGTGAGCTGCAGGTTGAGCTCCAGGTAGGAGCCCGAGACAGGAGGCTTTGCACTGCCAACCCTTTTCTTAATAAAGGGCACGGGGACCTGTGGCACATCCAGGTGACTGGACACTCACAGACTCAGCAGGAGCCAGAGACTCAACAGCAGGAAGATCCCAGACTTTCCTGTGCTTAGACTGTGAGTGGATACAAACCCAGGGGTTCCTTTGTTCGGGTTCCCTCCTCAAAGACACAAGCTCGAGCTGTTTCTGTGCTACTGTGCCATGAATAAATGCTTTAAGAATCCAGAGGTCTGAGACTCTGCTATAGGAAACCTGACATAGAGCTGGTGAGGAAACCTGTTCTGCCTGTGTGAGTGTGGGGTGTGTAGCTGCAAAGGGGCTTTCATCGCAGCTCAGGTGGCTTGAGGGTGACTGCCAGAGTGGCTCCTAGATGCTCGGTCAAGGAATTTTCCCTAAAAACAGAGTAGTGCCATGCTGGCACCAGCTCTTTCCTTGGTAGGCTTTGAATCTTCTCCATCCTACAACCAAAACATGAGCCCAGCCTATCCTGCCAGTGGAACTGAGGCTCTGTATGCACCAGTGTATTTCTTTTTTAATTTCATCTTGTCTCTGCCAGCTGAAATAACAAGGCTTTTAAGACACAGCTGCATTGTGCTACCATGGTTTAAGGATTTATGTTACTTTAGCAGTGTTAGGCAGGTATGCTGCACAAATGGGCACAAAACGTGGCATTAAGGGTTTTGTCATGAACTTTCAGTGTGTTCTAAGGGCAAATGAAGGGTGCTTTTTATTTACCCTCCCTCCAACCCCCCGGGATTTTGTGAGGTGTGTTTAGGATGAATGTAGACTTGCTTAAACACAGTTATTTTACTTGTCTGCCGCTGAGATGACAATGTTCCATTGAAATGTTTGACAGCCTGAAGTAACTGACAATTATTTCACATGTGCAATGTTTATCTCCGTGGTGCACGGTGTGACAGCTCAGAAGTGACACCGACATTCAGTGTGAATCTCACTGTTCCTCCCATCAGCTGTCCTGGTAGCCTGCAACTTTTTAAAAACACCCTGTGGTTTTTACATCTGAACAGAGGCTCTCTGTTCCAAGTTACGCTAGGTAACTTTGTGTTTCCTTACCCTTTTCCATCCCCTAGCAGGACAGTGTGCAAAAGTGCATCAGGAAGTGGGGACCAGGGGGTTATATATTAGTAAAAATTGAAACTACTGCTCTTAATTTTGACCACATCAGTTTGCAGGAGATCTTGTGAAAGGTCCTATGTATTTCTTAGAGTAGTTCAAAGGACCAACAGCATCTGTTAATGGGATTTGGGGTAAATACAGCACAGGGCTTTGAACAGTCCTGCCAGAGTAGCAAAGTACTGTCTTCTTGTTTGTTTGTATTTTGTTTGCAGATTCCCATGAAGAGAATCCCAAGCCATGAAGAACAGTGTCCTAACCTAAAACACCTTGGGGCTTGAAATAGTTTTAAAGCTTTAAGAATGTATAATCATCTATGCTTAATCTTCTAATGACTTCTTTATGTAGTCACATGGTCAAACTCTAATTTGTGCTCTGTTTGACTAAGGATGAGTTAGAAAAACTAGCTGTTTTCTCAGGCAGGCAATTTGTGCATTGCAAAGGCACTTCAAATATAAACTGGGTACACAATTACTGGGGAGGCACTGAATGCTTACTAGGAAAAGTGATAAATAGTGTATTTGCTGTAAAAGACACAAATATCAAAAGGCAGATAGTCAGTTTGATGGCAGGTGGGAAAAGTTGCTTTTTGTTTGTTATATTGTGCTTTGAAAAAAAACCCCTAAAACTCAAAGCCTTTTCTCCTGTTTACTCCTTACAGTGAAACGCAGACTGATCTGTTTCCAAGTCAGTTTGGCTTTCTGATTTCCATGGTTCAGCACAGTGCTTTGCATTATAAAGTCAAAGGCAGCTGTAATACGTTCAGTATCTCTGTTTCCTTTTAAAAAGTTAATTCTTTGAATTTTTGGCAAATTGACTGTTCATTTGTCAGTGTCACCTTAATCTGCAAAACAGATAGTGAGCAGCTCAGACTACTTTTTCTCCTCTTTGTTTAAAGGAGTAGGCAAAATAAAATACAATTTGCTGAGTTCTTTTCTGATTGTCCATATTACAAATATTGTTTTCTGTGTCTATAAGGCTGTATTACATCTGTGCAGTAAAAGGAATTTGTGAAGTCTGTAGGCATTGCCGTGGTGAGATTTTCCTTTATACTGAAGGTAAAGCGCAAAATGCAGAGTATCTTATTAGTAAGCCAGATGCCTATTTCAGATGTGGCCATGGATTTAACTTACTGTGCTTGGCATAACAGGCCTCTTCTAGGTCTGATTTATTCCAACTAGAAAAAAAAAATATTCTTAAGAAATCCTGCAGCTATTTGGACTGAAAATTCCCTTCCTTCCTATTAGCAGCTGAGATTTATTTTTCTGTTTAACTAGCTGGATCTTTTGTTCATGAGAATTGGCATCCTGCAGTGGCATGGTGTGTGTCCAGCAGTGAATGTGAACTTACATTGTAATGTCAGGGCAGAGGCAGCAGTGTGATTTATTATCAAACTGGGCAACTCATGAGCTTTGTGAAGCTCAGGCAGCCCACAGAGGTTCAGGGATGGGTGACCTTGGCCTTCCCTCTCCTCCTGCAGAAGTGAAACTTGGGGTAGAGCCAGGTTGGGGGGGTTGTGTCATGGCTGGGGAGGTCTGGCATGGTCCAAAACATGTGTGGCCTTGTGTCTGTGTCTGGATCTGGCCACAGGCCTACATGGGTGGCTCTCATCAAGCCCAACTTATATCATAGGTGTTTGATCAGCAAGTGATTTTAATAATGGCATTCTTTTCTGCTGTATGGGGAATAATAGAGTTGCAAGTTTTTAATATTACTTGCAGCAAGCATAGTGAAAACACTGTGTTTCTCTTCTTTTCCTAATCCAGCCAGCTGACTGCAATGCTGCTTCAGTTTGGGCCAAATTCCAGGCTGTGGGTGATAGAATTTGACAGTTCAGTCTCCCCAGCTGCCGATCGCTGGTGATACCTGAGCCCCCTCAGAGCTGTGGGTGAAGGCTGCTGCTGACAGCATGGCTGGGCAGAGGTGACCTGTCCTCTGCACAAGTGGATCCCCCTTTGCTCTCAGCAGCTGCTCTGGAGCCCCTGACAGTGCTGGGACTTGTTTTGTCTGCGCAGGGAACCAGATCGATGCCAACTCTGTTGTCACAAACTAGGTGTGAGGTGATGCTACATGAAAGCTTTTGAAGAGCAAAATGCGTAGCACTCAGACTATTTGAAGTAATCAGCAGCTCTGTTACCCGGGATAATCACAGTGAAACAACACCTACAATCATAGAGGTTGTTCTGCTTTTTATTCCATGTTTTTCAGGACGGTAGCACGCCTGCAGTAATGCCTAGGTGGTCTCTGTATGTGTGTGGTGATGTCAGCAGCTTGGGGAATTAGCTTTGCTCAAGTTTACATCTGCTGACTCATCTGTTTAAAGAAGTTGATTCTTAATTTTCAGTGGGTAATAATTTTTCTCCCCTCATACAACAGCTGAGGAAAAAGAGATGGTTATGAGGTTTAGCAGGGGCTACCACAGTACAGGGTTTCCTTGCAGTCTTTTAACTTGCTGCATATTTTAATGGCTGCAATATACAGAAAGCCTCAGTTTCATGGTTCTTCTTGGACCTTGTCCAGCTTCTGCTGTGAAAGTACAATTCAGCAGAAGCCCTTTTAGAATATTTACTTATTTTTAGTATCCAAGAGTTCTGCATGTGGTATCCTGGATCTTCAGGAGAAGAATTGTAGCAGTGGTGCCTTGGCACTCATAAATGCTTGATATCTCTGTTTGGGTTTTTTTCCACTGTTTTTTTTCATTTGATAGCAGAAAGTTAAAGCCCCCTCTGCTTTCCTGCTCTTAAAATCCAGTTTTGCTGCTCCTCTCTCCCTCCTCTCAATACCCCTTTGGGAACAAGAAGGAATGGTGTCTCTGGCAAAGAAACAGGTAAGGTTTGGTTGGTAAGTGGAACTGCTTTAATTAAGTCTCCTTTTCACCCTCATAATGGAGTCATTCAAGAAGGCAGAGGAGTAGGAATGTGGCTTCTGAGGCTTTTTTTCTCTCCTTTCTCTTTCCTTTTTCCATCCCTGCAGTCAGTGAAAGTAAAACGGCTTTCTAAACAGAATACCCCTTTTTCTGATGATTTAAAAAATAGGCTATGTTAAAATTAAAATCTGATTTTTATTAGCTCATCTTTGCATTCCTGAAAATATTAGAGCAACTTTGATGAGTGTATAGCGTTTGCTCTAGACACATGCCAGTGTAAGAGTGAGGATTCCAGATCTGTCTAACACCACCTGAAACCTCACAAACATTGAGCAATACAAACTTAATGCCACAGAAGTCTGTTTTCCATCCTAATTAGCTCACGGTCTTGTATTATTTGGTTAGTCTGTCAGCGCGCTTTGGTTTTGTTATCTTGACAGTTGATGTCAATACTAACATTGCTCAGAAATATTGGACTTGGAATTTTGTTGAAGTGGTTTTTTGTTTTTGGAGCCAAGGTATTTTGCAAGACTCATCAGTTTTGCTATTTTTTTCAGGGGAAAATGAAAGAGAGTTCTGAAGAAACTCAGAGAGAGAGTGTGTGCACGTGAGGGTGCAGATGCGTGGTAGGCTGTTAAGGGACTGGCTTCAGATGTGGAAGACTTGGTTCAGCTTCCTGGTCTGCATGGTACAGAGCAATGTAGGGTGGAAAACTACTCTCTGACCTTTGAATTGGGTGGAGTGAAAATTCAATCAGTGGTTTCTTACTGCTAGGAGATTGCTCTGAGTAATGGTTTGCTTTCTTGAACTGGAAAGCAGGGATTTTTGATTTTCAGAATGAAGTTGTCACACTGGGATCAGCTGGAAATGTTGGGCAGAAATCCTGGTCTTTCAACACAAGGTCTGACTCGTGTGATTAAATCTAAAGGAACTAACACTGGAGTAAGGTAGTTTTTTATGGTACTTACGTAGTGCCAAAGAATGTCTGTATGCCCTGAGACATGGGCATACTGAGCTGGCTTCCTTACCCGAAGCAATAAGGCTTTTCTCCAACAGAGCAAAACAAACCCGGGCTGATTCTTCAGCTGTATTGTTCTGGATATTTGCACTAGCTCTGTGCTGCAGTGCAGCAACTTTGGAAGAACTATCCCTGAGTCTTGTAAGATTGTGCATTTAGCTACCTATTCATATATGTCCATCTTCAGAGAGGGAGAATGAATGCAAGTATCTCATGCTGTCATGCTTGTTGGAAAATATGACTTTCCACTTAGTTTGCTGCTGTTGTGGTTATTTATTGTAGCCCTGAGAAAGCAGAGAGCTGCAATGCCTATGGACTGCTGTGAGTTCCACGGACAATTGTGCTCTCTGGCTTAATGCAGTTTAAACAACCCCATGGACGTGCTATGGCTCGCTTCCATCAGTGTGCTGTACCTCATCCCTTTCCTACAGAGTTGCTTTGCTGGACATCTTTTAATGCCAGCAAAATTGTTACTTTACTTCTTGCCTTCACATCTCCTTGCAGGAATGGGCACAGATTCCACACAAACGGAGTCAGTGCACGCGCTGCACACGGATGAGAAGTCCAGAGCAAAATGGAACAGCTTGTTCTCTGTTTCAGAACTGAGCAAGGGCAATGATTTACTCAGTGTCTGCACTTTATAATAGGCTGCTCTCTAATCCACGTAACTGCTTCAAAGAGGCAAAATTGGTTGTGTATAGGTAGATGTCTAACACAGTAAGCTGAATGTTGACTCTGTAAGAATTTTGACTCCAGTGTAGTCATCTCTGTGCAAGTCCTCTGGCAGCATCAGGTTGTTTGACTGTTTAGAATTGTTGTAGTTTGGCGATTTTATCAAAATCTTTTTTCCTCAGCGCTAACAAGTCAATGAATATTCCCTATGTGTGCATGTTCCCATATTGTGCAATACAGTGCTTTTCTTTCCTTGGGGAAATGGCCCTGACTCTGTAACCAGAGACTTTATAAATGCTGTAGAACAGCTGTGCTCAACACGACAAGGACTTTGTTTACTTCCACATAATTTATTCATGTATTCTTTTTCTTTTTCCAGCCCCCTCACCCCCAAGTAATGGTGCTTTCTTTTTTTTCTTTTAATTTTTTTCTTGAAACTCCTTTGATTGAGAATTCAGCCTTTTCTACGAAGCACCATATTCAGGGGTTTTATGACTCATTTGTAGTTGGAATACCTACTGGGGCAGTACAACAGGCTTGGATGCAATAAAATGAATCACCATGACAAGTTCTACATAAGAGCTGTTTGGTAAATGTTCTGATAGAAGAGAATGCCAAATGAAACAATTCTTCACTTTCTTCCTTTGGCCTGAGCAGTTATTGCCCTGAAGATGAAAGCAATTGATTGTTAGTTCCTTAGATATGTTAAAAAAATTGAGGATATTTCTAGAGTAGGTGCTGCTTGCACTATGCTGTGGTATTGCAGTCTGTGTAGAAAAGGCTGAGCTTGATCACTGGCTTTACCATTCAGGCTGAGGTCTACATTGATGATAAATTTTTTGGGGAAGTGTTCTTGTGAGTGAAATGAAGAAGATATTTGTAATAACTTCTGATTAGTGGGGTTATATTGTTAGGAGTCAGGGCTCCATCCCATTTTATATATCTTTTCCAGCTGTAGTGTTTGATACTGCAGAGGAGAGAGAGGAAACCTCGCAGCACATTTGAAAATGGATGGAATTTTTTTTGAAGCAGCTCTGTGAACTGAGTAGCTCCTCTTCAGCCAGCCAGGCTTTCTGGGATTGCAGCATAACAGTGAGATGGCAGTGCACCTCTCTGCTCTCTTCTCCAATGCTTAACCTCTTTAGCCAGCACAGTGGGCTGAGTGAATTTTGGTAAATGTCTCCATCACTGTTGTGCAGCTGTAGTCTGCTTTACTCAGTGAGAATTATTAGAAGATATTTTTTAATTAACTGCATGTAATCTGTGCTTCAGTAATGGGAGTTTAACTGAAAACTTAATTTGGCCAAGCTGTGCTTATGCATAGCTTAATATAATGATACATACACACACGTGTGCTCTCTTGCACTTCATTCTACCTCTCTCCCATCTTTATCACCAATGATCCCATGTTGTATTGGGCTTCAGTTCTGTAATTTGAGACCCCTGAAGCTGGAAATTGCTTAGAAAAAAATATTTTCTATTTCTCCGTGAAAGTATAAAAACATTAGAGCTGGACAAAGAGTATCTCAACTTCTTTCATAACATCTGTGAAGAAAATGAATTGTGACAACTGCTTTACTCTTGTGGTGGAGGGGATGGATACAGGTGGTCTGGTGCATGGTGTGGTGCTGGTGTGGTCATCTGGTGCTACCATGTAAAACACATTGCATCACAAAGCTGCTCCCCTACTTCTACAGGGCATTTTCAAAACCAAATAATCCACATGAACCAGGTGATGAGACTTAAAGCATAGTCTGAAAATAGTTTGAAATCACCATTAAAAAGTAATAAAGCAATTTTTAAGGCAATGTGCTGGGTGATTATTTTTCTCTTGCCATTAATGGTGTTGGTATTGCAGATAAGGCATTCTAGTGAATTCCCAGAGAAATGCCCATGGAGAGTCGAGTATATTCTCTGCTTCTCCAGGCTTTCATTTATTATTGGCATTGATTAGGTGATAGGTACAAACCTGACGACAGACTGTGGCCTGGTTCCTTTGTTCTGAGGCTACATAAATGTTTTGTTACCTTTTTTATGTTTTATCTAAGAAGTCTCGTAGCAGATCTATCTCTTCCCCCTCATCTCCTGCACTGTGTTCTAAACTAACCCTTGGAATAATTTTACATCTTATTGTATGCGTGGAAGAGAAATAACTTTGGACACATCAAATATGATCACCTTCAATAAAGCTACAGGAAGAACGGGCCCTCTAATCTATCACTTTATTGAGGAATAGTTTGATTCTGCAAAAAAAAGTCATGGGAGAGAAAGTATTGCAGAATGAAAACCTGAAGAAGTTAGCAGTTAGGAAACTAAAAGAATCACAAGCTTTTTTTAAAATATGGGAAGTATTTTTTTCTCTCCTCTTCTGGTTTCTGAGCCTTTAATAAACCCCCAAGTCATGGTTTTGAGCTTTTTCTTTTTATTTATTTTTATTTCTCCACAAGCATGAGAACTTGAGATATCTTTTAAAATAAACAAAACAAAAATCCTGCATCTGAGACCTTTGGATTCTCACGGAGTCTTACAGTTCCAGCAGCTGGAGCTTTAAGGAAAAATATGAAGCTTGTAATAATAGTCACTCTACCCGAATGGGTTAAATTTTGGACTTCCATGGGATTGCACATTTCAATTAAATGCAAGATACAGTAATGGGAGTAAGGTCCTGAGCTGAATTCCCATTGCACATGCTTATTTACATGAACAAAAATTCAGCTGAGGGAGTGCAAAGGAAGTGGGCAGCATTAGGATGTATGAAGTTTGAAGAAATTCATTCTTTGGTTATTGTTTCATCCCTTTCTTCTTAGTGTCTCTGCTTTTACATCTGTGTTGCACCTCTGATTCATCCCGTTGCCTTTGCCTTTCCTGCTTTAAGAAACAGAGAATTTCACAGGTTTCCTAGCCTCTAAACCAAAAGGATCTTTTCTTTCTACGTACTTTCTGTCTTCTGCAAATCAAAGATGTTGTTATGATCTTCAGGGGATGGAGAGAGTAGGGTGGGACATGATGCCAGGTATGCCAAAGGGTCTGCAGGGCTAATGTGGTTGGGATGCAGGAGGAAACTGGAGAATATTTTCTTGCTACAGTGGTTCAGGTTCCCCTGTTTGTCTTCTGAGGCAGATGTTTTGTATGTTTCTATCTGGGTTTTTGGTTCGTGTCAGGAGCAGCTGGGGAAGTGGTTCCGAAATATCTTTAAATGAGCATACTTCTGAAGACAAATTTCCCTTCAGCCCATAACGCACAGTTGCTCACCCTCCCACCTCGTGCCAAGGACTGCCACAAGCCACTTCCATAAGGTGGCTCATGTCTCTTGAACATGTTTTGGAATAGGAACAACCATCATAAGCACAATATGCTTTTCAGTAAGAAACAAGTCTTTGGACCCGTGATACCTTGGGCAACAATTTGGTTAATTGTAGAAAAGCAGGACAAAGCTGTTCCTAAGCACAGTATAGCATTTCTACCTCTTTTGCTGGAGCGAGGGACTGCTATGCATCAAGCTCTCATCTCTTCAGTCCTTAATGAGTGACAGGTAGAGGTACTTTCTGTCACAGAGGCACAGATCAGTGTTTAAGAGTGACTCATGAAGGCTGACACAAACTCTTGGGTTGATGGAGATTGGATCTATGGCAGTGAACTGAATTGGAATTGTGTGATGGAGTTGGTACATTTAATATGCTCTGACATGTAGTTGTTTGAACAGATAACAGTAACTTTGTAGTCCTTCGTTTGCCTTCACTTGGAAATTCAGTAGAGGACTTTTTTTGTGTACTTGAAGTGAGTTCCTTCCTTTTGCTAATATGTGGGTGTCCTTAAAAATTGGAAGAAGCAGCGTGCTTGCAGTGAATGCTCCAAATGTTAAAAAATCAAGCGCAACCGAGAAAAGCTTTGTGTTTCCAATGTAGATGTCATTGCTGTGGGCAAACATGGTCATTTACAAGAGTCCTTCTATCCAAATCCTCCTGGTAGTTTAGGAGTCTGTTTGGTTTTCTGTCTTTCATTTTTTCTTTGCCAGCTACCTTTCTGCTGCTGTGTGTGACAGATGCCTCTCAAGTCTTTCCATTCCCTTGAGGCGGACTATCTGCATAGTTCGTGAAAGATAATCTTGTGCATAAAGCTGCTTTTCCTTGTGGGAAAAGAATTTTCTATTTAGTTTGTTGTTTTGATTGTGTTTTTTTGGTTTTTGGGTTTTTTTCAGAAGTGTTGCCTTAGCATGGAAAAAGGAAAGGTTTTAGTGTTTTGTAGTTCAGAATTGGTCCGTATTAAACCTTTTAAAAGGGATGTCTCAGCTCGTGACTTTTGTACTTTTTAATTAAATGAATGAAAAAAGTCTATATGTCGTTACCCGTAAATATTGCAAGACTAAACTTACTGTGGATTTCCTACAAATCCCAGCATGTATCAGAGCTGTAGGTTAATCCAAGGGGAGGCTGATTAACACAACTTGTTAACCCTCTTTTCTGCTCTGGATTTGGGACTTAAAATACTTGGAAATGCCAGCAAATAGCCCATAGTTGTGGTCTTGAAGCTGGCCCTGTTGCTCTGCCTGTGTTCCTGGCCTTTTCACTTCCCCTATTTCGAAGACCTGCCAGGAATAGCGCATTTCATACGATGCCAAATTTATAAATTCCTCAGACCACTCAGTCTGAGAGGAATGTACTAATGGTGTGGCTGACTGAGTTTTAATCTGGGATGTTTTTAATTTTCAGACCACGTTAATTTATTTTGATCTGAAAATTACAAGATTTGCTTCACTTCTCCATTTTATTGCTTCTTTTAATACTTCTTATTTACTCTCTTTTTTTTTTAACGATTAGGTCTTTCCAGTGTGCAATCACACCTTCTTTTTCTGTCTTTGATAACTGATGAAGAAGCTGTGTGTTTCAGTAGACTGTGAATCCCCTTGAGATGGTAAGATCAGCGTGTGTATTCTGGTTGGTTTGTGTTATGTATGATTTTTATGCCAGCAGCTGTTTACTAAACATCCAACTAGGGCTTATCTCCAGATTGTTAGTAGCTATTCAGAAATGTTGTGTTCTATGGGATCCAATTCTAGGGCTTTTACTGTTTTATGGCCCTACTCACTGGAAAATAAGGTAGACTCTAAGCTGAGGGAGTGATGGAGTGTCCTGTGGTATTTTTGTTTTTCTTTGACACAAAGTCTGGTTTTGGAAATATCCTTTTAGTTTGTTCAAAGACTTTTATTTTGCACTAATGACACAGACACCTGTTATCACTGCTGTATCAACTTTTAGTGTTGAGCAACTGACTGAAACTGGTGTTTTCGGTCCTAGCTGGTTGCCCAGCCTCAAACTGAATGGGAGATAGCAATTGTCTGAGTGCCTCTCCCCAGTTCCCAGCAAAGAATTTCCATTTCTGGATAAGATCTTGATCATATTGGAGTTCTTCATCCTCCTCTTACGGAGCTGTTGTCCGTGTTGCCTCATTTCATACAAATATGTTTGGGTTTTAATTATGGTTTCTTCCCAGTAGCTGTCTTTTCTTTCCGCCTGCTGTAGCAGGAAAATATGTGACTGTGACAAAGCCTCCCTTGAGATGCCATTAGCCACTCAATACCTGGAATTAGGAGAGGCTTCTTACAGTAGCTGTAAGTCAAGGAACTCTGCAGAAAGGGGTGTGAATAAATCTTTGGATCCTGCATGTCAGCTGGATTTTCGTGCTGCCTTAGTTTCATCATGTGTGTAGTTCATGGGGTCTTTCCCCCCTCTCCCCCACTTTCAATAGGCCCTTTTCCAGCTCTTGATATAGCCTCAACTCTGTTTAAATTATTTCTTAGAAAGCAGATCTCTTGCTGTTTTTAGCCTTCACAGACTCCTGACTAGTTGTTGATGTAGAGACTGCCTGCTGGGTGCCAGTTCAGGCTTCTCTTTGGCTGGTGGAGAGAGACAAGCTCTGCTTTGTTCGGTCCTTTTTCAAACTTCTCCACCAATATGGTGGGCAGATGGCAGAAACACGAGCTCTGTGTAAGTGAAGCCACTGTGCTCGCTGGGAGAAGCTGAAGGGATGGACAGCCCGTGGCCTGAGGATAAAATTTAGATTATTTTCCTCTCTAATCGCATATCCTGTTTTTGTAATGATGCTGGTGGTGAGGCCACTATAACAGGTGAGCAAAACAATGCTGCCTGTGTTTTTGTCCTGCAGAAATTGCCTGTTTGCAATACATGGAAGATTTAGTACAGCACACTGTGACCTTGCACGTTAGGTAATTATTTCAGTGCCTCCATGGCGCCTGTTAAATGCATTTCAGTGCTGCTTGAGTTCTGTGGATGGACTCATTCCTTCGAGTCTGCATCAGATGACAACACAAAGGAAGAAACACACCACTGGTGGTAGGGCAGGACAGCCAGTACATTTGGAAAAGCTCTTCAGCTTTATGCTCGTCTCAGTTACAGCTGTCCAAGTGCCAGCTTGTATCCTCTGGGAGGTGGGGGAGCTTTTCATGTCATTTTTCTCCCTGGAGAAGTCTAAGACGACTTGTCCATGTATATTGGTTTTGTATGTAAATACAAAACAGTATTGTGTATATACATAAGTATAAACATTGGAGCAGTGCTGGTAAGAAGGAATATGCAAGTTACAGCACTTTTTTTCAGGGGTATTAGGCCGATCCCTTGCCTCTGGAGGCTGGCAGCATATGTCTCTCATGAACTGACTCAAGTAAAGCAAAGACTAAATTCCTTGAGTGCTTGCTGGAGCACTCCTGAAAATCAGCATCACTCAACTGACAGTGCAGCGTTCAAGCAATACCAGTCCTAAAGTTTGCATGCTAAAAAAGAAAGCCAGTCAGATTTTGTGTAGCAGGGCTGCTTTATGACCCCTCTTGGGACAGGCTGCTGCCCTTCTAAACTGAGAAATGGAAGTAGAAGGATTTCTATATCCCAGGACAGTGGACTTCTGGTGCCCAAGTCGCAGTCTGCTGTCTGCTACCCTGGGGCAAATTCCTTGCCATCCAGAAGCAGGATAATTTGGTCTACACTTTACTGATACATGCTGTACAAACAATTGTTTGGACTGTGTAATTTTTTTTCTGACTCTTCCTTCTGTTCAGGCATCTAGACACAAAAGCTGAAACTGGATCAAGGCCACAGGGCTAGCAAATCCTAAGTCAGTTACTTTCTCTGTTGTCTTTGTTATTTTTTTCTCCTTAACTAAGTTAAATCAGGGTGAAATCAAACAGGAAAAGATGCTGTTGTAACTTATTATCTTCTTTACGACAAGCATGGAATAATCTTATCCCACTCTTCCCATGCTCAGAAATAAAGAAACAGCAAAAAGGGTTGGGTCAAGTTAGCAGAATTGTTTTACCTCTTCCATTGTGTGTGCTCTTCTGTATGGAACTTCATGCTGTATTACAGCAATTTACACTGTGACAGAAGGTGTTCAGAAGCCCTGTTTTGAGTAAATGTTTAACTTTTGATAAATGCTGTATTGTTCTAGCCAAACAGCAGTACAAACATGTCACCATTTGGTGCCTTTCCAGCATGCACACCTTGTTCCTCTGTGATGCTTTTATTAAACTCGAATGAAATCAAGGTACATTAGGTACTCATCTGAAAGATAGACATGGAATTCAGCCAGCACTCTTCAGAGTCAGGTCCATCCTTGGTGTAAGATTTTCGCTGCCTGTGGAGGAATGAACTTGTCCTGTTATATATCTCTTCTTGCTGGTTGTGTTGGACAAGTTCATTTTTCCAGGACCACCTCTTTGTCAAGAAATCTGTGATGAGTAGAGATACCATCATATTGTTTTCTCTTCTGTCCAGATGAGACCAGAAGCTGGATTGTCTGGGTGATACTGCTCACTGAAATATAGCTCTGGTAGTCAAAGGCTGAGGTGGGCTGTGTAGAATTGGGAGCATCCCTGAAGGTGTGGGGAAGAGCTCTGCTCGAGCAGATCAGCAGAACTGAGTTGCAGTTGAGACAGGGAAAACCAGGATGCTTCAGAGACCAGAAAATAGAGCTACTATTTCAGGAAAGGGAGAATGTTTGGTCTAGCCAGTGGTTGCCTCTAAAAATACTTCAAATATCATCCGAGTCAAAAGCAGGACAGGCTATAATGCATATTTACCAAAAGGGGAAAGTTACCCACCAGGCGTCTTGCCTTTCGGAACATTTCACTGTGGGTGAAAAACATTGTTATTCTCCATGTCTGTCAAAATTTCCCATGACAAAACTTGATTGGAATAAGCAACTGTGAGCCCAAAAGTACATCTAGACCTAGAAGCAAATGTGTGAGGATAGCTCTGATACAGAAGTTTCTGCTGTCTTCTTTTCCGTTCTGCTGTCAGGCTGCTGCTTCCTACTTTCTGGAAGGAGATTGAGGAACAAAGCATGTTCATGAGCAGAAGTCTGCTACATAACTGCCTACAGCAAACAGCTCGATTGTGAGGCACCAAAATGAGTACTCATAAAAATGGTCTATGCTTTGAACCAAAGCTATTTGGTGTCATCAATCAATGCCCTTGAATATGGAAAAAACTGTATTCCTGGCTGAGCACCCTGTACTAATGGCAAAATGGAGCTCTCCCAAAAAGAGGGATTGGATGTGCTGAGAACATGACAGTAAAGATCAGAACCTTCACCATATTCACCCAGTACAAGCAAGTAATGTAGGGAAAATAATTCTAGAATTTCCAGCAAAACCAAGTCTTAGTGACTTAGGGATTTTTTTTGTTCTTTGAACCACTGAAACAGTGCTTCAAGGTGATTGGCTTTTTTCAAGGTAGTAAGTGTGGTTTTTGTAAAATGACAAATTTTATAAGGATCAAAATATTTTTTAAACAAAACTGCCAAGTTGTCTAGAAGAGTTTTACCTTTTGGTCAAGAAGCTAAAGCAAGCACAACCTTTTACAGCTTGTGTTTTCCTGGGAATTTGGTGGTGAATAGTACACGTTAGTAATCCAAGCCTTACGCTTCTGCAGCAGTGTAAATACCACTAGAACAGGGAACTCTTTTAAGTTGGGATATTTTTATTTTTGGCTTTTTTTCCTCATGAAAGCAGGGCTGTGTAAGCATCAGTAACACGCATATGATTACAGTATAATGAAAAATTTCTCATGCTCCTTGCTGTTCTTGAATCAGCTGGTGGAGGCTGGATGGGGGAGTAGATTTATCCAGCTGTTGCATCACCAGCACATGGCTGCTGCAGGTGTAAGTTTTGAGCGCACAGTCTGAAAGCATTCTGCATCTGAATTTGTGTAGTGATTTGCAAAGGCCTTGAGGTACTGGTAGCTTTCTTCCTAATGTAATTAATCATTACATTGTTTAGGATTCTAAATGATGGTCCTCTCTTACTTAGTGTGTTGCGTTCTTTCTGCACTTAGTATTTGGAGCACCCACCCCGATATCCATACTCCTTTTTCTCAAATATTAATGTATTAGCACATTATCCATTACAGAACTGCTCTTTTCTTTAGAAGCAAAAGATTATCATCGTTAGATGATGATCCTTCTCAGTATAAAGTTGTCTTTTAATGCTCTACAGAGTAAACAAACTACATTTTAAAATACTTTCTGGGACCATCTGGTAACTTGGACAGTATGAAAGAAGATGAACCTCATGAAAACCTGAAACACAGCCATTCAGAACCAGAGAGACTATATATCTGCAAGAAAGTGTTTCATTAGGAAAGAACTATTATATGCTGAAGCTGAAGGTGATAAACTTGTGTGTGTATTTTCTAGTCCAAATTAGTATTGGTCTGGCCATAGTCATTGTTTTCCTGGCCAGGGCTGGATCACGGTGACCAGCTTTCACTGTTTGGGAATTCCCAGCAAGTCAAGCTCCTCAGTTCCATGCCCAGGTAATGAAAACCACTCATTGTTTTGTTGTGGGAGTGCACCTATGGGTGTGTGAAAGACTTAGATCTCAAATCTGGGGAAAGATGTCCCCAGGAAAATGGGATGTATTGCCGAACCTGCTGGTCTTCCCCTCACTGCGAATGCCAGAAGAGATGTGACTCTTAGATCTCGTGTTTATCAACATAAATGTGCTACCTGTGCCTAATCAACAACTCAGGCACCTGACCCTTCCCACTGCAGTAACCCACCTTGGCAAGCAGAATAAATTGCCTGTGCCCATCCATCCTCTCCAAGGAGAGGTCTGGAGAACAGGGACAAGCAGTGATGGATTTACTCCCTTAACACACTCGTGGGAAGCACTCAGGTGATGTACCTGCTATAGGAGTCTGTTTCTGAAACTTGCCTTTATTCTACTTAAAAGTATTGATGTTTTTAATTTTTTACCATATTTCGCTGTCTGAAAGTTGTATACTGCTCTTGTGTACAAGCTGGGAAATGTGTTTTTGGGGAAGCAGGACTAGGCCTTTAATAATTTCTCTAGCTGAAAGAGCAACAGTGAAACTGCAGCTTTGCCTCGCATACGTGGTTTCTGCAATTAAGGGCTGCAGCTGTTCTACTTTTTTTGTCTCTGTGACGCAAATCAAAGCGCAGCAATGGTATTGCCTGAGGGAAGAGAGAAAGCTACTTGCTCGCTTCCCCATGCTGATAACTAAGCAGTGATGACAAGAAACTGGGGCAAAGGAAAGTTCAAAAGCAGAATCTGAATATTATAAATGACTGGAGAAACACAGGTGCCTCTTCCTCAGCACAGAAGGGAAATAGAACTGTGCGAATGTCAGAAGAAATAATCAGCTACCCAAAGGAAGAGGTGTTGGCCTGTAAAATTTCTGTCGCTCAAAGGGCTTCTGACATGTATGCACGTTGGGGTCTGTATGCTATCACATATGTTACAGTCAGCTCCATTTCAAATGGAACTAATTTTCACCTGGTGACTTCAACCATAAGAACCTTGATTCTCTCACCTTCTCATGTGAGTCCCCTTTTCACATGTGTTTTGATAGCTACCTAAATGGTGAGATCTGATTCACTATCCTTGTGTCCTCCTTTCATAGGAGGAAATTGTAAGGGAACGGAAGTGTTAAGAGCATGAGCAGCATTACTTGTCTGAGGTCATGCAGCAAGCAGAGGAGAGAGTTTGGATGTCCTGATGTCTTGAATCACAACTTGCTTTGTGCACTAACTGCTAAAATTATTTATGTGGCCATCCCAAGCTTGCGTATTTGTTCCCTTGTTGTTGTCTAGACTGAATTTCGTAAGTGTTTATTGAAGATAAATTTTGCAGGTTTGGTGTGGAACTAAAATGCGACTATAGCTTCATTTAGGCATCAAAGGTACCTAAACAGTGAATGCAGTCTTCTGCCAGGTGAGCTATAGAAGTCCTTTCTGCTGGTTGTTGCTGTCTGTGTGCCCCAGCCCTGGCAGCAGGCAGCTTCCTGGGAGCGCAGGAGTTGCAGGGCTTAAGGTATCCAAGGCTCTACTTTCATTGTCGTACAACTTGGCCATTTTGGGGGAGCTTGGGAGAGGGACAGAGAATGACATCTGCAGTACTGTATCACCTCCAAACTGTGAAATTCATGATTTGAAATAAAACTTACAAGAAAGCAGATTTCAATTTCCACAGGGTGGAATAATGTGTTTCTCTGTCATCTGCACAGCGAGCATTCAACCCATGTCCATAATCTCAGGCACAAAATGAAAAATCAAACATTGCAGATGCAACTTAAAATGAGCCATGGAAAGTGTTGGACCACTTTAAACTGATGCTACTAGTCCTGCCTCTACTACAGTTGCCTGTGAGTCAAGTACAGACTTGAGTGTCTTCTTCTGGTGGTACTTGCACCAGTAAACCCCACATGCTATAATGGAAATTAAATCCACGTATATTGCAAGGCTGGGATTTAAGATTTTTTTTTTTTTAACTCCAGCTTTATTTTTTCAGCCAAGGCAGAAATGGATTTCAGGATTGAATAATTATCATCAAGCTAACTAGTTTACAGCACTTGACTTAAAATAAGGAAATAGCTTAGAAATATGTTTATATGTTTGCTACTAGCAATTTTATTGGTAATAAAGAGGCTTGTTGACTTCTTTGCTGGAAACTGGATTTATGTCTTGGTTTTCATGGCTGGAAGCTAAGGAAGTGCAAGTGCTTTGTCATGGTACCTTTTGAGCAAGATTCACAGAAGTACTCAGGAGTTTTCAATCACCTGGACATTACTGGGTAGCCCACAAATGACCCACCCACACTTGTAGTTATCCTTCAGTCCTAAAGCATTATATGTTTTTACCTATGGGATCCCTTCTCTGTAAATGCCATTTCCTCAGGCTGATACTCTGAACACTGCAGTTCCTCGTTTCGTTAGGTGTTGGCTCGGCTGAATGTATAATATAATACAAGCATATTTTCACAGGTCTTGTCTTCTAATGTAATTTTTATACTAATGTGTAGTTTAGGGTGATAAGGGAACATTCCTTTCTACTTGATGCAGTTGTAACCATAATGGCAAGTGAAATTAGGATTGGAGTTCTGCCTTTTTAAGGACACGCTCCCTTCATGAGGAGAAGGTGGAACTTCAAAATCTGGTGTATACTGAGTATTTATAAATGATATTTTGTAATATTTGTTTCATATCATTCTGCTGTTTTCGAATTAGTAAAGTAATGGATACTCACTAACTTCATTATGTCAAATCGATATTAATATTGATCTAATAGTAATAAACTAATAATTCCTGCTGTAAAATGCTTTAATATGAACTTCAAGAGGAATATTAAAATTTATTAGTTGTTCCTTAAAGCTGATTGATATGCTAGGGGGTTTCACAGAAATAAAAAACCTAGATGGGATGCATGCAGTGCTAGCCTGATTTCAATAAATTTTAAATTTTTTTCCTGCTGTTTATAGTTATGATAATTGGGCGTTAAAGACTTTCTACAGAGTCTGTTGCTCACTCTCTTTCTTTATTATTTCCTGCTTCTAATCACCCTTGAACTGGGTTCATCTCCGCCACAGACATATTATTTAGCACAAAATTCCTTGCCACTATCTGTAGAATTTTCCAAGGCTTTGGTGCCAATTTGTCAGCAAACAAACTGTTTGTGGTTGTCTTTTTTGCACTTGGCATTGTAAAATGTGACTGAATGTGGAGTTCTGGAAGGACACATGTGCTTTCCATTTCTCCACGGAGAAAAGGTTGTCCCTGTGTCAGCTACGGTTCCACTGTGTGATGACCACGTGCAGCTTTAAACTTCATCTCTCTGATACTCTAGGGCTGTACAAATAATGGGCTGCTATTAGAATCTGCCATTTGTCTTGAGCGACATCTCTTATTAAAAAAAAACTTTTTGAGTTGGTAACTTACCTATTTTTTGAAGATAAGACCTTGTCTTCTAAGTAATTTAAAATGATACTCCAGAATGTTTTCAGATGCATGAATAAGGCCCTGAACAAACCAGGATTCATCCACTGGTTGTGAAAATGCTTGAAGTACCTCCAGGCTGTAATACTGTAATCTGGTCCCCTGGGTCACTTACTGGACAAGGTGAGGTCAGATTTGTGGAAGAAATGTTCCCATGCTTGCAGTTCAGACTTGCTTTAAACAAATATAAAGACAATTTAAATGTATTACAAAATTTGTGCTAATTTTATGGGATTTTAAATAAATTCCAGTGGCCTACGAATGGAAACGTTTCTTACCTTCTCTCTCCTCCCGCTCGCTTCCTCTTCCTCTGACAGAATGATACCTGTAAATAGGAAGTACAGTGAAATTGTTCATGTAACTTCCAAGGAAAAGGAAGAGTCCTCTTCTGGCTTTGAACATCACTGAAATCTGTATTGATTAGACTGTTGAATGTAGGAGTGGGGTCAGGTACTGCTTTATGATATGGCAATCAGACAACACTGTTGAAAACTGCAGAACATCAGCTGCTCGTAAGATGCCATCCTCTGGTAGAGAGGACAACAGTTGAAAAGGAAAATGTTGTAGAAGCTGTCGCTGCAGCCTCCCACTTACCTGGGATATGTTTTCATCACCAAGGGTGTGGCTGTGCTTGCCAGTGCTGACTACAGCGGGAATTTGGGACAGTCTTTCAACTTGCAGCAAGAGCAATTGTTCCTAGTTCTGTCTGTGATATCTTCAGTTTGGATATTCAAGTGGTTGCATTAGCCAGCACGAATACTCGTGTGCTTGTATCTTATGTAGTATTTTTCCTGTATCAGGCGTTTCAATACTCAGCAGCTCTTCAGGCTCAGTCTGAGAGAAGCAGGGAGAATTTGAATGCTAAAATGCCCTGTTTCTAAATCTAAATCTGTTTATGTATGTTTTCAAAATAACTTTTCTTTTTCTCTGTTTTTACGTGAACTTCAGCTAAACTTGTTTTTTTCATTACTTTCAATATTCGGTATTTAACTTTCAGATTTTTTTTGTTTGTTTGTTTGCTTTTCCTTCTTGGATAAACTCGTGGGCAAGAACCTAGGGTTCCACTCCATTCTTTTTACCTAGTGTTAAAATACTGTCATGGAAGTAACTAGCATTATTTTTGATTCCCATATTTGCTGTTTGACACTTAAAACAGCATTCATGGCCCTTCAGCCTCTCTAACAAAATGGCTTGCTGGACTGATTATGGAATAATTTCTGAATTTTTACGTGCCTGGGGGAGACTGAGGCTTGGGGTAGTTGGAAAGAAACAGGAATCCTAACTACTCTATTTTTAAAAAATTGTTAATATATTACATCTTGCATAAGCACCAAGCATGGGAGGAAAGATGTGTCAACTGGAATGTTTCTTTTTTTTTTTCCCTAGTGACAGCTCTTTATTGGCCTAAGGGGATTTAAAAAATCCTGTTATTCTATTCTATATTGGTATTAACCTAGTTCTGTTTTGTCCTTACAAACTAGTATTAAAAATACCCAGCTGTATTCAGAAAGTAGATCTTGGGAACCCTTCTTCAGTTGCTTTGCACAGGTCTGGTGCCTTTCGAAGGCCAGGGCCAATGGATCTGGACATACAGGCACACCTTGTCTTGGCAAGCGAGATTGTTTTGGTTTAGGGGTAATGCTTAATGCATTTTTAAAGTAGTTTTGCAGCTGGACATGTGTCATTTTCCCATGTCAATCACACTAGTATGTGTACATAGCTGAAAGGAAATTGGGCTTGCTAAGTTATAGATTAAGGTAAACAAGAAATACAAGCCATGCCAGCATCTAAAAGCAAGATTTTCATGTTTCTTAAGTACAGCAGCCAAAATATTCATCTCTGGCTTGAATGTCTCTATTAAACTCAAAATGAGTGAAGCAGTAGATGTATTAAGCTCAAAATAAGAGTTAAAAGGAACAATGGTGCAGAAAATGTGATGCAATGTATTTCCTCCCCCTGCCCACCCAAAATATGTTGATTTTAAATGCATTCGTAGAGCTATATAGCTTGTTTGCAGCTCCTCATAATTACCAAATGAGCTCTGCATAGGAGCAGACAACGGTAATCAGACAGTCAATTATTTACTGGTTCCTCTGCTTGCATTTGCATCTATTTTCATTTACATTGTTACAAGGAGTTGGTTGAGAGGATTTGCAAAGTGTGGAGGCAAAATGAGAGGTAAGAATTTCATTTGGCTCTCAGTTTTCATTGCCCCCAGTGAAGTTTTTTCTAATGTTTGCTCTCAGCTCTGCATTTGAGTTTGGGAACAGAGAGGGGCAGGCACGCAGTATTTCTTCTGCTGATTCCCACCTAACTCAATGCACAACACAGCGCTCAGCACGGAAAAAGCTATGGAGTGCACTGACAGTTTTATTGACTGTCCCTTTTGTAGTGACATGCCAGCCCCTTTGAAATGATGGTTAACAGCAGTGAGTGAATACACATGGCTTTTGTAAGACAATGATAAATTGGTGGACAGTTGGACCATGATGGCTTCAGAAGTTACGTGTTCGCCATCAGTGCCTCGAGGCCATTTATGTTCTGTGTCAGTGGGGTGCATCTGAATACCATATGTCACAAAGACTAATGTCCTCACTCCTCCTTCTAATGGGCACGGCAGACACCACGCACTTGGAAATTTCCGTGCCTGCCTCTGAGATAAACAGTAACAGGGCCAGCTAATTGTGTATGTTGTTAAACACCAGAGCTGCTCACTTGAAAGGTGGACCCTGGCAATTAAGGAGAGCCATTAAGGGACTGAACAGAAGCCAAAAAAAAAGGCATTTTTTCCTGATATGGGGCTTGGTGGTATCAAATTGGGTGGGCTCTTGTCCAGACTTATTGCTGCTTCATCATTAGGAGAGAAGTTAGGAACAGGTTGGAGAGTCATAATTTTAAGAGTACTAGATGATACTTTAGACACTTGTTTGCAGAAGCCAGGGCAAGAATACACCTGAGATTATGAAATCTCCCTCTCAACTGGGACTGAGAAACTGAATTCTTAAAAATGTATATAATCATAATAATGTATAAAATTCACTCCTGGGAAGATGTCAGATTGCAATGTATATACTCTAAAGATAAGGGGTGCGATATATTAATGAATAAGCAAAGTGTTCTGGAGCAAAACTTTGGGGTGAGCACATGTTGTTGCTCACATTAGGGTAGAGTTTATTACAGGGGAATCCTCCAAATTAAGTGAATTTTGGAATTCATTAATCTCTGAATTGACAATAAATTTAAGTGCGTCTGCCTGCTTTTCTACAGGCTTTCCCGTGCTTCCAGTCTTGTTTAGAGCAATAGATTTAATGGAGTTTGAGGTAAACAGAGCTGTTCCATATGTTATTTCAGATACTGGATGTTCTTGAAATGTCTGTGGCTAACGGTTGAATGACCAGCAATTGTAAATCACAAGAAAGTGGCAGCCATGCAAAGAATTAAACATACTGATTATGGATGCATTTCATCTTGTTGTGCCAGTCAGGAAAAAAACTATCCTATAGTAACTGCTAAGATCATGGCTCTGTTCTTTAATGTTTTTAGAAGCACCAGAATTACGCTGTGGCATAGACAAGATGTTCATGCAGTGATGCTCATCCTTCCATTCAAATGTATTGCTAAATAAAAGGGGGTGTGTAGGTTTCCGGAGCAGAGAATGCCTGGGATTCATTCTTTAACCAGAGAAGCTAAAAGCTGGGAAGGCAGGACATTCACCGGGTAAATGGAAAGAACAGAAACAAGCTGAAAAAATAGGTGATCATTTCCAAACTGTGTCAAATGTCCAAAAGCTCATATTACATTCTCTTATGTATTTGTTTGTCTGTGCTAACACATTTAGGATTTTTAAGGCGTATTTGACATGCAGGAGAGGGGTTCCCATGTTCAGTACCTGCCTTTGATGAATGCTTGAGCAAATAATCACAAAGAATTAGCAGGAATGGCCAAAAATGCCTGGGTATTAAAGAAACTAGAATTAAAACCTCAAAGAATCTGAAAGATTTGAACGCTGTTATAAATGTACATTTTTTGTAGAACTTTTTGGAACAATGTTTTTCTTCGTACGTACGTAAACTTGCTGTTTAGTGAACTCCATTTTCAGAGCATCCCAAATATAATTGGATATGGTAAAATCTGAGTTCACTTCTTTTGCTGCCTCTTAGAAATCTAACTTTCAAATCTCATCTTTTTTTTTTTTTCTAAAAAAAAGTATTTTGTTTTATAGTTGCTGATTCATTACTATATATGTATGCTGTGTGTTGTTCCAGTTGCTTACTTATCCTTGAAAGCATCTCTCTTTAAAGAAGCTTCTTCAGACTTCAGGTAATGTGCATCTTCATCCTCCCATTACAGCTGATTGAAACAAAGGGAGAGGTTAAATGACCTGGCCAGGGTTCTGCAGTGAATCAGTGCTGCAATTTGGAATGGGAGAGAAGGGCATTTCCCATAAATTTCTTTTAACCATTAGGCCAATGATGATAAGTTGTGGAATGAGACACTACAATCAAAAGTGTGTCCCTGATAGTTTTGTTTTGTTTTATTTTTGTTTTTCCTCTCTGCCGGTATCGATGAGTGCTTTTGTATTCCTAGTCAATTACTCCTTAGTCCCCAGATCAGTTTTAGGGAGCTGAAGACAAGTGGTGCTGCCGGGTGGACAGCAGAGGAGGGTAATGAAAGGGAGGAAGGTGACAGAAGGCAAACCAGTCCTGGACATTACTCTGTGGGCCCAAAGTGCTTCAGAGCATGAGATTAAGACCTTTCCTATTTTAATAGGTGATAATAATGTTTTGCCTTGTATGTGTGGCCTTTGAGCTAGTAGTCTTGTGGGGGTAAGGGGTGTGTGCTGGAAACCTTTGGTGGTGGTTGCAGGACAGTGAAGAATTTGTGGTCACTGGGCACCATACGGCTCACAACTCTTAGAGCCTGTGGCCACATTTCCAGCCCTTTCCCTGCTGCTGTTTGATTTTGTTCAGGGTGTGTGCGTGAATGTGTGGCTCGCCAGGCACATTTGTAGGGCCCAGACAGCTCTGAGCCTGTGACTTTCCCTGAGGAGAAGACAGGCAGAAGAGGGTGTGATGTGCCAAAGCCATGGCAGATCTGGAGAATAAAGCCCTCATCCTCCCTGGCTGGTGAGGAACCAAGTTTTTACATTGTGTAATGAATTTGTGTGTTTATGAAGTCGGAGGCTGATACTGAAGGTGACACAAAGCACATTCCTTGTCTCTTCTAGGGAGTGTGTCAGCTTGCTCACAAACCTTCAGGCTTAAACTAGAAAAAAAAAAGATGTAGAGATCCCTGAATTCTACTCTTTCAGTTATTCTCAACATTTCATACCTGACAATGCTTCAGGTTGAAAATACTTTTGTCTGAAAGAATACGTTGCCTGATTTTAATTAGGGGTTGTTTTTTGGGTTTTTTTGTTTTGAGGGAGAGTTGGTTTTGTTTTCTTGATTCAGTCTAATCCTGCTTCCTGCGATAAATGGCTTTCCATGTAATGGGTGCACTGATTACTCCAAGGCACACATCTGCTAAAGGATGCCTTTGAAAGTCAGGCTAATTTGTTGGATAAGTGGCAGATTTCTGATTGCAATCTCTTTTCAATACAGAGGATCACATAAGTAAGACAATAATCCTCTCTGGTTTTTTTTTCCAAGCCTTAGGTTTGGGGTTTTTTTTTCCATCTCTGTCTTAATCATCTTGCTCTTAATTTTTCCTTGTCTCTAGGCATACTTTGGTTTCTCTTTCTTCATAAACAGTAACCAAACATGATTACAGGGAGTTTTGTTGTAGGAGAGCTTGCATATGACATTTACACTGTTGTGAACTCAGAAACTACACTACATGAAATTACAGGATTATGTAGACTACTCTGGCTTCAAAACAAAAACCATCTCTTCTGGATTCTAAAATCCACATAAAAATGGCAATTTTGGGAATAGCTGTCAGAGAAATACTTAGCTGATATTTTCAGTACTTGCTACAAAGGTTCTTGCTACCGAGGTAGGAGAGGAGTCTCCTACCTCTCTGGGTGTTATGCCTGCATCTCTGTGTTGATTGTGTGCATAAGGGCACAGAGACTCAGTATGACACAGACACAGTACGACATTATTGTATTCTCTAATAAATGTCAAATGTTAAGCCCTCACTCTTTTTTTTTTTATAAACAATACTCAAACTACTTTAGTAACTTTAAGGCTAAACCTGTGCCACAATTTTTCAGAATTTAGGGATGGAAATTTATTTTCTTCTTTAGTAACTTTTACAATCCTCTATGTGTAGTTGTTAAGCTAAAACATGCCTGTATTTAACATAGCCTGTTTCACTTCACAAACCAGTCATAAACTGTGTTATCAAAACCACATTTTGGTGCCTGGGAGTTGTATTAGAAGGCTTGGCTGGTACAGCTGGCGTGTCAGATCCAGAGAGGTGCTTTCTTAACATTTTTTCAAGCCTTATTTTCAAAGTGGGTAGGTATGAGGAGTTCCACTTTGGGAATAAGCAAACTGAGAGGGGAAATAAGTTACACTTCAGTGTATGTAAATGTTGTTGCTCAGAATGGAAGCCGGGTCTTGTAACTCTCTGCAATGCTGTGACCACTGTGTCAAAGAGCCTTCATATATACATTTATCTGTATTTTTCATATATGCATAAAATAAGTAAAATGCTTCCTCTGAGGATTTGTTTAACCAGACAAAACTATGGGTATGGAGAAAAAGGATTAACAGTAAAGTGAACTGAAGACTGGGAAAAGCTTCCCATCTTTACTTTTGCAAATCTAGAGTAGCCTTTGGGATGTTCTTGTTTGCCCTGATACAGTGTGTGCTCTGCCAGTGATGCAGCAGAGTTTTCAGAAACAACTGCTTCCTGGAGGAGATGCCTCTGAGGATACCTCTTCACTCTTACTGGTGCTCACATAAAACATCTGAGGGAAATGACTGTTTGTATGAAACGTGGATGTACAGTTGGGTTAAATTGATCTTTTTCTGGCTTATTGAAAGAGCTATGGATGGAGAAGACCTGGAGACTTCTTGTGAACTTTTCTTTCTGATGTCTCGTGATCTGTTTTTAAAAGCAGAGCTAATTAGGATAAATAGTTGATCAAGTACGTGTGTTTTCTCATTCCTGGTCATTTTAAGAAGAACAAATTGAAAGCTCTGTAGTGTTCTTTGTACTTTCTTATGAGTTATTTTGAAGGTTTTTTCCATTGTACTTCTCTATTTTTTTTTTCCTTTTTTCCATAATAAAGTTTGAATTTGGAAGAGTGTGCGAATTGGAAGTAGCAGAGTTAGCAGTCCTCTCTTCTGGCTTTCTAAAATAGTGCAAGGCACTGAGTCACTTCTTGCCACTAATAAGTTGCGTCATTTTGCCAGGATCAGAATGTTCCAGTCTCAAAGCAAATAGTTTGAAAAGTGAAAAACCAGTTGTTACCATATATGTGTGTGTATGTGTTCATACACACAGGCACACACACACAGACACACTTACTCTTTCTCTCTGTCTGCTTATCCAAAGGTGATGATTGATCCTTCTGTGTGTGGGGCAGTGAATTAGTAATCATCACTTCTTTCCACTTCGCCACAGGCTTCAGTTTCAGCAAGCGAGGAGATAAAATACACTCTTACACTCACAGTGTTTTTAAAGGTGAGGTTTATAAGCCTAAATGAGGAAAAAACGTGTGGAGATTCCATGGGGGAAAAAAGAAAAAAGGTGGAGAGAATGCTAATCTTGTCAGATTAACTTCTTTTTGTGGTTTTATTTTGCACGTTTCATGTATGATTTGTTGTATCCAGTCATGAAGTGATTTCTGTCCTATATGTGAGTGCTGTTGCAACACTCTAAGGTAAACTCCACAAAAAGCCAGGCGTGTTCCTGCTCCTGGTTTTCTGCAGATGTTTACTAAGCTGAGCATTTGATATGTTGATTTGAAAACTTTATCAAACAGGAATGAAAAGCACAATTTTTAGGCTGATTGTTTTGTGTCTATTTATCTTCATGCTTTGCCAGCAAACCTGGTCCATTTTGCCATCGGGATATCATCAGGCTAAGTCAATTTTAATGTTTTCATGGCTTCACTGGTAGAAAATTCCCCTCAGATGAGAAAAACTGACTAAAGGGGTAACCCACTGGAGAGGTGTGTGTGCAGGGACCCATGGCCAGAGAGGCTCAGGTGCTCGAGAGGCCAGGAGGGGCTGGGCTAAGGCAGCGGCAAAGCCTTGGGGATTGCTTGGAGGTAGCTCTGGTTTATTCTAAATAATCATGCTAAACCCCTGGCAGGGGACTGTAAGTGCCAGCACACTGAATCTCTTCAGAAAGGAGTCTGAAGATTCCTGGATCTCATTGCACTGAAGCAGTCAGACCCCAGGACTTCAGTGGCTGGTTGGGATGCTGAGATAATTGCTAAAAGCAAATGAAGGACTTCCTGTAAATTTGCTGTTTCAAATCATCTTAACAAATGATGGGTTATGATTATTAATGAATTAGCAGGAAAGTCTCCAATAGCTGTTATCAGTATGATAATGCTGAGAGAGTCTGAATGCTGGAAAATCAATGGAGCGACAGGTTGCAGAGAATATTGATGGTGGCTTTGGAGGACAGAAGCTGAGCAAGAGGGCAGAGGTTGACATTTGTGAGGTTACTGAAGGCCGTGGACTGTGGAGATCATTTTAGTCTTTGTGCTGACAAGTTTTGTAGCTGCCATTGGTTGTGCTTTCTACTTATGGAGGCTCTTCAGAAAAAACCCTAAACATAAAAAGGCATCTGACTTGTTAGCAGGATCATTGAAGGGTGTCTAGTGACCCGCTCCTTTAAGAAAATAGTCTAAATGCTGGATTTCAAAGGAAGGTGAGGTGATAATCAGTACAGACATTTAGTATGAAGGAGAAGAGAATCTTTTTTTCCCCCCCCCGTAACATTCCATAAGATAAAAATAGCAAAAACCCCCTCAGTTTAGATAGAGACTGACTATATGGTGAAGGGCCATGGCCACAGAGCATGTGACAGCAGGTAAGAAGTGATGCTTTTATTTTAACATCCTTGTTCTCTTGCCATGGCCTGTATGGTGTTTGTCTAATACTCACACAAGCTGTCTGCACAAAGCTCATAAGGAACAATCCCCCCATTTTTTTCCAGCCCAGCATGGACTACCAGCACCTATAAACTGTGCATGGAAAAGTAATTTAATGGTACATTTCTTCACTGTGATGTCTTGAACAGCTGAGCTGCCTGGATCAGCAACAATTTGCCGTGCTTTGTTGGTCAAGGTAAGAAGTCCAGAGGGAACGTGGCCTCAGAGGTGCAGGCCTTGCACAGCTATCGTGGGTCATTAGAGGTCATACATGCCTGATATCTTCTAGCAGAGCATCATCCTGCCACCATGGGAGCTAGAAGATGTTTGATCTGTGCCAGCATGACTTGTCTTTGGCATTGATGCTCTATGTAAGTGTCTTATAAAATCCTTCAATGGTAAACAAAGGATTTTGAGGAGAATAAGTCAGTTTGTCATAGCTAAAGCTGTTGAAGCCCCAAAGACTTGACAGATAGATTCAGGTTACATATACAGTGTACATTTTGCATGGTTGTTTGATCAGGCATGTTTGCCCACTGCCTTAGCTGGAAAAAATTGGATGGGAAATTTCAAAACAAACATGAAAAGTTTCATAGCAAAGAAATACATCTCCACTCTTTCAGCCAAATATGTTATGAGTTGCCGTGACAGCTGTCTGAATGAGCCATGTCATCACCAAGTTACAAAAAGAGAGAAACCTTTATGCTAGAGTGTATATACCTGTTAATATCAAACTGTGTGTATATATTGTTTTTACTTGCCTTGTGAGTGAGTTTTTGTTTTGTTTGTGGTTTGGTTTGTTTTGTTTTGTTGTGGGGTTTTGTTTCCTGGTACATTTCTCAAGCTTTTCCTAGGCTATTGTCACTGAAAACTTTACTTTAAAATGAAAACAGATATTTCCCCATTGTTACCTTTCAGCAGGCATCAAAACTTTTAGGGGAAAATATGAAACACCAAAACATTTGGGTTAGGTCTGTGATAGCTCATCATACTTTAAGTGGTTCCATGCAGAAATAAAGAACTCAAACCATGCTTTGCATTATCTAATAAAATAGAAATCTGTAGTAGTTATCTTTAACTATTTAAATATCTGCAAATAGATACAAATGCTACATAATTTGTATGCATCAGTGTCTAGCTAGTGAGTTTTGGTCATGGGCATCTTTATATGGCGGAAAACATTTGATTTATGGTGACGGATCATGAGGTATTTGTTTTTAGCTGAGTTTCTTCCAGTCACACAAATTTCATTTTATTGTTCCTTGTATAAATATGTGTTTTGCCATGTCCTCCAAAACTTTGAGCCCACTAGAGACAAATTTCTCACAGGATATAGAAAGGTGAAAAGAACTTATTTCCCGCAAGTTATGCGAAAAGATGGATGGGTGTAGGAAAGAGAAAGGGACTCAATTCAGTTCCCTGCATTTCACAGCTGAAGGGAAAAGCCTGAGATGACTTCATCCTCAATTTCACATGAGAACATCCGTGTGGACTGGGGATGTACGTGTTCTGTGGTCATAGAGTCAGGCTTGGGCTTTCCCGCTGGCACAGGACAAGAGATTACAGACAAGTTTCCCTAGGGAAGCCCTCTCTCTTAACATCGAGGAGAACTACTTGAGCAGGCTGAAATGTTACGGTGAGAGACAGAAAGCCAGGTCCTGCTTCTGAAGTAGAACAACATTGGAAAGTGGTGAAGATGTGCAGAATCCCATGTGGCTGTTGCTGAGCTTGCAGGAAGTACTCGCAGTGTTATCATTATAGTGGATATACACACTTGACCCAAAAATATTTGTTTTCAGAGAGTATCTTTGCAGTGTCTTTGTGGCAAAGTGCGGGAAGTTATTTATTGTACAGCTGGTTTAAATTGAAACTTTTAAGGATAATGGGACAGCTCTCCATCTCATCCCATCCCCCTCCTAAAGTTTTCATGCGAGAGCACATTTTCCATGATTCCATTATTGTTTGAACATCAGGATATTGCATAAGCCTCTCTTGGGGAAAACAGAATATACAGAAGCAGAGAATGACCTATGCCCACCCACAAGGGCTGCTAAATGCAGCTTCACATATAGTGTCAGTAATGAAGAACATCTGAAGGAAAAAAACGTGTGCGCATTTGAATGTTTTAATTAGAGAATGTTTTAATATTCACATCCAGGTTCTCACGCTGTTTCTGCAATGACTATCGGCAAGATGTGGGTGTCTCTCGTAACCTCTCTGTTCCTCTCTCCCCTGTTTTGGAATAGAGCTCTCCTTTTTCCTCATGGTAAAGTGCAGTGGGCAGGAGAGAAGAAGATAAGGAAGTGCAGTGCAGGATTGGGGGTTTTGTTGTTTTTGTTTGGTTTTTTAATATTTCTTTGCCTATAGAATTTTACACGCAGCAGTCATTAAAGAAAAATGTAAATAAACAGGCTAAGGTGTTAGCTTGTGCAAGTTACAGAGTTTACTTTGGAGAAGTAGCTTTGGTGGCAGTATCATCTGACAGGCTTCATCCTAGACAAGGAAAGATTAACACCTGGTAAATTTACGTAACTGCTACTGAAGATGAGCATTCCTGGGTCACCCGGTGTTCCTGTCAAATTAATCTGGAGTTTCAAGTGCACAAATTGAGGAAATGCAGTTGTGGTTGAAGTCAGTGGCTCAGCTCATTTCAATGTCAAGAAAAGTACCTTAGGGTTTTTCTGAATCCAGGATTCAATTTGTGAAGTATTTTACAGACTGCTTGTGCTTGATTTCCTTTTGCTGCCTGGAAAGCCACCATCTCTGGGCTGAACGAAACAATTCTTGAGGAGCCTGTAGTAGTGCCGAAAGTATGCAGGACAGGAGAGCAGGTCGTGGCTTCTGATCTCTGTGTGGCCAGACCTGTGGAGAAGGTAAATAAAAATGGTCTTTGCATGTAGACACACATGTGCATTGAAACCCTCAGAGTAGAAATAAGGAGTCGGGGTCTGTTTGCAGCATTATCTTATCATATCTACTGGAGACTGCCAATTGACAAATTGAGGGAAGATTGTCTCTTCTACTTTTTGAAGGGTATCTCCCCTTAAGAGAATGTCTGACTGTGAGGCAGAAAGAGGAGTAGCCCTGATGGGTACTATCTGGTACTATAAATCATTTACTTGAGATAAAAGTTTGATAAGCATTATAGCGAAATGACCTCACTGTTTTATTATTTCAGTTAATGTGAGCTGTCACCCTGTGTTTATTGGCCCTGTAGTTAAAGTTTATGGAAGTTCCTTAAAGGGATGCCCTTGAATCTGGGACTTAATGACTTCTCCTTCTACTGGAATTACAGCTTCTAATTGGAGCAGCTTGGATTAATTTCACTTTTATGCATAAGTAATCATATACAACCTTCATGTATCAGAACTCAAATCTGCAGAACTACAGTATTAAAAGCCAAGAAACTCTAAGCCAATGACACATCTTAGAGCTCAGAGAGGAGTTTGAAAATCGTGATAATAAATGTTCTGAAGTTATAAGGGAAAGATTTTTCACACAGAGGGTTTTTGGGCACTGAACAGGCTCCCCAGGGAAGTGGTCACAGTCCCAAGCCTGACAGAGTTCAAGAAGTGTTTGGAGAACTCTCTCAGGTACATGGGGGGATTCTTGAGGTGTCCTGTGCAGAGCCAGGAGCTGGACTTCAGTGATGCTTATTGGTCCCTTCCAACTTAGAATATTCTATGATTCTGATTTCATATAAATAAATGCACCCATTTAAAAAAAAAAATTCTTTAGGGTTTGTGAGTTTCAAGCTCTCTTACCACATGTCACTCACAGGTATAACTAATGGATTTTTTCTGATTTGCTTAATTTCCTCCTCCAAGTGTAAGAGGAGATCTTGATGTAGTTCTGAAATGGCTGCTGATTGGTATTTTCAAGAGAGAACCTCAGCTGTTGTAGAACTTGTTATAGACTTGCAAGCACTGAAAGTTAAATGAAATAAGAAATGTTCAGCTTGATATCAGATTGCATTTCAGAACCAATAAGATGCAGACCTGAGTTTCATTGGTGGTTGTTCAAAGAATGGAGCAGATCTTCATGAGACTGGCTTGCCTTCATTCCATAAAAAATGCAAGATACCTCATTTCAAATGGCAGCAGGTCAAGAAACAGAGGATTTTAAATCAAATCGCATCCTGCTTCATTCAGACTGCAAGGTTCTTAAATGTGAGGGAAGCCTAAAAAATCTGAACTAAATTAAAGGTCTCCCATTATGAAACCACCACAAAAGAAGGGTGAACATTGACATTTCTGTCCTTAGGCACTCTTTGACTTTTTGAAGGTGTAGAGCCTATGGCAGTGTTTGTGAAGGTCATACAAAAGTGCACGTATGCTGTGCTTCTGGAGATCACAAAGTGTTCAGCTGACACAGTTCCATTCCCAGTCTGCTCTGATGAGGTTTGCTTGGAATACTGTGGTTCAGGCCTTGCTTGCTTTTATTCTGGATTTTGTTAATATTGCCAGTACAGAAAAATTATGACAGATTCTCCTTATATTTCTGCTGAGGTATTCAGGTTTTGTGTTATAGACAGGCTCAAAAAATTGCTAATTTCACTTTCCGTATTTCCCTTTTTTTTTTTTTTTAATTTCACTGCTTTCATGGCAAGCTTTATGGGGCACACCACGTCTTTATCTCTGCCAAGCTTGTGGTGTACACCTTGTACACTAGTTAGAATCATTAACTTGCATATATTGTAAAACAGGTTATCTTCGACACAAGTAGGTGAGCAGTCAGAGGGATAGAAACACTGCAAAAAAAATGTGTTAAGTAGGTGGTTGATAATCCTTTTTGTCTACATGATTGAGTAAAACACTGGATACTTTGGCCTTAAACCAGATGAGCTCTTAAGAGCTCTTAACTGTGTTGAAGTGTTGAGCAGCAGTAAAATGTGAAGGCCTGCAGTGATTTCAGTGAGGTTTGTTTGCTTCCTTGCTGGCGTTTGAGCACCTGCTCGCATGGATTTGTGGAATGTGGCCCTTCTTGGGTAGAGCCCATGGAGGGGAAATTGCAAACCCCACCTCAGCTCTTGGCTCTATTTACCTTTCTGACATTGGCCTGCCCTCTGTTTTGCATATCCTAAAAGGGCTTCTTGCTTTGTTTTCGTGTTTCCACTTGAGTGAATCAGTTCTGGAAGTGGTAAAACAGTTTGGTTGTTGCAGACAGGGGACACATTTCTGGGTGTGCTCCTGTGGAATTCACAAAGGATAAAGTTGAGCCGGATGTTTTCTAGCATGTCGTTCTGGTAAGTCAAGGGATCTTCCCATGTGCTCAATTTGTACCGAAGTTACTCATTCCCAGAGGCTTTCTTAAAAGCATTCCTGTAATTTGTGACCTCGTATTTGCCTGTATTAGTTATCTCAGTTTAAAAACACAAGAGGTTGACCATTTAGATTTTGCAACTTATACTTCCTTTAAAAATAAATTATTTTGCCATAATGGGTATTAATTGGTTCAGTGAAAAAAAACCCGAACCAAACAACTCAGATTTTCATGGTGACTTGTCTGTTGGTGTGTTCTAACAGCATATGATTTGTAATACTGTGCATATAAATGAAGAAAAATCAGATATGGGGTTTCTTACTCTAGAAATAATTGGACTGAGAAGTATCCAGTGCATTGGAAATTTAATGGGAGACAAAGAAACAAATACAGTAGGCTACAGTGAAAAACCTCCTTCCTGTTTTTATAATTTTATTATTTGTTCAGTAATGGAAACATGATGTGGGTAGGTTTCCCAGAAAATCTCCAATTTCCTCACAGACTTTCTGTGAGGTAACTCAGAGACTTGTCAAAATCTGACCTATTTTCACTCTGCTGTTTACATGTAGTCCTTAGCTGCTTCTCAGTAAAAGAAGCTGTTTGGCTTTGAAACCTGATGAATTAAAAAAAATAGTAAAGTTGGTCTTGCTAAACTTCATTGCTTGAGTAAAGTAAACCTGTCATGAACAGCATGATTTCTGGTTTGGTTTTGTGTGTATATAAACCAGATATACGAAACAACTAAACTTCATTACCTCTTTTTCAATAAAGGACTCTAGCCAACCAAACAATTTAATGATGTAAAAGAAGGAAAAATTACTTAATGTGGGGTAGTTCTTCATGGCTCGGCGGCAGTAATTAGTAATATGGGGGGAAAGTACAAAGTGTTCCAGCTCTAAAGCTGCAGTTTTGTAAGAGAAGACAGAGTCACTCAGTGAAAAAGGGGAGACAGGACTAAAACACTTAGTGAACAATTGGCGATTTATCCAAGTCTTCTCTTCAGTAACCATTTGGTATTTTTCCACAGCCATGAGTTGGCACTCTCAGGTCTGACTGTCCCAAACATTTTCCGACATGCCGAACACAACACGTGGCTGGGTGCAGAGCTGGCAGCCCCCAGCTGGGATTCTGCCAGCATGCAAAGCACACAATAGTTTCCACTCAAAAATATAGGCAAATCAAAGGTGAGAAAAATCGATGAAGAACAACTTTTGTTGCTGTTGGAAGTTTATGAAGTTGGGTATTTAACTCCTTTGGTCAGGTCCCTGTTCCTTCATTTGATTGTAGGGAGTTGATGTTGGTTACATTAATGAATTTAGGATTAGAGTCAGCTGCTGTAAAATTGGTTTGATGTTTATTACAACTAAATATTGGGAAGTCAGACAAGATGTCCTCCTGAGTTCTCTTGCTGTGATTCTTTGAGCTATTAACTGCTTGTATTTGAAGCTACAGAACCTTTGCAAGCATTAAGACAGTCCATTGATGGCTGCTAAAAAGGGTAAATAGGGCTTTTTAGTGGCATTTTCATTATAGCGAAACACTAGAAAGTTGTGTCCCTTCTCTGGCGGTGCCTCTACACTGTGTTACTCCTTTGTGACTGGTTAGTTACGGTTCCGTAGGATCCCTTCTTTCCGGAGCTTAGACCTACTCACTACTTGTGTCAGCGTTAACCTGCCGAGAGAACCTGCTTCTCTTGCTTAGAAGAGTAATAACGGGGGGAATGCGTTGCAGGTGTGTGCCAGAAAACTTCCTTCTAAAAACCATGGCAGCTTCTCATTTTATTGCAAATCAGAAATCCTCTACAAAAGGTAGCCTGAGGGTGTATCTTTCAGAGCGTGCTGCGAGTCTGTGGTGAATACAAAGAAGGAAATGCAGAATGGAAGCAGACAAGGTTCTGGTTGTTCTGATGACAACTGAAATGGCCATCAAAGGTTTTGTTTTTTCCATGACTGAAATATGTAAAAGGGCTCTCATATAAACATGTGATGTGAGGGAGTTTGTGAGATGCAGCTGTTAGATCCAGAGCCTGAAAAAGGCAGAACTGGTAATTGATTTTGGATGTGTTTTTTTTCTCTCTGAAGGCAGGGCTGAAATAGCTCCCTTAGCTCTTTGGATGTAGGTTAAATGTGTTTGAGTGGGTCCCTGAGCTCTCCTGTGCTTGCCAGTGATTTTTCAGAATGTTATGAAAATGGGAGAGGCAGTTCACTAGGATTTTTACTTGTGTGAATTAAGGCTGAAATGAAGAGAAGGGGTAAGAGAGAGAGAGATCCTTGTGATGACGACAGTTACTTCTTACAAGTGGACTTCAGCGATGTCATGTAAATAAATTCAGGGAGCTTTTCCTCTACTAAGTGTTGATGCTGTTTAATGATCAGACAATGCAAGGGGAACATACCAGGAAGAGCACTTGAGAGATTACAGCAGAATCTATTGACACTAAAATTGTCCTGCATCATGATTTCCTGGGTATGATGGGTTAGCCTTTCCTTCCTTCTTGCATTTTATCTAATCTGAATTGAAATAAAATCACATGTGTGAAATCTGCATTGTATTCTGCAAACTCTTGAGAGCCATTCCATAAGCTGCCCAGGTGGTGCTTTGGTCTGACACCTCTGTTGTACTGGTGTCTCTAGCTCACATGCCTGTGCCAGTGTGCAGCCACAGGAGAGGAAGGAAAATAGGTATTTCTTGAAAAAAAAGCACTGTATTTCTAAGTATCTGGTGAGATTGCTGAAAACAGTTGAACACAGTTTTTAAATGGGTTTGATAGCCTACTTGTAAACCACGGATTAGAAATATTTTTGCTTCATGTCAGACAACTGGAGATGTGGCAAACTAAATACACAAGAGAAAAAATTGGCCAAGACTGAGATTTGATCATTATAAATTTGATTATTTGTTCCTTGTACCACAAGGATGCTAGTCTTCATGTTTGGGTTCTGGTTGTTTTGGTCTTTTGGGGTTTTTAAAATCTGTTCATGTAAATAAAAATTCCTGCAGTACGTGAAGTATTTCATCTTTTTACTGGACTCATTTGTCCTCTGCCTATAGATATAAATAGAATAATGACGTCTTACTCTCTGGGCTTGGTGCATCATTCATACAGTACATCTCCTTTCTAGGTCACAAAGCTTTTCCACATAGACTTTTTTATTAAACACTGTGACAAAGCTCAAGAACACAGGAGTTTTTGCATCTGAAAGCAGTGTCTCATCACAGGATGGCACTGGGGTACAAAATAATGAAAATATATCTTTGATTAAGAATTTTAAGATATCCTGATTTCAGTAAAAATTTGCTTACTCTTAGGAGTGACTCACAGATAGACCATAGTGAGTTTGAAGGGGCTGTTTAATTTTATTTGTCCTGTGGTTGTTCTTCGGAAGTTTTATTGAAGGGTGTGATAGATATTACACAAGACCAGTGAGTATATGGTAGAGTTGTCTTCAAAGTGAATTTTCATGAGGAAATCATGATATTAGCTTTTATTTTTTACACTCAGAACACAAATATGCTCGTATGACTCCATTGTAGTTGATGGGATTTTTTGGTTGCTGAGAATGGGATGGCTGATGGGTACCTAATAGTTGTGTCCTAGTGGGTCTCCTCACTGACCAGAGAAAGAGAGCTGTGGCTTCCGACCCTTCCTGTGCACTGGCTGCCCCATATCCAGCAGAAATATTCAGGTTTCCAGTAGGTTGTTGGCATTTCTCCAAGTGAGAGATTAAATCACTCCAAGGCCTCTTTCTGTGAGGACTTCGTAATGAAGTTGTTTCAGTAAGAATGCTTTTTTCCTGTATTTCCCATTGACATTGGATTCTTCTTAGAGCAGGGGTTTGGACTGGATGACCTCTGGAGGTCCCTGCCAATCAAAATTATTCCATGATGCTTTTGTATAGGCAAACTAGAGATGCCTGAATAGGGTGGGAGCACTGTGTATCTTAAACCTTAAGTATAAAGCACAGTGATGCAAAAGTCTATGATCCAAGACTAAAAGCTGGAAATTCTACTCAGTCATGTCATCCACATCTTTAAGGGAGGTAAACAGGACCTGACTTTAACCAGTTAGTCCAGGCGGTTCTGCTGAATGGAGATTGAAGTGGTGCTGGGATTTCAAAGGCCTCAGTTTTGCATGACAAGTGTTGTTTTGAGTAATGTGGTGCCACTTTAGTACATGATCTAGACACTGTTTTCATCACAGATTTTCCTGTGCCACAGTATACTTGAAAAGTGATTTATAACTTGGTAAGTACTTGTAGCCTTGTAATCTTTTAAAAAGAGTTGACTCTCACTTTCCCAAAGAAGACATTTTTAGCTATCAGCATTTTCAGTAGTTGATTTTCTTTTTACCACCACCCCCATGCTAGCTGCAGAAAAAAGTAATTTTATTGTGGCTTCTAAACAGATGTACTTGGAAGAAAACCTGGCCAGAAATAACACATCAAAAGACAATTACCATTTTGTTATATATTTATTAGATAGCATCCTCTTTCTTTTCTTGCCCCTTGTTTGTCAGCTGAAAACTTCTTCAGGTTTCCTTTTAGAGATGTTCCATTTTGGGCAACAAGCAAAGACAGAAGATTTGTGTGTGTCTTGTTTCCTTTTTTAGCAGGAAATCAATGGGAATATACATTACCCAAAGTAAACGAGCAGCTGTTCTAGAGCAAGGTCCTGACACACAAACATTGTAATGACGTACAAAGACTAATATATGTACACAGAGAGAAATGTCTACAGGGGTTTTTTTCCCCCTAGGGTCTAGAGGGAAAAAAAACCTCTTGTTGGTTGCCATGGTCACTGTTTATAATGATAGCATTTGCCAAAAGTTACCACACTGCACTTCCTTTAGCTTGGTGCTGCAAAGCCTTCTGCCTTTTAGCTTCTGGTAAGCTTTTGCTCCAGAAGAGATCAGCTACAATTTGTATTTTTTTCTGACAGCCATGAAAATCAATAACAGAACTTCCCTATTTTAGTGATGTAGGATCCTAATCTGAGCACACACTTTATTCTTAAGAGGAAACAATTGTGGTAATTTGCTTGCAAATACTCGCTCTAAGGCAATCAGCAAAGTACTCCTATGATTCTTGCTAACCCAAAGGAAACCACAAGCCAGTGTCTTGGGTAGTTCCTGTGATTTTTCTCATACCAACAGCTGATGCCTTTTTCTGTCCTCTTCCTGTGATGTACAGCTACTTCACTTGGACAGCCTCGTGCCTGCAAACCAAGCATTCATGCTGGCTTACTTGAGGAACCAGTTTCCACAGATACATTTTGGTGTATTGGAAAGTTATCTGATCCTTGGCTTTCCATCTTCCTCACAAAAAATACAGGTCATATTTGTTCCTTTTTTTTACTGTGCTTGCCTTGACTTGAAGACTGGTGGCGTTTCCAGAGATTCTGAAGCTGCAGCTTGCATTATTTTTTTTTAATAAAAAAACCTTATCTTTGTGGTTTTTAATATTAGTTCTTGCAGCAATACAGAAGCTTTTCAATACCAAGCTTCTTAAGCTTTGTATTACAGTGGTATGACATTGCCTTGTTTAACACAGACATCTGAATATATGACCAGTGTAGATGTCTGGATCTTATTGCCTAATATGAGATATTTTCCAGATGGCTTCGAAGGACTGGGCAATTTTCATGTTAAGGGATGATTTGAATGCGTTTTGGAGAGTTTGCATGTGCAGGCAATTCTAGCAGTGGTAAAAGATGAGCCATGCATTTTGTTAATGGAGCTGCACCGTGCCAGCTGGAGTTGGAACACCTGGGAGGTTCAGCCACTCCTGTGAAACTAAAAAAAGCAGTTCCTGTCTTGTAGAAATGATTGCTGATGTTTTCTTTTTCCTCTTGAGTGCCAACACCAAGGGTAGCCATGTTCAGCTGGGGGACTTACTTTAATTCTCAAAATTTGCATGTACCTCTCTCTGTCTAGAAAGACCCTTGTTGTCAGGAATGCACAAGTGGCTTGACCTTCACTCAGTGACAGTGTTTTTCTTGTTAAGTACACTGGAAGCATGGATTATTTAACTGTTTTCATTCACCTATGCTGAGTTTGAAGGCAAGCAAAATGCCATCATCTTCCTCCTTTGGAAATGCTTTGGCTTTCCATTTTCTTTTCTCTCCCAGAAGAGCGATTTTTCTGCCTACAAACTGGATTTCACAATCACAGAATCCATTTTCCAGATGTTTGAGTATACTCTTTCCTAAAGCTTTGAGTGCGTTAAAAAAGTGCAGTTAGGAGAGCATCTTAAACAGAGATTCACCTTAACTCATCTATAAATTATTGTGTTCCTTGTTGCAATACAAGCAAGCCAGTTTTTCTTGTAAACAGGAATTTATTCATTACTCAGTCAAGTTTAAATTCTTTTTCCAGCCAGTGGAGAAGCTGCATGACTTCCCTTTACTTTGGAGGGTGAAAATAAATTTGAAGGCTGCATGGATTAAAGTGAAGCGAAGTGGAATCTGCTTGGAAGCAGATACTGCATTTATACAGAAATGTGAAGCTTTTTCTGTGACAAGATAGAGACAGGTATATTTCCTTTCCCAAATGAAGGTAACTTCCTACCTTATTCCTGTAGCTGCTTGTGGTGGTCAGACAAAATACCCAGAAACTGAGTTTCTGAAAATATGATTTCAAAGTGCTTAACTGGCTGTGGTTTCATAGTTACTTTATCTCGTTAAGTTCAGGTGGCTGTTGACAGAGTAATAGTGATTTCTAACCATTTTTGTCCATTTTATACCAGCACTGCTGTTGAATCAGTTGCATGGTAAGCTGTCAGGAGCTGACCCTTCTGAAAATGGGGTTTTGTGGAGTTTTTTGTTTGGTTGGTTTTTTTGTTGTTGGTTTTGGTTGGTTTTTTGGTTGTTTGGGGTTTTTTTCCCCATTGTCCCTTGATTATTTCGGTTTTCTTCACAAGTCTGAAATTGAATTGGATTTATATACTCACACGACAGCACATGTGTTCATTGGGCCACATTTTATCACTACACTATGTCACCAGTCTCTGCCTGTTGATACACTGGCAGCATCAAAGTGTTTAGTGGCTGACCACTGACTTTCCCTGTGGCTCTTATATTTAAGGCTTGCTTCTGCCTTGGTTTTTACATAAAACCTAGAAGTTGAGATGAAACTGAAATCCTTTCAAAGAGGTGTTTTTCATCAAGGTCATCCTAACAGTTTATTTGTGGCTCTACAAAGAGTTGTATGTTGGGAGGGTGGGAAGGAAAGCGGACAGACTTCAGTGAGAAGAACTGATCTGAGGGTCAGGAGTTCCCTAAGCAAGTGGGGTTTTTTTCCATGGAAGAAAACACACGTCATTGAGGAACTAGTGGTTGTTTTCATCTTTGTTCTTCACTCTCCCCAGTCTGCCTCACTCTGGCTTACAGAGAAGCTAATGGGGACTAAGAGTGCTCAGCACTCATGAAAACTGGCTTGCTTAACTGTAATGATTCCTAAATTTAATATGCTGCAGGTCCAGCTTTGGATGTTGTGAGGTGCACACTGTTTCTCTAACCAAGACTGTGGGCATTCAGAAAACCTCTATAAATAGGAGTTTTAGCACCTGCAGGTTTCATGTTTGGGCCTCATGGGGTCTCATTTTTATTTCATCCTAATATTTTTAATTTTTCTTCAATTGGCTTAAGTCCCTTGTTTATCAACAAATGTAAAATTCTTTTTCCTGTAGGTACTGCTTTCCTGTTGAAGTAACATTGCATAAAGGCTTAAGTTTAGAGTTTCATGCCTACTGCTTTTTCCTCATCATACTTGGAGTGATTCTTTTAATTTTTCATTAACCAAGAATTTCAGGCTATTAAAGGTAAAAATGCTGCTCTGTGGAGTGTTTGAAATCAAAGTAGCAGCATGAGAACAGGACCATGAACAGCATGGAAAGGCGTGGTTAGCATCACTGGTCTAACTTGCTGATGAATCAAGCCTGGTATTCTTTTTTTTTTCCCATTTGCCCATTGTATACACCCCTTGTAATCATGGTATTTGATAGATATTCACAGAAACTCGATCTTGGGCTTCCAAAGAAATCTAGAAAGTCTAGAGAGACCCTAAGAAAGTGCATGAGACAGTGTGAGTTAAGCAATGCGAGATGAGATGGGGTTTTGTCTCCCTATTGACTGTCCTAAATAGAGCACTTGAGCACTGATGAATTCAAGGCTAATTTGCCATGTCATGACTCAGGTGCTGCACTGGAACTTGGCTTGGTGGCTGCAGGAAACTCTTCTGTTTGTTTCTATTTTAGCAGGGCCCAGTGAGTCGTCTCAGTGTCACTGCTGGATTTAGAAGTGGGTGGCCAATGGAAGATGAACTTTTTTTGGTCCAGCTCTCTCCTAGTACGGAGTATTTATAATTGGGTGCAAAAGGTGGGAAGCCATGCTCCTGCTGCAGCCAGCGTGACCCTTCCCAGGGAGCGCCGGCTTCGGCCGGGCTCCTGGGGAGAGCCGTGCACTCCCAGGGAGCAGTCTGGTGACAGGGAGACCTCTGCCAAGCTATAGGAGTAAGTGAAAGGAGCTGAGAAGCCCTGTCCTGTCAGCCACTTCTGCCAGTCCCTCAGCTCTTACGGGGCTTCTGGCACAGTGTCCTCAGAGAGGCCGTGTGGCACAAGGCAAACAAACCAGTTGTGCATGTGTGTCCAGGCATCTCTGCTCCTGGACCAGCTGTCTTACTGGAAGAAAATGGTTTTTATTTCCCCATGACAATTTAAAGAGAGGCTTCATAACCGAACAAGGGGTAGGGCTTGAATGGCTGTCCCTCAGGTTGTGCCGCATGCTCTTCCTTTTCACTGGGACAGAAAATTTTGCTTGCCATCCCAGGTAGGACCCACAAACTTTACTCTAAAATCTTTCCAACCTCCAGAATACCGAAATGTAACCCAGATGTGGTTGAATCCTGAAGAAAAAGGCAGATACAAAACGAGATGTAGAGTTTAGTCTTCCTTTGCCAGCTCCTGAGTAGAGCAGCTTTGTTTTCTGCATTCAGAAAAAGCCCCAACAGCCCCGTGCCACCTCACTTTGACTCCTGTTACTTTCTCTAACTTAATGGCGATGAAACAAGAGGTATTTTTGTTGTAGATGATGGAAGAAAAAGGCTTTCCTTTACTTTGATCCTTATCACCCAGATTCTTTTCCATATTTGGCTCGAAGGAATAGCATGAATTACCTCAAAGTAGGGAAGAGTCCATTAATTAGCTGTTCATAGCATTTTACTATTTCATGCCTTCTCAAGATATTAGCTTCAAATGTATAATCTTTGTTTGTTCTTAGAACAGAAATTTGATCATGGAATAGAGTATTAAGGAAAAATAATAAAATCTATCACAAGATCGTTACAGAATTAATTGATGTGTATTACGGAATATTTTGCTCAAAACAATGACACTCAATAGCTTGCCTTTGGCAACTAGGGCCAAATATAGAGGAACTTCTTGATTCTTAATTTCAGTATATTTAGTCTTTGAAGCAAGGTTTACATGTTCTGATTCATTACTAAGTTTTCTTAGTCATGAGTAGATTTACTTTGTATTCTGTTCTGGAAGATACAGCTTAAAGAAATACCCCAAATTCTGCTATTTTGTGTGTCCTAAATCAACTGGAATGTTGTTCTTTTTGATTGTTATAACAATACAAGGCCAAGAAATGCAGGTTTCTGCTAGAACCTGTTCTATTTTTCTGGTAGGCTCTGAATACTGGATTTCAATATTTTATGCCTTCTTTGTGTTTTTTTCTATTTTTTTCCTGTCCTGAGGAATGGCAAATAATCCCAATGCATAAAAAAAAAATATCAAAAAGTAGTTTATGCTCTTAAACATTATTGTGTGGAAATAGAACAGGAAAACATTTGGGTAAGTGAGTGGGTCTGGGTTTTGTGAGGATCCAAATCTGTAGCCATTAAGTTACATATTCATGTTCTTAGGTCACAGCCTGTGTTATATGAGAAAATGGTATCACGTTACACTCTTACGTTCTTTTGGGCATGTGAGGAGATTTTTAACAATTCTGTATTAAAACAAATTCAGAAAAAGCTCTTTTTATGGAAGCAGACATCAACACCTTGTTGTTTTATCTTTTGACTTACTAGTCTGGTTAAAACACAATTTCCTAAGAGCCAGAAGTACTGTTATTCATTTTATGCCTTTACTATAAACAATGGGACTTCTTCTAAATCAATGCCTGCTAACTAAGCAAGCTTGTAATAGTTCACCTTTGGGAAAACCTGAAAAGTAAGAAATGTATATAAGAAATTTCTATTCTAGGGCTAGAAGGTACTTTGGAGAGGTAAATTCAGCTAGACCTTTTGACGTACATTTTAAAGTCACTCTGCTTTCTTGTATTTTGACAGTAATTTTTGTCATATGGCAGATATTTAAAAGAACTCAATTTTTGTGCCAGTAAGCGGAAAATGAGTTAGTTTATGTAAGCTTTACCACAGTGTTCTTCATTAAAGTGAACGGAATGGCTCTTTCAATACTGATTCTTCATTACTCTGTTGATATGTACATATACTACAATACAGGCAGAATATTGACACCACATCTGTAAAATACAGGCCTGTTTAACTATCACCATGATGTATGTCTGGTGTCCTTAAGAAATATAAGCAATTGAATGGTATAGATAGAGACAAAGCTAAACATTGAATTGAAAGAAGGTGAAACGTTTAGATTGCCTATTTATAATGTGCTTTTTTATACATTGATAGGAAGGTTTTGGTAACAGCATTGTGTTCCATGACCGCTTTTTGACACCCTCATTACCCCGTTACTGACTTTTCCCTTAGGTTGTGTAAACGTGCTTTTGTTATAGGTGGCTGATATATTATCTTGTTCCTTCGAAGAGTTAAAATTAATTACTAAACTTGCAGCCATCCATCTTGGTAACTATTTTGTGTACTGCAACCATGAGATGCAGAAGGGAGAGCAGCTTTACCTCAGCACTGCTCCTTTCTGTTCTTCCTGACAGGGATTTTGCTTGCGATGTTTCTTTGGCGTCAGGGTTCCTGTTCTGCCCTGAAAGCCAGGAGCTGTGCAGGGTGCAGTGAGGAGCCAAGCCTGTTTACATGGGGCTGGGAAGCTCTGCAAGGGCAGTTCTGTGCCTGGCTGCGAAATGTGCTCCACTCTGACAACCACATCAGAACTTTTCCTTTTTCATCTTTGCTAAATAAAAAGTTTTAGCCTCCTCCTGGTTTCAGGCAGCCTTTGGCAAATGACTGTTTTTTATTTGTGGTTTTATGCTGGTTCTGACTTAGGGTGCTCTTTATTGCTGTGTGGTTCTAGCAATCAAATTTCAATTTGTTCTGTTGGCAAATGCGTAAGGCACAAGAGAAATTTTCTGTACATGTGAACAGAAATATGTTGTTTTCCTTACTTCTTAAACCCTTGGCATGATTTTTCTATATCTCCAAACTTGAGTGTTTCCCAAATACACTCTGTGTGTATATGTCGATTGAGTTCATCTTTTTGGTTGACATAAGTTATATTTCTGTGTGTCTTGCACCAATTAGCAATGACAAACATTGTTTTATTTTGGTTTAAGCTCCCTTTTTTCTTAAAAGAGAGGTTATAAAACCCATTTACAAACCCTGAGGTAGAGAAGGTTGATTATCAAAGAAAACATGAAATTTTAGACGTCTATGAGACAGTCTATAGGTCTGTTAGGGAAAGATTGCAGCACAGAATACATGCTCTTCCCCTGTGATGTCCACATTCCTACCAGAAAACATATCATCTTCTATGGTGTTGTTTGGTCTTAAGTAAAAAACGTGGATCTTTACTGCCTGTCTTTTCATACAGAAAGGAATTAATCTTGTTGATCATAATGGCTGGGACCCCTTTATGTCCCAAATTTGTAAAGATTATGACACTCATGTGCAGCGCATTGCTCCATTAAGTCAGGAACTGTTTGCAGTAAGGAGCCATTGTAAAAACATTTGTAGAATGTGGATCTTTTATTTGAGGATCAGTAAGGGTTGATATATATCTGTTTGTGCAGATTTTTCAAACCATATTTTGCAGGATTGGAGGAAGATTGTGAAATTGCCTAGAAGGAGTATGCTCAAAGTAAACATCACAACACACTTGGGTTATCCACATTAATAGAAATATTTCACAGATTGAAGAGACCTCAGCATCGTGTAACAGCAATGATATGTTACATTCCAAGATCCCAAGGCATGTTACAGTCATTAATTAACTGGAAACAATAACTTCCTTTGATGACAAGTAGTGTTTCCTCCTAATGAGGCACTGAGGATTAGATGCCTATCTCAAAGCAAAAACATACGGCTCTTAAAAGATACTTTTATAAGTGCCTATTCTTTTCCATTTTCATTCACTTTCATGTAAGGGTGTATATCACATCACCTCATTGTGTGTTTAATTGCTTAATTGCATCCTACTCTTCCTCTGCTTTGATGCTAATGGAGGAGTAAATCACTTTACTCAGAGGGCAGTAAAAGTGAATTCTGCTGATGTGAGTGAAAATTCAGTACAATGTTATATTAAAAAAACCTGAAAGTGGGCACTCCTGTAAGGAGTGAATTTTCATGGAAAATGCAACTTTTTTCTTAAAAGATTGGCAACAAAGTTCTTATTTAATATATATGTATCTTCATGAGCATGTAGTAGCTTTTAGCCTAAAGAAAAGATGTCAACTCAAGTGGAAGAAGATAATGTGAAATAAAAAACCCAACTGATGAAGGTTTTGTTGGGAAGGGAAAAGAAAGATGATGTTCCTTTCTCCCAGCATACTGTTATGCTGTCTTTTGTCCCATGTGGCCCCAGGTCTAGTCCTTCTTCCTGTGCAACTGAAAGTTTAACTAAACAGACAAAACGTCGTATATTGGATGTAGTTCTCAGCATAACACAGGCTGGTCTCACAAGCAGGAAGGGGCCAACATGTGCAGCGAGAGGGAAACCCACTGCAGTTCCCCATTCCCTCCTCTCTGCAGAGCACAGATGGTTCTCGTGATTTACTTATTTTAATAGGCCTTCATGGGATGCAGAAGGAATGTTCCAGCTGAGGAAAGCCAGTGTAGTAACACCATGAATCAGTGTGCCAGACTGATCTGTTCGATTCCCTGGGAAAAAAAAAAAAAAAAATGCAATCAGTAAGTTGTTCTGGTTTAGGCTGGATAAAACAACGGCTGCTCCAGGGGTTGATAAAGTCTGGAGGCCTCTTTAAAAGGACTGTTTGAAAATTTGTTTTCTCAAATTATGTCCAAATACTCCCTGTGAGCTCCCAGTCCCACCCTTCTGTCCAGTGCTGAGCCCTGTGCTGTTATGCAATGCAGCCTTTGAAAATGGCACTCTGTTCTTAGCAGAGACCAACCTGCATGTCAGAGGGCCAGGGTGGGCTTGTTTTTCCTGTCCTTGTAGCTGTTTGTAAACAAATTACTCTGAAAATTGCCTGTTCTGTGGCGGAATGATATGAAGGATGACTTGTTGTTGCTGCCCTGCCTTTCTTTTTCTTTTTTTTTTCTTCCCGCTGATCAGAACCACTCAGTAAGCTCTCATTTTTGATCCAGGTTTTCATGAGAACTGGTATTGTAATGTGTTGGTCTTAGTAAGGGATGCCTTCGCTGAATAGGCTGATGCCAACTGACTTGTTCATCAGAGTGAAGTGCTACATGCACAAAGTGATCCATCTCACGTCATAAGACAGAGGAATGAAGTTTGGAAAGCATAGTTACAAGTCACTGATGTACATATTTAGCTTAGTGAAAACAAAGAGAAAAAGAATCCTACTCCATAAAAGCAAATAAACTTTAGTTCTCCTTGTGGCAATCAGGAATTAATTTAGTTGATTGGAACTTTAGAAGGAAGTTCCAAGTTGGGTCCAAAGCTAAGGTGGTGTTCTAAAAGGTTGTTACAGAAATCTGTTGCATTTGCAGATTTTTCAAAGCCATCTTTAGTGAGCAGGCAATTTACTTAATTCCTGTACACTTTCTTCTCTAGAGAACTGAGGTAAGCAACCACTTCCTCACAGATAGGATGATCTTTCCTCTCGTTTGTCGCACTTCCCATATTTGATGAACCAAGTTCCAGAAGAGTCCAGTTTAGAAAGGAAGATACATAGAAACAATCAAAACTAGGCGTGTGTTGGCGGTGGCAGGGGAAATAAAGTTATCTTGTGTTTGGGACTCTAAAATGAAGTGTTTCAGCTTCTGCTCTGACCCCGGGAGTTCACGCTGTAAAATCTTTACATATAATTTAGAACATAAATCAGGAGCTTTTGGCTCTTGAAAGTTTGATTTGGCTGGGACTGGATCATTCTGTCCCCTGGAGGGACCATGCTTCCTCCATCTCAAGGCTCAGGGAGCAGGAATGTTATGGCAGGTTTGCAAGCTTACAGTGCAGTTTAACATTTGCACTTGTTTTCATGTAATACGTTACCTTTGCAAAAACAGCAAAGCCTTTACTTCCTTTTTCATCACATCTGGCTCATAACAGCGTAGTTCTTTTCTTTTCATGAAGAAAAATATTTTAAAAGCCTCTTAGGTACAGAATGGAGAGGGAGAACGAGGAGAGGCATGAATACTTTGCCAGAAACTAATGACCTGTTCTTTTCCCTCAAAATTTCTAAGGAGAATGTGTGTGTGTCTTCACTCTTAGTTTCTGCAGAACACAACTGGGGGAAATCAGGTTTGTTTCAGCCCTAGCAAGGCTTTGGTGTGGCAGTGGTCTGGCGAGATACTTAGCATGAGATTCCCAGGAATGCTAAGGTATTTCTAGGTAGCTCTACAGACGTTACTGGGCTCTCCACAATGGGCTTTTCGTAGCATGTCTCGGATGTCTGTTGTCTGAAGGTGGTGTTATATTTTTGTCTCGAGGACCTGTTACCCTTAAGGTGTTTTGTTCTTGCTGTGCTCCAGGTGTCTTCCCAGGAGCTTGCTAACTCTTCCTGTTTAGTGCTGTCTGTATCTTCAGCATTAAAATACTGAGAACAGTCATCATTTTTGTGGCTTTCTCTTTAGTCCCCACAGCTAAATCCATTCCCCATCATAAATGCCTGCTTTGCATGTGAGAGACTAGAACCTACTGAACTCCCTGAAGTTGTCCTATCTTGTCTTTTCCTTACCCAATAAAAGCCCTGCTTATTTTCTCTTTTTCTACCAAGAGATGTTTATACCCTTTTCCTAGTGCCTCTTGCTGACTATCTGAAATTTTTCCTGCCCAGAGTTATCTCCAGGCTTACTTCCATGCTTATCTTGCCTGGTTGCTGATTTGTCCTTTACACTGCAGAGGTGCTGTCAAGGTATATAATCTATTACCCTCTTTTCCCCATAGCAACCTGTCTTGTAATGATGATGACTGAGAGATGAAGGGTTAAGATGGCTGAGAAATAAGTCAAGTTATTTAGTCAAATGGCAAAAGGTATTATAAGAATGATGTATGTAAAGTTTCTACAGGAAAAGATTTAAAATGCTCATTTTCTTCTGCCCAAAATCTTTTTAGTTAAACATTATTTTTAAAATAATGGTAATTTTAGATTTTTTAAATACTTATGAGGAACGGGAGTGAAACAATTTTTTTTTTTCAGACTTTAAAAGATCCTTACTTGTGTCTCTTGCATGAAAAGAAGTTTCATGTGCAACTCTGGGGGATTTTCATAATTACGTTCATGCTTGATTTTTCTCTTGAGTTCTTGAGAATGGGGAATACATGAACACATGAGTCTAGGAGGTTAAAAAAAGGACAGATGAATTTAAATGAAGGGCCAGTACAAAATGAGAGTCAACACCAAAGAGAGTGAATATTTAACGGCTCTTTTGGATATTAACCTCAGTTTACAGACTCAGAAAAATCTGTTCAGCATCCATGTGTGTTTTGTTTGTGGCTGGGGTCTGTTCCCCCTCCTGAAATTTTATGCAATCCTAGGCTTTAATGCAAGGAGTTTGGGTCCTTATTCTTGATTCCCAAATCTTAAACCTAAACATGAATTATCTGCATGAGTCACCAGTCTCCTTTTTCCAGATAATTCTGTAATTTTTTGGGCTCATTTTTATCCTCTTCTTTGGATGTATACAGACAACTGGTTCTACTGCATTTTGATGCTTTTTAAATATTCACAGTGAAATTTGTGTAGAGCTGTGGGTTTTAAATTGGTCTAAATATAATGAACATTTTCCTATACATTTTTAATTGACTCACTGAAGTATTTAAAATCTGTTTTGAAATAAAAGCCTTAGTTATTTATATGAGTGGTGGTAAGGTAAAGATAACTGTAAGGCACAATAAGCTAAAGGTTGTCTGCACTGGTTTCAGCTGAAATTGTTATGCTGATGTGGGAGAGCAGAGAATATATATCTAAGAAGTGAAGAATTGTAGAATAGTTTTGTGATGTATAGAGCAGTTTTTGAAATCTGTATTTGCTGCTTTGAAGGGGAAAGAACTGTGCCATCAAATAATGGAAGGAAGAACCTATTTATCCTAGCCTGGTTTCTTGCTGAAGTCGATTTCTGAAGTGTGTTCATAGATTCTTCTGCAGTGGAAAATTCTTCCATTCCTCTACATTATGAAGAACAGATCACTTGGAAGGTTATGTGAAAAAAAGTATTTCTATGACTAGACTTGTTCTGACATTTCCTTATTCAGTCATTTAAAAGCATTGCTCCATTTTTGTATGACTGTGATCTGGATGCAACCTCTTTGCACCTTCAGCTCTCTGCTCATGTTTCAGAATGCCTGTTAATTTGGTTTTCCATAACATGGAGAAATACTTGGTTTAAGATGCACTCACCAACATTTATCTTCTGTAATGCATTGCTAGTTGACTATTTGACTTGAGACTCCAGGTGTTGTGAGAGGTTGTGACCAAGGATGTGGTATTCTTTTTGTGCTTTGTGGAGATAAACTTCTTCTCTTAAAACAAATCAACAGAAATAATATCAGCCATAATAAAGCTGTTTGATGGCCCATCTGAGCTTTGCTTTTTGCATTTGTGTAATTCTAGGACTGGACGCGGAGTAGTGACAGATGCTGAGCAAACAAATCAGTGTGACTCCTGTTCCTACAAAAGCCTGATGATGTGTGTTCAAATGCATTGTGAAATTTGTGGTTGTACAGATCTGTGTCAGAGACACCCCTGCAGCTCAGTCTGGTCTCCAGCTTCCTCCCAAAGCAATGCACGTAGACATTGATTCCTGTGCTCTTAACCCTTTCTTTTGAGCAGTTGTTGGTAATTCTGGCTAAATCTTTGAAATGTCTACTACTGAATGCTCTACTTCCCTAGCATCAGATTTTTTTTTTTTTAAATGGGTTTTACTAGTGATTTACCTACTCAGCTGAATGCTGAAAATATTTAATTATAGAGGAAGTAACAAAGTAGGTTAAGGAACCTCCATGCAACTTACTTTCCAGAATGTTTTTCCCCATGTATCCTAACTTAAAGGGGGGGAAAATGACTCAAAGGCTAGCTTGGCCTCAGGAACAAAAGTGCATCTTGCACTGCTGAAAGTTACTCATAAATTGCTATATACATGGTCATTTGATCTCTGTCTGCTTGGCTTAATTAAAACACTGGAATGTTTGTTCAGTAGATAAGAACATTTCTGGGAGTTATTTAAATTAGAAAGTACTCTGCTTACTGTCATTAAGTGCCTTTCTCCCAGCCCTCCTCCCCTATTCCTCACAGCATGTAGCAGTAAGTGATATATGACTATAGAATAATAACAGTTAAGTCACAGATGGGTGAAGGTAAAGCCTTTAAGTGAATGCTGAATCTCTTTGCTGTTCATGTTAAAAGTGGCGTGGGGGTGTTTCTTTTGTGTTTCTTTTCTTTTTTTTAAAAAACCCACTTCTCTCTCTTTTATCTGAAACTCTGGGTCTTGACAGGAGCAAGACATTTTTGTAGAGGAAAATCAATGTGGAGTTATAGATTGTCTAAAAAACATGTTAAAATGTAATAGTAGCAATTGGAATAGGCTGAATAATATTAAAATGTTCCATCTAGTATTTGTATTGTTGTTGTTACTATTTGCTTTCCAGAGTATATTTTAATTTGATTTTTTTCCATTTCCTTTGTTTGAAATATTCAGCAAGTGTTTCTATTTTTCAGTTTCTTAGATTTTACTGTTGCAACTGTGGAATTTGTTTTGGCCTTTTAGATATGAATGACTTGATATTTTCCCTGTCCTTGTAAGGCATCCAGTTGCTCAACCTCTGTGAAGCAAAACATTGTTTAATGTGTCCTGATCCCCAGCAAGTGTAATGGGAAAAGAGTCCTATATCACTTTCTTTCATTTTTTGAGTTCTTTTAAAATTTAATTTGAAAGAAAAAATACAGATTGGAAAGGCTTCCTACATGCCATAAAGGATCCTTTGTCTCAAGAGGTTTACAGGTTTATGGAAATGTCTGCTGCTTACAAAATGTGCAGAGCCCAGAGACTAAATATTTAAGGTTTCTCCCATACTTTCCATACCTGGTGGCTTAGAGTAAACCAAAGGCTCCAATTTAATTCATTGGTGTGAGTTTTGTGAATTCAAACCTAATTTGTAAAAATCCACTGTTCTTACCAAGGTTGGCTGCCTAAAGTATATCATAATCTAGACATTTTCTGGTAGGCATGTTTTTATTAATCTGTATTGCTGTCTGGTGAAAAGCACATTGACAGCAGTGAAATATAGATCTGTTCCAAGTAGCCAGAGGTGGGCTCTGTTTATCAACATTTTCTATTATTTTTCTATTCATTATGTCTGAGATCAGTACATGTACAGGATCTGGTATCTCAGCGGGGTTCCTCGAGTCTTTTCGCAGTTGTCTGTATGCCCCTCACTTTTACAGCTTGTTCTTCCCCACTGTCAGATCACCGTATTTCGGTGCATTATTTCATGTTCTCGTGGGTTGTTATGTCCCTTAGGAAGGTAGGTTGCTCTCCCTTGCCCATGTGGTCCTCATTAATTTATCTGCATTTGGTCAGGGAGCAGAAAATACGGGTGGCAGAGGTGTCAGGTGTCATATCATTTGGTAATTGGGGCAAGGAGCAGTTCAAGCAGCCAGTCACCACCCAAAAATCACTTGCATTAAGTATACAGAAGAGTTTTCTGATATTTAAATGGTGTGTTTATCCAGTCAAAGTTTCTGAGGGTCTTTTCTGGAAGAGAAAAGGGCCAAGCAGGATAACAAGCAGTGAGCAGTGCCAATTAGTGCAGCAGCCTCTGTGCCTGGTAAGGACTTTGAGCTGCCTCATTTCCCAGCTTTTCCTCATCCTGAAAGTTGCATGCACTCCTGCTTTCATCCTGCTATTTTTCCCGTTCCATCATCGTGTATGCTGGATAATACCACATTGTTTCCAATGGCTTTATTTTCACCAAGGGTTTTCTCTTTTTCTTGGTTTGAATTGTGTTTCACCACTGCAAGGCTGTGTAATGCCATTCATGAAGTGGAGAGGGGGAGGATGAGGGAGGAGAAAAGCTGTGCAGGTGTAGATGCACAGGGAGATTACTCCAGATAGCAAGAGCTGCAGAGGAGTTGGCTCAAGCAGCAGGAGCACTGAGGTTATGCAGAGAGCTGAGAAGGCAGCCAGCTTGAGACGAGTGCAAGTTTGCAGCTGGGGAATAGAGAGAGAGCAGATCCGCAAAGTATGTTGGATGAAGTCCATAGGGAGCTTTACAAACCAAGAAAGATATTACTTATGCTGGGTCAGGTTTCTTTCCACGCAGATGTTGTGTTAGCTCTTGCACTGTCATTATGTTGGACCTCTTCAGTGTGACTAATATTGCACAAGTTTCAGATCTTTTTGTCTCCATGAATACTCAAATGCAAGGAATAAACCTTGAAAAGCTTTCTCTATTGCTTGTCCTTCTACTACCCTGAAGTAAAATAACTTTCCCTACTGGATTTTAAAAGATTGAATAGGGAGAGAGTATGCTTTCATGTGCAAATCAAAATTAACTTACGTGCTTTGCATTTCCAAGTACGGGACTGTAAAAAAAATCAAGGTGTTTGTTTTTTATGCCCCATTGTATAATACAGAAAGTGGTTTCTGAATTTCCTTGCTGTTTTCTGTGATTGCTGCTTTAACTCTCCTATGAGTTAAAGGGCTGGGAAGAGACTGTGGACATGACTATGTAAGCTTTATGATTATGCCTCATAAATGCCAGCTCCGTGAAAAAAACCCCAGTGCTTCTGCTTCCTGTGTTTCTCTGTCATTCCCTTCTCTCCTAGCAACAGCTAATTTGGGAAGTGGCTTTTGATGCTCTATGGTATTTAGACAATGTGTATCCAATGCCATGATCAGACCTGGCTTAGTCTAACTAGCCAGAGTTGCAAGCATATGGTGATGTCCGTAAGGAATTAAACCAAAGCCTCGAGGACTGGCCAGAGCTCTTTCCAGAAGAGCAAGGATCTGTCAGCAGAACTGTAGCCCATATGTAATTCCTACAAATCTGTGAGCGGGAAATGCCAGTGCTTATTAGACCATGCATTAAATATCATTGAACAGATGTTCAGAGAGCCTTTCATTCATAGTGCTGTTAGCAATGAATGGGGTATTATGCTCCCATTCTACATTTTTAAGTCAAGTGTAAAGATATGTTTGAAAAGGAGAAATAGTGTTAAGTGCATCCTGCTGCCATTCATGTTCAAAGACATTGGGTTTTTTCCTCCAGTATCTAAAATTAATTACACTGGAAATAAGTATTTAACAATACAGTCTCAAGTTGTACAGAATATGAAACTACACAGTGAGTATTTGTTCGTTTTTGATAAAATATATGTACATCTCTCATCTGGCAGAGAGAATTTTTCGGAAAGAACAGTTCTTGAGCTCTAGCCTTACTCCCAAGGGCTGTGTTATCTTTGTTTTCAGGGTTCCTTCAATATATGTGTGTTTTAATCATGTTGCTTTTAAAGAGCTTAGAAGGCTGCAGGGAAAATTAGGTGTGCTATTTTCCTAAATCCTATTCAGAAAACTTTCATTATTCTCCTCCACTTCCTTTTCCTCTCAGTTTTATTCTTGTTTTACACCAATGTGAATTACTTTCAGGAGTTTCCTGTCACTCTCTCCTGATTATAGAAGAGCCTCCACTGTCTGACTTAACCTTATCCTCATGCTTAGTCAGCTCAACTTGTGTGAAAGGATTGCACTTGAGATTCCTTGAAAGGTCACACAGGAGGACTGTAACTTTTTCCTGGGTGCCCTGACAAAAGCCTGGGTTTGTGCATCTCAGCTCTCAGCCTGTTTGTATCTTTCTTGACATTAAGATGTACAGATAAATTTATCATGTTATATGTAGCTTCTTGGCCTCTCTCAACGATGGTGGTCTGGGTTTTACCAAAAAAAATTATGTTTAGGGTATGTTGGTTTTTGGGGGGTTTTTTGTTTTTTTTTTAAAAAGAGAGAGAAAAGCAAAAGTGTCGGAAAGGAGGAAGATACAGAATTCTTGAGAACTACATCCAAATTTTAGGGCTTAGGGAAAGACATTCCCAGAGACTAAAGAGTACTGTATCTGCCTGTCGGGGAGCTCTTTGACCATCCTCTTAGACATCTGATACCAGCTGGGTGAGGGACACTGACCTGAAACAGCAATGAACTGTTCAGGGGCTTGCGCATACCAGAAGTGTGACTTCCGGAAGGAGAAACTTAGCATTTAAAGATATTCCCTTTTTTGGTTTAATTTATTGGTTGCAAAGAATGGTGTAAAATATCTGCATTTTGGACCTCAGTGGAAAGAAAAAAATACATTAAGAGAAAAGAGTAATTTTGAGGTGCCTTCATTCATCTGCCACGATCTCATATTCCTGTCTAGGTTTTATATCATGCCTCCTCTTGGACTTAAGTGTGCTTTGTACAGGGAAAGTGTTAAATCAACAGCAGGTAACCTAGAAGGCACTTATGGGGCCTTGCATTTTATTCCTTTTTTTTGTTTAATTTGGTTGACTTTCACACTCTGTTTTTATCTAAGTCACAAAGACTTTTGATATCCCTTTCTAAACCATTGTGGTTGTGCTTATTCTTGTTGGCTCTTTGAAAAAGTATGAGAAACATGAAGGTACTAAGTTGGCCGTGCTTTGGGTGGAGTTAGACCAGATGAACTCCAAAGGTCCCTTCCAACCTCAGTTACTCTACGCTTATAAAATATTTTAATTAAAGATTCATGTGCGTTTTTTTGAGCTTCCCTCTCAGTAGTTCCACTGTGCAGCACTTTTGAGAGAAGTCGTTTTGGAACTCAAGATAAGCTGTCTTTTCATGTTCCCCTGGGTTTTGTATGTTGGCATCAGCAGTTGTGTGGGCATCATCTGGGAGTGAAGTCTCTAAGGCTTCAGTGGCATCTTAGAAACATTTGCTGACTTGTGCAAAGAAAAGTATGGTTAGTGGAGTAGCATGTCCCTTCTGTCACCCCATCACAAATATTTAAGAAAATGAAGAGGACTAACATGATTTGAGTATTTTCAGCGAAGGAATTAAAGACAACAATAGGATGAATTCTAGAAATACCAAATAAGCTAGGTAAAGAATTTTTCAGACCTTATTTCAAAACAGAATTTTTCACTTGTGCATAATGGTAAATTATTTCTCACTTTCTAAAAATTAATAGAAATATATGCTAGCCAAAAATGACATAAAGAACTTTATTTTGAGAAGAACCTGCTCTTGGGGTTATTTTGAAATGTTGCTGTTTCTTGGCCTAAGATGGTTTCTGCTCCCCCCACTTCTCTTCTTCATTTTTACTGAACCACGAAGCCAGAGAATTTCATTACTCATTTAGCTCAGCTTTCAAGCTCTCAGCATGCTTGTGTTAACCATATAATTGGGCGTTGCAGAATGCTGACCAGATTAATTGATCACTTAAAATATTATCCTATTTCAACTACAATTTACATCAAACAGCACTCTGAAATAATGTACTGTTTCCTGAGACCATGTTTCATTTGAGATTGAAAGTGCTTTGGAGAAAGTACACTTGATTGGGAAGGAAAGAGGGAATCACAAGGGCAGGATAACAGGCTAACAAATAACCATCTGGATCATCTTGCTTTCAGTATCCAGTCATCTTAAAAATCTTAGGTCTGGAAAGGACATATGGTGTGATCTGTTCCAATTCTTCCCTGTCATGGTCAAGAGTGTTATGCATTCCTCTTCATAAACCAAACAAGTTTCTAATTCCTGACTTACTGAAAAAGCATGGAACTCTGCTAGCATTACAATGCTTTTAGTCTTTGCTTGGAACTTTCCTTGAAACTGGATTACTTTTAGCTTCAATAAGAATTTTTATTTGGCATTGGCTACTCCTAATCATTTCTTCTGTCTATGGTTGATCCTTTGGTGGGAGGTACTCATCAGGCTATGTGTTAAATTCCACTAATTTGTCTTACACCAACAGAAATTGCTATGGCTTTGTCTGTTTCTTATTATTTCAGAGTAATGGCTTTTTTTTTTAAGGTCTGTTTTATGTTCATTCTGTTGCAAATTCAATGGAAAGAATGTCTCAGGGCAAAGGGAAAGCATGTCAAATAACAGGAATAATGGAGAACACGGTCTCAAATGGGGACACTGGTGGTCTTAAACGTGACTAACAGCTTCTTGCTTTTATTTTGGTAAACCCATTAAAAAGTCAGTCCTGCTCTAAAGTGACACAAAAAGATGGCAGCTGACTGGGCTGTCCTTGGAATGCATGAATGGGCCAGTGCAGGTTCCGGCTGTGTGCCTCTCTCCAGACAGGGAGAGTGCTCTCCCTGCCGGCTCCAGCCGAGCCTCTGGCAGCCACTTGCGGCAGGAGTGACCCCATGCCAGACTCCACCAAGTCCCCAGAGTGCCACAGCCTTGAAGGCTGAATTTAAACAGCAACCACAACCCATGTAAATGTAACAAAGAGAGCTTGAAAATCTTCCCTAAGAGTTTTCAAATGGCTCATGGACTGGTCCAAATGTGCTGTTGATGCAATGTTATTGGAACTGGGAATTTTAAACGATCAGGGTGTTGCTACCACTGCTTGTAAAGCATGTGTTAGATAAAGTGGGATAATGATAAGGGTCCACAGCCTTTTTATACTGCTCGGGATGACTGATCCCAGTTCTACCTATGTGGAACTGTGGTGTAGAAAAGTATTTTTTAAAACGTGGAATTTCCTTAGAGGATTTTATCCTAGAGCTGTTAGATAGAGAAGACAAAAGATTTCATATCTAGACAGTAATAGTTTGTGTCTGTTCACTGACTCGAAGAGTAAGATGAAGTTGAATGCATTATACCTTTTACTGTTTACTTCCTAACTGCTTTGTTTTGCCTGGCTGTAGGTTCTTCTTTTGAAGAATAAAGTTAGGTAACCAGTTGTTGCTGAATATACGTGCTGCTCATCTATCCTGTCTCTGTTCTCAGCACCTCAGTTGTAAGTTGTGGGGTTTGCATTAGGGAAATGGAGTTCATTTAAATAGCAAAGGTAGCAAATGAGTTTGGAGTGGATCTTTGTGTGTTTGAAGATACCCCAAGAAGGTTGAAGAAGTAGCCGTGGCAATCTAAGGATGCAAAAGGACTTGTGTGTGCTAGAGACAGCCCAGTTTGAATGGTTGCTTGGGGTTTTTTATTCAACACCTGCACTGCATCAGACCATCCTATTTAAAAAATGTGGGTTCAGCTCCTTTCTCTGTATTGAAGCACTGTGGAAGTGGTTTGCTTCTAAAAGTGGATGGTTACGTCTGTTGGAAAAGCAGTTTAGAAACCTCTTCTGATACCTTCTGGTATGAAGATACTTTAAAATTTAACTATTTCTTACATTTGCATGTCTGAATTACTGCCTTAAGTTTTCAAAAAGGAGGGAAAGAAAAATGAGGAGACCCATTTCTGAGGTCTGTGGTCTAAATGAGGGGAATATTTGAACGGACCTCAATAACGTGAGCCTTAAGTTTGTAGCCAACACCTTCTTCTGTCAGTTCAGAATAGGAAAATATGGAACCATTATTCTCTGTGTTATCTGTGCAGTTCAGATATAGCTGAAAACAAGTTGTTCCCTTCACCTTTGAGTCCAGAAAGGGCTCTGTATAACATCGAATTTGTGTGTGTATTCTGGCAAATTTATGAGTGAATCTCCTAAAACTGGCTTCTGCTGCTCTGCTGTGTAAATGCAGTAGTCCATTTTATAAAGGAATGATGTGTGCCTACATACTTGAGAACAGAAGTGACCTCACAAATGGCATTGAGCCCTGATTCTGGTCACTTGTGCTCCCCTCCCCTGCTTATCTTCTCCCTTCCAGGACTTCCCTCAGTGATGCTTTTGGGTTCCCCTGTTCTGGGACTACTTGATCACCTAATTTTTGCAGGTTTATACATAATTTATTTCTGTGTGTTTCTGGGTAAGCACTGAGGCAATTTTTGTCTTAGCCTTTGTTCCTGAGAGGTGTTTGGGGGAGGATTGTTAAAAAAGAAAAAGATTGTTTTTACTGATATTCACTAGAACCCGTAATAATTTCTAGGCTTTTATTTGGGGCCAAATGTGAGCACATCTTGTATTTCTTTTTTGGCTAGCAGGGCAAAGTGTGTGTTTGGAAAAGGCTTCAGGTTGCACAGAGGAAGCTGCTTGGACCACTGGCTTCAGCAGATGGAACTTCTTACCAGATACTCACCCCTGCTCTGTGATCCTCCTTAAAAGGTTTTTGTACGTTAATGGCCAGCATTTCCATAGCAGTTTTTTAAATCTCTTGTGTAAAGTTGAGAAATAATGCAGCAGATATGATAAGCTGCATTGCCTTCCTCCACCCTTCTGCAGTAATGTTGATTGTAAAACCAAAAAGCTCTTCATTGATAAAATCTTTCCCGAGCAGGGGCCAGTTGTCCATTTCCTGAGCCATGCATAGCTCTGTTGAGAATATTTTTCTCAGGAACACTCCTTCCTTTTTGTTGTGTTCTATTTTCCATATGCTGTCCCTGGATTAATTCCAGGGAAGGAAAGAAGCCACCAAAATGAACAAACCAAACCCACCAAACCTCACCCCACCGCCGGTACTGCTGTAGCATCTGTTCTCAGACCCAGATGTAAGTACCTCTGTAGGGGGTGATTATTGTGCTGTTTCCATACACCAACATGTCAGAGATCCAGTTTCCTCCTTTTGTAAACTGTCTTAGACCTCCAGTAGCTTTAGGGTCATCTTGCTTGATTAAGGACAGCAGAATTTGATCTTGGCTTGTGCTTGTGCATCTGTAACTTTTTAATCTGGAAACACATTTTAGTCATTTTAGAGTGTAGTCTTACAAACAAATACTTTCTTACTTCCATTGCTTACAAGGTTTATTTGAACTAAATTCTATTACACCAGATAAATATAAACAGTACTTCTGCATAATACTCTTACCTTGCATTCCAAAACACTTCGCAAACCTCAAATTCTCAAGCTGTTATTTCTTAGAATCACCAGAGGCCAGGAAACAGTGGAGCATGGTTTGAAATCTTTCTATAATTATATGCAAAGCTGGCATCCATGCTGCTCCACTGTCAGCAGGAGAGTCAGCCTGGAGTCTGAGAAAGAGAAGTGCTGGAGAGATAAGTCATGTTTAGGGGAATGGGAGGACTCTGAGAAACAGGATATGACACAGAGGCCATGGGAAAAAGTAAAACCTCCTCCTTTGCCACAAACCCAGATGCCTGCAGTAAAGCTGGGCTTTCAGACTGCAGCATCAGAGACCTTGGTGGGGGGGCTCCACGTGGGCATAGGAACAGCTATAAAGGGCAGCTGGTATTGGGGGGCCTTATAAGAGCACGCTCACGTGTATGGGCGACACTGAGTATATCATGAATCTGAAGACAAATAATTATTATTAATGTTTGGCAAAAGCAGCTGCTCGTAGAAGCCAGGACAATCACAAAAAATGAGTAATTTTATGCTGAGAGAAGATTTGGGCCTGGAACAAAACACTGGGGATCTAAGGAGGAGCCCTTAGTGTTGCTAATAAATATCCACTTAGGCAGATTTGTCACTCATGTTTCTGAAAGTTTTGTGGCTGGATGAAAAGAATGTGCTTTTATTTCTTGAGCAGCTGTTCTTTTAAATGGGTGCAGCTGTACCACAGTGTCCACTGACACCAATTGCTTTGTGATTTAGGGTATTGGTTGAAGTCAACCAAGTAGAAAGATTTTTTTTTTTCTTTGTTAAACTGAAGAAAATCTTGTGAAATAGCTCAAGTTTGTCAGACTGGAGCAGGCACAAGTGCAGTGTTTCTGTGACGTTACTGTGAAAGCTTTTGAGGGATATGGGAGTCGATTATCATTTGCTGTCAGCTGAAGCACAGCTTTGCTGGAGCTGCCTCTGTTTGCTCCAGAGAGGGCATGACCTGCCACATGCAACGTGGAAGTCATCTGAAAGATTTCCTATGGCAAGAACAACATTGAAGTTATGTAATGAAGTTTTATTGTTAGAAGTATGTGAAAACAGGAGCTGTGAACTTGCAGGCAACTCAGAGCTGAAATTTTTCCATATTCTCACTCCAAAAGGTTTTTTTGGAAAGTTTAATGGAATGCTGTTTGGCGCTTTTTTGATGGGAGTGAGTGTGCATGTCTGAAGGAAACTTTTTTTTTAACTATCCCATTCTAACAGTGAATTTCCTAAACTGAAAGCATTAGGAAAGTAAGAGTTTTAAAAAATCTTGGCTCTGCTGATTTGCTCAGTAGGCCTGGAGAAGGCCTTCTGTTTTTCTGTTGTAGACATAAACTATTAAATGTCTACAAAAAGATTTTATGGTAAGGTATTTCAATCTTTTATAGGTAATACTGGAGTGTTAGACCATCATCTTAAGGACTTTTTGCAAAAGTAAAAATCAGGAAGACATTGCTGCTACTCAGCTTATATCAAAGCTGAGGTGAAACATCAGGAGGTGGAGTTTGATGAGGGATATTACTTTTTTAATGTAAATTACTACAGTTACTTCAAGATAAGAAACTCCTATAATTATGGATGCCAATTATTTTGTGTACTGTTTTTAAATATATAATTTTTTGAGTAAATAGTAGAGATAATGGCATTGCAAATAAAGCCATACCATTGCACTGTTTTCCTTGAATGAAGATGCCTAATTAATTTCCCTTTCCTCATCCAGAAAGAAAACAAAAGGCTGGTTTTTAACCTGATAAACAGTTTTAGTTGTCCTGGAGAGAATGGTAAAGGGCTTAAATTTCTATCAGTTTCATAAATCCAGGTGGCCAGTTAGAGCAGAGGAATCCACATTGTGTTTGGAGTTTGGAGACAGTGGAGAAGGAACACTGGGAGTGCACTACTAATCAGACAGCAGAGAGTTTATTGTAGCCCTGAGAGAGGCTTCTGACATGTCACTGGGATTTTTTATTTTGTTCTCTTTTTTTTGGTGGCTTATTTCTATGGTTTTTGGTTTGTTGGTTGATTGGGGTTTTGGAGGGGGCAGTGTTGATGTTTCTTTTTGTGGCTTTTTAGGTAATATTATGTATTTGAAATTGCCTTTTTTTACTCCCTTAGACTGTGCTTTTGGGAAGTTGTGGGGGATTTTTGCTTGGCTTTGTCTGGTTTTGTTTACACTTTTTCACTTTAATTTTTTTTTGAGGTAGCATGTATGAGATTTCTTGTACTGTACTAAGTCTTGAAAAGCTGCTTACTGAAAGATTAATATAGATACACTGATTAAAAATTCAGTGTAAACCACTGAAGCCAATTGGAGTTACTTTTATGTGTTACAGGGCAGAGTCTGCCCTACTGCGGTTCAATGGGTACAAAACACAGCAATCCTTTTTTTGGATAAGTCTCTTTTTCCGTCAGCAGTTAATGCTTAACTTATCTAAAATTCCCAGGAATTACTTGTGAGTTGATATGATTTCTACTAATGGCTATAATAGCTGGGAATTTTGAGGTCTGCTTGATTTTTGATTGCATTTATAATAAGGTAGGAACTTTCCCTTACACAAATATCCCTTCTCCCTTTTCCCTGAAGAGAACCCCCATGAAAGACAGTTGAAAGTCTTTGGAAATTCAAAATGGCAATGGTTTTTTAATGATTTCACAAAACATTTGATATTTTTGTGACCAACAAGTGACACTGTTTTGGGGTACCTGATACTTTAAAGAGTACACCACCTGGAAGACAGAGGCTTTAAATTAATTTGATATGCCTGATTGATTATTCTAGGTAAAGTCTAATTATGTGATACTTACCAGGCATCTAGTTAATCTCATTTTTACTCTGGCCATGACTAATGAGGTCTTGGGTGCCACCATATGCAAGAGCTTCTGGCTCTCAAACCAACATTTAGATAATTTCTTTCTGCTGTCCTGTGGTGTCCTCCTTCAACTGCCTTACCTACGCCCTTACACCTTTTTATTCTTTCCATTATTACAAGGCACTTAGGACATTTACTACTTAGTTTAGTCCTGTATTCTTCTGGATATTTATCCTTCTGTTACAATCTCACCCAGAACTTTATATAATTGTTCCAAGTGCCTATAGATGCTCTTTAACAGTGACTCTATCTGAAGCCCATATTCTGTGTGAGCAATCAGGCATTTTTAATTTTTTTTTTCCCCCTTGCTGCGTGTTGAACAGCTGAGCCAGTAAATATTTGGGATCCACTGGCATTACTAGTGGATTATAGCAGCCCCATTCAGCTGGACAACAGCTTTTCCACAGTAGCATCACGTGTTTGGTTAAACAGGTAAAGCATGCATAAATGCAGAAAAAAAATGAGTTCACTGTGCATCAGGGCCTGGCAGTCAGCTCTTGGATGAGTTTCTGCTGTTTCTTTTGGGAATGGATGCCACTTGGTTGCTTGTATTCAAGCAACCTGTTTCAGTGCAGTCTGTTTTGCAGTGTACAGGAGGGCATGTCTTTTGTTGTTGCACAAGGAAAGTGCCAAGGTTTTGGGGTAGGGTGCCTTGAAACATCCTTGTGTTCTAGTCTTCTGCCAGGAAAAAGCAGTAAATGTCAAATATATTAGATGGTAAAAAATTAAAATTGCTAAGAAAAGAAAACTACTTGTAATTAAAGTCCATAAACCGGTAATAATTCTAAGCATCACAAATGTTTTAATTCGCTGCTCTGATTATAAATCATTTCAGCCACAGCTTGAATTCTTGGAAACCACCTGAATTGTGGCCTAGCGAATATTTTTGACTCAGGGAGAGTATTTTCAGTCTGTTTCTCTTGGGAATATAGAATATTCCCTACTTTTTAGTTGCTGGAACATGGAGTAGACCTGTATCATAAACAACATATGCTGCTATCATTAATTGTATTTTAGGCAGAAGGCTGTATTGGAAACTTTTCACTTCTGAGAGGGGACAAGAGTGGGAGCCTGGAGGAAACACTGCTGGGCCAGTTGTATGTGGGTTTAAAAATAAAACAGTGCCAGCAGCACCACCCCCCACCCCAGCCTCTTCCATATCACCATGTATCTGTTTATTTCTAATGGCTCTCTTAAATGACAGCTTCATAAACTGAACTATCCAAAACAAAGGCCATGGAGTTTACTTTGGCCATTTCAAGTAAATTTTCCTAATCTAAACATCAGCAGTGCCTTTCATAAATCAGTCCAGTGACGTCATCTTTTCAATTAGCAAAGCTGGTATTTGTGTTCTGGCCTCAAAAGCTATTTGACCAGTTAATGTTTTCAGGTTTTGTAGTAGTCCAGACTTCTCACCAGTTCTCAGTAACGTGCTTGAAGTGGGAACACATTTATCAATAACTGCCCCTTTTTAGTACAGATAGCAGACAGTGATTAATTGCTAACCTTTTCTGTTGTCTACCAGAAATAAAAAGCAATGTCTGTGGACTTTAAAACCGTTCATAATACATCTCACGGTTCTTATTGGGGGACACAGGCATCTGCAAATGAGTAGATGTTAGGACGAGTAGGGGAATAAGAAAAATTATGGGGTGGGTTGTACTTCCAGGAAAGGTAAAGTGAGGTAGTGCTAAGAGCTGGGAGTGAATCATCTGTCCACCCGAGTGTGCTAGTTTGTTTTTTTTTCCAGTTAGTACTTGAAACTTGACTTAAAAGGTTATTTCAAAGAGATTCAACTTCAGTCTTCCTTTCCTGCAGGTTAGAGGGATCAAGCCCATGCTGCCAGGGAGGCTGTGGGGAACAGTTCAGTTGCAGCATAGCTTTTTCTGTAGATGAAAATGCTTCCACTGCATCAAAGAGGTTTATTCTGATAAGGTTTTTAGCAAAATCCACCAACTGCCAAGAAACAGTCAAGCAAAGCAACAGTATTCTTCCTCTTAATCACACCTTCCTCTCCCTATGTGGAAGTAACAATAAGGGCTGACACGAGCTGAAAAAAGCCAGAAAATGTGGAGCCAAGGCTTAGCTCCTATCCTTAGCTCACCCTAGCAACACATTCACGCATTGCAACACAGATGCTATGTAAGGTCACCTTCTACCATAGTGTCAGCTATGATTGAATTCCCTGAAAGAGAAACCAAAAATTATCTTAAGCACACAAACTATTCAATATGTGTGTGTACGATGTATGGTTTTGTTTATCTTAATGACAAGACTTGGTTATGTCCTTGGCTTGAAATGTGCAAGTGCTCGTAAGTTGGCTCTATGAATCTCTTTTAGTGTCCTTTGAAACAACCTGAGCTTGGGTTCCCATGATACTATTTCTGTTCTTCAGCCTTCTACACACAGCAGCCTTTCACCAGACCTCAGACCTCCTGCTGCTTGTCATTACTGTGGCTTAGCTTGTTGATAGCAGGAATGGGAGCTTTGTGAGCTAGACAGTCCTTTTTCCATTTCTTTTTCCCCATCATTTCTGAGGCAAGTTAAGAGCCCTGATATTAGCAGTGCTGTTGGGCTGCAGCAGAGGCTGAAGGTGCAGCATCAGTAGACACTGAAGCCTGTGTGTAATTTTAAGGGCGGTAATATTCTAAGAGAGCTGGAACAAGTTCTGGAAACGCAGGAAAATGCCGTCACCTTTTCTGGTGAGATGCTTGCAGGTGTCAGCCTGTTTCAGTGGTATGCTTTTTGCTTCCTGCTTGGCCATGAATGTGTGGCCCTCATCATAAAGACTTAGCTGTGAATTGGCCACAGACTTGCTTGAGAATATGGAGACTTTCCCTTGATGTTCTGTAGGAAATGTTTTAAGTCCTAGAGCTCATGCTTACCAAATTTGTGAGCTGATAATCATCCCTTTAGTTTGTCTTCAAGCAAGTGAGCAGAGAGTGGGAGTGAGCATCACATCCATTACTGAAACTCATGAGTAGAGTGTGGGTGCTTTTCCTTCAGTGTAAATGTCCCGTAATCTTGGGAAAGAAGGAGGAATGCATTAGAGCTGGAGATGTCTGTTAGTCTTGTTGAGACACTTGTGCTGCATCTCTCTGCACTAAGCTTTTTTGCCTCGACTCGTTGATAAGGTGGTGCTTTAAGTCACAATTTAGCCCTGACCAGATGGGTGTAATGGTCATTCTTCTATGGGTTGAGGGTTTTTTCTTCATGATTTTTGCAGCTGACTGGGTGAGTTCCTTCTTGGGGGATGTGAGAGGATATTTTTCTAATATCCAGTCTAAACCTTCCCTGGTGCAACTTGAAGCCATTTCTTCTTCTCTTATCCTTTGTTACTCGGGAGAAGAGGCCAATCTCCACCTCACTACAGCTTTGTTTCAGGTAGTTGTAGAGAGTGACAGGGTTCTCCCTAAGCCTCCTTTTCTCCAGGCTAAACAACTCTCCCATAGCTGTTCCTCAAAAGACTTGTTCTCCAGACCCTTCGCCAGCTCTGTTGCCCTTCTCTGGACACAGTCCAACACCTCAATGTCCTTCTTGTAGCGAGGGACCCAAAACTGAACACACTATTAGAGGTGTGGCAGTGATGATCTCAGTCAAGGGATACTGTTGTGGAAATATTAATTTGGTGGTTTCGGCCCTTGAGGAGAATCTTCATTCCTCGTATAACTTGTTCAAGATTACTGGGCTGCAGAGATGCTAAAGTCATCTTGAGAGCAGGCCAGCAGTGGAGTGCTTGCTGATAACCTAATGGTAGTAAATGCTTGTCCAAACCTTGGTGAGCATTCCGGAATCTGCAGAGAAACAGAAGAATGAATGATTTCTGGAGTGTGTTAAATTCAGTGAGCAGAGCCTGTGTATTTTTCTGAGAGGCTGAAAGACCGGATTCATGCATTATCTGGTAACTGTAGCAGATAGCTGGGTTATCAGTCGCACTGTTATGGATTCTGTCTGACCATGCCCTTATCTCCCGAGTGCTACCGGTTGCAGGGCAAGTGCCTTTTGTCATGCTTTATGCAGCAGCTTCTCGCATGTCTGAAGGGAAAGCTTTCTCCTTTCACTGCGATCACTTGAGCATGCCAAGGTCAGCACGTGGGAGGAGCAGAGTGTGAGTGTTGAGGTTTGCTCTGTGCAGATAGAAAGAGGCATCAAAGGGGAAGCTGTGTTTCTACAGGCCGGCATTAAAAACATTCTAAGAGGATTTTTTTCTCGAGTTAAAGCAAATAATGACAAAGAACACAAAAAGCAACTTCAGCTCGAGAAGCTGATTTAATGGAATTTGGGCTTTGCTGTGTCAGTCTGGAGTGAAAGTGGATAAATTGATCCACATGCAGGTGAGGCAAGGTAGCCTGGAATGACTGCATTCCAGCAAAACAGGGTGAGGATGGCTTTCCAGCATGGAAGTGAAAAACTAGTGGCAAATTCATGAGTGGTATGATTTCCTTCGGACTCTTTTTTTTTGAGAGGAAAGGATTGACGTGGCCAGCACTGATTTCCCAGCCCTACCGTGAATGCTGTAGTGGTCAATACATCTGCTTGTCCCATGTTCTGCTAGGACTACTTGTGTTACAAACTCTCACTGGAGTTATAAACCCTACATGGAATAACCTGTGCTACCTCTAGCTATTGTGTGTAGGAGGTGAAACTGTGCAGGAAGGGGCTTTCCTGCAGTCTGAGGCTGAGCCTAAAGCCAGAACACACAAGAACACAGCACAGAAAGATACTCTGATGTGTAAAAAGTGAAGGCAGGAAGAGTCTGGATGATTTTTATGTATATGAGAATCTGCATCTGTCCTGGAAAAAGTGAAGGGGTTGCCTTAGGTAGAGGAAGTTGTAACAGGTAGTGAATATATTTTGGTAATTGAGCAACAACCACAGACTGAGAAAGCTGAGTGAAGCGAAAGGAAAGAGTGTATGGTTAATTCCTGGGTAAAAGTTGATAGCATAGGCTGTATCTTCAGGGGACACATTTCCTTTTTCATCAGTCTGATTTATACACTTAATTAGATATGGATGTTTTTTCAAGAAAGGAATCTGAGCCAATCTTATTATTCAGATTTTTGATAAAACTGATTTCTGAGTGGTGCTCTGGGGTGAATTTTATCTAAATAACCTATGGACTTTTTACAAGATCCTTTCAAGAGGCTGAAAGACATCTAAATCTTATTTTCAATTGCATGCATAGCAATTGCCCTTGGGCTACGCGTAATAGGTTCAACAGTTTCTAGGGACTGTAATTTTGATGAATGGGAATAATTGCTTATTCTTAGGCTCAAGAATGCAAATTTTTAACAGTTACAGAATAAACTGCATTTCTGAGGCTTCCATGGTACAGAATCATTGAATATCCTGAGCTGCAAGGGACTCACAAGGATCATTGGCTCCAGCTCCTGGCCCTGCACAGGATGGCCCCAAAAAGCAGATCATGTGTCTGAGAGTGTTGTCCAAACTCTTCTTGAAATCTTGGTGCTGTGACCTCTGCCCTGGAGAGCCTATTCGAGTGCACAGCCCCCCTCTGGGTGAAGGTGCTGTGTTCTCCCTTTTCCACAGCAGCGTCAGACCTGTGGGTAGCAGCACCATGTGAATTCGTGTGGAAGAGTAGCCAGTGGGTCCAATGGGGTTTGGTGTGTCATAAGAATAGGTTCTCAGGCAGTCTCTGACCAGTGATAAATACAGCAGCTAGACTGGCTTCCAGTAGAAAAGTGTCATTATTTGATTTTAACGTCTGGGGGGAAAAGTCTGAAAGCAGATGATTTTATTTAGATATATATCCTACTTGAAGCTCATGCTCCTTACATAAGCTTATGCAAGTACTTTCCCCAGCAGAAGTGAGAGTTCATGTGTGTAGGAGATGAAAGACACGAATTTCCTCTTCCGTCTGGATTTTTACCGTTGTACTTGCTCAGGAGTCCTTTTAAGTTGCAGTTTCCCTGATGTGTGCTATCCAAAGCCATTTTGCACATACCCGGAGGTTTTAAAGCACTTTCTAGAAGTACCCTGCTGCCTCAGTGCCTCATGACAGGCCACTGGGAAATACTGGTTGTTTTTCATTGGCGTTGGAGTTGGCAGTGCTACTAGCAGGGCAGTTGGGGAGCCCCCAGAGCTCAGGGGACGCCCCCCGCTCTGCTCTTGGAAAGGATGGATTGTAGTGGTTGTGCCTTTTTGGACCCAAGATTTCTCAAGTGTATTTCCTTTGGCACATGAAACTGTCTTTGTAATACAGAGGAAGGATAAACTAGGTCTGAACAGGTGCAAGAGAGAAGCGTGAAAAAGAAGTTGGAAAAGAAATATAAATATTTCTGTGTTAAAGCTCGGGAAATGTGACATGCTGTGCATTTCTGTTGAGAAGACAGTAAGTTTTCCATTGAACTTGGAGGTGAAATGCAGCAATATTGCCTTGGCCATGCTTTTATCGGATAGCCACAGAAGTGAAAGGAGAGCTGTTTAAGGCTTTTAGGAACACAAAATCAATTTGAAACTCATTTCGCATCTGGGGGACATTGACTGCATGAGTATGAAGGCTTGTTACATCTTCAGGCTGAATTTTGAAATTATTTTAATCTTTATATTAAATTTGGTAAGATGTGTTATCCTGTAACTGTGAACTGAAATAAGAGAGATTTTCTGTGGAATCAGGAAATTTGAAGTTGATATCTTTCCTCTCAATAATCCTCTAGGTAATGCCATCCCATTTCTACTTCCTAAACTAATATGAAGTAAGATAGTCTGCCTCTCCTTTCCTCTCCCCCAGTCTCTCATTGTTTTGGGAGACAGGTTTTAACACTGTAAGACCAGGGAGGGGCCATACACTGGTCACCAAAGAAAACCTTTATTTCTTGAAAGCAATAGACTAATGAATTTCACGTGCAGTCAGTCCAGCGTGGTGGGTATTTATTATGTTAGCTGGCCATCAAGTTTTAGGGATAAAACCTAAAGATTCTTTATCTCGTCCCTCCCATGATGATAAAGGCCTCTATTTTTAACAGATGCTAATGTAGAATTACCATTTTCTTGTTTGAAACTTTAGGAGCTGAATTTAATTTCATACCTTTTTTTTTTTTTTTTTCTTTTGTGACTTACTCTTTTCTGTTCAGGAAAGTTGGATTTTTGTCTGGATAGCCATTGATTTATTTGGGCCAGAAGCTATATGCAACTGTTAGCATTATTAAACTCAAAACCTGAAATTGCTGTGATAAGGGACTCGTGTGCCTAGCTGGTCTTCGACTTGCTCTGTAGGAGGCTTTTAAACATATAATCTAATTTTCTCAAGCATTCATAACAATCTATTTACACATAATTTAGAGGTCTGTCAGATCTCCAGAATCACCCTGTTAAATTATTGGAGCTAACTTTTAAGGCAGGTTGTAATTAGTTACTCGTTCCAGAGGGGAATTAAAATCAAGCTGTTAGCCTGTATGTCTTCACTGAAGAACAGAAAGCTGTGGCTAATTATTCTGATGGTGTGGGACTGCTGGCTGACTTACGATGCAGGAAGGGAATTATCTGAAATATAATCTCTTTGGAGCAAAGCTGTGTATTGAATCCATGTTGAGGACTTAACGGTGAAAGATGATGGCTTCCTGGTTTGGAATTACTGGCTAATTGTTTTTTAGGTCACAGATACTGCATTGATTTCTACGCAGCAATTTAAAATCAGGGGGCAAGGAATGGGAGGGGAGAAAAACTGAAAAACCTGCTTTGCACGTGTAATGAGAAGGATACCAGAAAAGAAACCATGGATGAGTATAAGCAGTATTACCTGGGACAGACTTGACAGAGTAAGTAATTTTAACAGAAGATTAACATTTAATTGGTTAATTGGCTTAAGAAGAGCAAGCAGCGAATAGGGCTACATCCTTGTATAACCATTATGTACTTGCTCTGAAATCCTTTGTATATGAGGAGGGTCTTTACACAAAGTGTTTATGTGACAGCTGAAAAAGAAAAGACTGTAGAATTTATTATGATGAGTGCCAGGTCTGTTTTACCATGGTGCATGAGTGGACACACAAGCAGTTAAAGTGGCTTTTGTTTCAGGAGATGAAAAACACAACTAGAAGAGAAACTTCTCAAATTTGACTCCAGCCAATAGGAAGCAACAGCTTGAGTATATCCGGGTGGGAAAGCAACATGAGTGACAGGAAATGACAGCAAAATAAAAATTTCAGCTTTTGTGTGTGCGTAAGTGTGTATGTATATATACATAGGCACATACCCAACCCCTGGGGACTGAGTCTAGGAGCTAAGGAAAAATCAAGAAATGTACTAGAAGTACCCATGGACAAAAGAGGAAAGGCTGAGCTGAAAACTAAGAGGTGACTAGCAAGATACACATCAAATCAAAAGGAGTCATCGTATGTAAGTACTCAGAGGAAGATTAAAGAGTCAATCCACTTCTTCATGGAGTGGGAGACTAATATTTTTGGAAATTTACTCATGGCTGTTGAGCAGCTGTCTTTATGGAAAAGGTCAGTTGTGTGGAAGATGCCTGATACAATTAATGTGCCCACAGATGACAGCATTATATGGGCAAGGTTAGAGGACATTCAGATGTTTTAGGGTAATCTTGACTCGATGAATTCCGTGTTAGGACACGTAAAGAGTTGGTGGCTAACATCTTGGAGCTGCTAGCTGCCATATTTGAGAGCACATGTGAGACAGACCTATAGATTAGCGTCCAAACTGATTTTTGAAGAGGGGGAGGTAGGTGAGAGAGGAAATTTCAAATGTTCAGTTCTCAAAAAAACACTGAAGCTGAGTAGCCAGAATATGTTTAAGCACCTAGAAGAACAAAAGGAAGAAAATTACAGCTGATTTTGTTGTTTAGTAATTTCACTGTCAAGCTGAATGATGGACCTCAGGGAATATTCATTAAATACAGAAACCTCGAGGAGCTAAGAGAAACTGTCACTGTCTTGCAGAACAGGTTTGTGTCCAAAATTTATCTGAGCAAGTTGCAGTTTCAGTGTGGGAAATGAACTGCAGCTCAGTTTGATAAATGCACATTAGTGTAGCTAGACAGTCCTAAGGAGGATGGGAAACAACCTGCTTGGAGCAGCCATTTAGAAAAAGATCTGGGGTTTTTTGTGGATCACTTGGAAAAATAACATTATATGGATGTGAAAAAACGTTAGTGCCATAATGAACACCTAAACTAAACTACTGTATGAGCAAGACGAATCACATAACCTTTCTACTTTGCTCTGAAATCGTAAAGCTCTTTGGCTTCAGATTGGGCTCTTTCTAATTTTGTGCCCACGGTCCAGGAAAGAGATGAACCTGAGTCCAGAGGAGAGTTCTTAAAATGACTAGAGATAAAGAAAACACAACCTCTGAAGAAAAGATTGGCAGAATCTGAGCCGAGTCAAAAAAGCTGGAGGAGTAACATGACTCTTTAAAAGGCTCTCACAAGGAGGAAGCAATCATCTGTTGCATAAATTAGTGGAGAGCAGGATTACTGGCACTGGCACTGGAAGGAGAGCTGTCAAACAAGGGTAACTGGGTGTCTGTCAGGACTATCACCCCTGTAAGTGATCCTGACTCAAGGCAGAGCTATGACCTGAGGTAATTTACAGATTGCTTCCAGTCAGATTTGATTCAACAGTGACCACACTCTGACCCCCAGTATAATTGCACAACTTTTGGCAATTGTGAGCGCTGAATCTGATTCCAGATGAGAGTTTGTAGTTTGTTTTTTCTCTTTTCAGTTCATAAAAGAATCTTAAGTCTTCTTAGAGAAACATATGGGGCAGGGAAGAGTGGTTGAGAGAAGAATTATGACAGTCTTGTGCTTGAAATGAACCTGCCGCTTTCCACTTCTACATTTATTGGCGATTTGGAGCTTATTTTGGTCTCTTTCAAGAATTACACTCATAGATATTTTGATGACCAAAGACTGAAATTCTTTATACTGGGATTTCATTCTCCGGATCAAAGCTAATTTGAGACGAATACACTCATACATACACATGCAACTCATCAGATTCCTAAATCTACCTTATTTTGTCTTTGTTTTTGATCACACCACTGCAAATGTTTTCTAGTCTTACCGTTTTGAAGTTTGCTTTAGGGTGAAGTTTGCCGTAACAGTTGTGTTAAGAAGTGTAGAAATTAACCTTTTCATTTTAATTAGAACTTGATGGAGGGAGTAGGATTCATTCTGCAAAAATTGGAAAGAGGGATTCAAGCCTTTCAAAAAACCCCAAAACAGTCGGGTTAACTTTTAGGAGCAGCTGTTTGACTGCAAGAAACAAAGGGAGAAAAATACTGAAGGAATACTGGGAGATGAGAATATAACTAGAATTTCTGATTTAAACTTCTGAAACACTAGTGCCTCCCAAGCTTCCACTGGATTCTTATTTCTTTCTCTCTCTTTTTTTTGCCCTACACCTCATTTACTGCTTTATTTCTGTCACATTTACTATTGACTGTATGTGCATTTCCATTTAGCTGGAATTATGAAACTGCAAATGCAAAGGTGAGTCATTTCATTGAGCCTAAAAGCCATAAGTATGTGTTTAAAATAATAGCTCGATACCTTAGACAAATGTCAAGGTGTGCTATCATTTTAAATTCCCTGTAGAAAGCGATATTTACTAGATGGCTACAATATGTATTGATTTTTAGGCTTTAATTTAGAAATACCCAGGAGACATCTTTACAGTTTGACTTGCTATACTCCTCATTTGGAATGGTGTTTGGGGTTTCACTGGTTTTAGAGAGCATCAGATGTAAGTTTTTTTATGACATAAATATGTGCATTTTCTTCGAGTGTTTTCTTGATCCTTGTTATTAAGAAAAGTGCCACAGGACACTGAAGCATAAGGTTGTCATCTGTTGCTTTCCTTCACGGCTCAGTAGAGCAAGCAGACGTCCTGTACTTTTCTGCGGATTTTAGGGCTCTTTAGTTGAAATGGTTGGTGCTGCATTCACTATCACATTTGCTGTACCAAGAGAGACTAGAAAAAAATTGCTCTTTGCTTTGAAATCCAGGATACAATAAATTGGTCAGAGCACAGGATGACCAGGGCTCTGCTACCAGTTATGGACCACCACTACATAAACCAGTGTCCAGTTTCCTACCAATTTAGCGTCTGACAAAGTTATTTTTCTCACATGGGTGTCACAATGGGTAGGCTAATTGAAAGTGCCTAAGGCACTCCTGTGTACCCGCAGTATCACCATTTTGTGTCTTTTACAGCAGAAAGTGGAACAATAACATTACTTAAAATTTTCAGCATGAAGGTTAGAAGGCCTCTCGTGAGTGTTCCTTAGGAGGCCTGCCCATCATGAGAGAGCGGCACAGAGCTGCTTGCAGTGAGACCAGGGAAGCTGGAACAAGTTTGTACAGCTGTGTTTTCATCACTTTGTCCTGTGCCTTTTGGGAAGAGAGCATTTTCGGGAAGTATTGTGTGTCCCAGCACCTCAGCTCAGGTCAGGGCTCCCAGTTCCTGCCAGCGGGAGTGCGGTGGTGGCTTTCACTGATCTGGACACCTTTCTGTCCCGAGCAGTGCAGGGCTGGCAGGGAGTGCTGGCTCTGAATGGGCTGGTGTGTCTAGACAGGGAAGTGCCGTGCAGGAATCCAGCTGTGGTCTTGGAAGCAGCGGGACTGTGCCCCAAGCAGCCACTGATTAGCCTGGACACTGCAGCACACTGACGTGGCAAGGCAGCATCCCACACCTGAGCTGGCTCCCGTAGCCCCACATGGTGGTGTAATTACGTGGTGTAGACTTGCCTAACTTGTTTTGCAGAAGCTGCCAAACAGTTATCAGACAGATAATGGTTTTGGCTGCTATTGGCCTGGGTTAGATTCCACCTGATACATGTGAGCTGAAAATTCCATACCTCGATTACAGAGCTTTTGGATTCTTTTATGTACGGTGTAATAGTTATTATTGATTGATTTGATTACCAATACAGTGTCTGAGCCTTTTATTAAAAGTGACAAACCTTTTGAGACTTGTAGGATTTAATGTTCTTGACTGTCTCAGTCTTTCAGGGTAACTGCTTCTTCTGCATTTGTAATAACTGGCAGATCTCCTTATTAAATTCAGTGAGAGCAAAAGCATATTTCCATTGAAATGAATACCTCAGGAATGAATTCTGTTTTAATGGGAAATTTTCCAGTCTGTCTGTGCTTTTATTTTGCTCACCATGTGAGTCCTTTCATATATTTTACTGTATTTGCACTTATTTACAGTGCCATATAACAGAGCCATCTATAGGTATGAGTGCTTTTCTGTTCCTAAACCTCTGCTAGTCTGTGTGTGCTTGTCCATGAATGTGTATCATAGACAGAAGGCTCCAATCACCTAGGATCAGTGTGCAGTAGGATCAGTAAAATCCTGGTAGGGTGTTCTATTGAAACAATTCCTTATTTTCTTTTGATGTAATACAATTTATTCATCCAACCTATCTTTGATACTCCAGTTTGTTTACAGCACAGGCCAGTATTAAAATGTCACCCAGTCAGATTAAAAAGTTATTAATTTTGTAACTTTTCTTTTTCCTTTATAGGCTAGACTTCTAGAAAATTTTTATTTCATTTAGAAGAGTTGCTGTACTTCTGGACATGTCAGTGCTGGAAGCCAATGAGTCGTTTTTGCTGCCTGTCAGATACATCTGTCTGTCGCTGCATGTTAAATATCTACACCAGGTTATTTAGTTATGGGACAACTGTTTTCCTGTTGAACCTTTCTGCAGGAAATATAATGTGGATCTGTTGGTATCTAGACTCACAGTAGAATAAAGTTCTGGATGTCCGTATCAGTGGTGGTCTCTGTGCTTTACTGAAAGTAGGAAGTATCCTATATTGCTCCTGTTGTTTCCAGGGTGTTGGGATGCATGTGATACATTAAAAATAAAACAATTCCTGTATCAAAACAGTGTGTGTACCATTGTGGTGCAGTGCATAAACTGCAGTGGCATCACAAAAAAGGCTTTAATAATTTTTTGAAGTTCTTCATATAACCTCATGTAGTTTTCAATGAATGATTTCAGCAATACCAGTTTACAAAGTTGCCACCCTTCAACCGTTCCTCATTTTTCCCTAAACTGAGACTCAAAAGTGTCAGAGAGCTCCCATTTTATTTTAGTATAAAGAAAACCAGATTAATTTAAGCCACTTTTTAAACATGGATTTGACATTAAACTAAAAGAAACTGCATTTGTCTTTCCTTTGCCTTGAGGCATGAGAAAAGTGGCTTGTATATGTCTGCAAAAGATCATTTTAACTTTTTATAGTCTTCTAGTTGATGACTAGCCAGCGATTTTATTGACTGTTAAATGGTCTGTATCTCACTGAGGCTTGGAAAATAGTCCATACCAAGAAATCCGTGGATAGTCACTTGACTTGGAGTCTGTAAGGGAGAGTTCCAGAGAGATATGTTTTTTTCTTTCCGTTGGTAGGTGGGATTTGAAACATGTATTGCTCATAGCTGATATCAGGTAATGTGACAGTAAAAAACTGGATGAATGGAGCTGGAATAGATTTTATCAGTAGAAAATGCCTACAAAAATAATGTGACATATGCAAAGGAAACTTCACCTGTATTGTATCTTCTTCAAGTCTCTGTCTGTAGCACTGCATGGAAAAAGACAACAGCAATAGGCTGTGACCTGAAGCCTTTGCCACAAAAACCTCCACAACAACAACAAACCAGCAGTTCTCTTGTTATAAGGTGATTACTTTTCTGTTGTCAGGCTGAGATATATTCTGTATAATTATCAGAAGGGAAAAAGGAAAACCATCTCTTTAACCCCATTTGATTATTTTCCCCCGTTACCACCTTTCTAAGGGAAGACTTAGTTAAATATTCTTGGCAGAACCTCAAAAGAATTTTGGCATGCCAGGGGGAAGACTTAAACAATTAAGATAATGCTTTATGTACTTGCTGTAAGAGCGGCTTTTTTGGGGGAGATGCAGAAGCCTTGGACGCGTGTTCTCTGCGTAGCACAGACACTTGCCTGGGTGTCCCTAAAGCAGTGGGCTCAGTTCTCAGAGGAAACACCTGGGAGCACAAATGCATCACAGTTTGCTCTGCCAGCTGTGCATGCCCTGGAAGCTGGGAAGATAGATGGAGCTATGGTGCCAGCAGATTGAACACTTGCCTTCTTTCTTTAGTGTAATTACATTTGCTTTTCAAATTAAAGTATTTCTTCCTGATTCATGGTGTGACAGGTCCAAAACTGTGATTGAGTGCAGAGTTGAGGGCTGCATGCTGGAAACCATGTGTTTGGTTTGATCAGTAGTTTTGTGGCTTTTTTGTTTTGTTGCATATTGGGAATCAGAGAAAATGAGATTTATTTTGGAGTGCTGGTTATCTTTTGCTTTGTAGCACTAAGAAACTCTTTGATTTCAGAGGATGGATTTTCATAGGACTGTGGCCTTAATCCAATATCCTTGAAACAGCTGTCAGCCTTACAGTTACATAGTCTTCCATGCAAAGTCTTTTTTGTTGTGTAGGTGACATTGTTAAGTTAGCTACTGACACCTTGTTTTTGTTTTTTCTAGAAAAACCTTTCTTTGACAATTGCCTCAAGTATGGCATCAATCGGTTCCGGAGCACTCAGTCAAAGCACTCTGCTATTAGCAGAATTCTATGAATCATGAGATACATGAGGGCAAAAGCAGCAACTTGCCCTTTTCAGCAGTCCATTAGCACTCTTGAGTGATTAACTCCAAAGGTTCCAGGGAAATGAGTCAGCAAGGAGTCAGGCCAGACCCTGAGTCATCCTTGTGCTGGGCAGCCATGGGGGCTCACCAGGAACCTGCTGCCCTTGCAGGAGTGGAGCTGGCCAGCTGGTGGAAGGCATCTTTGCCTTCCCTCCAGGCATCCCAAGACTGTCTGTGACTTGCTGTGTGTGATTTCCTTTCCTTGAGGCTGAGACAAGAGGCTGAGGAGCAGGCTGTGATCTCTTTGCTCTCGCCAGTCTACCTAAAAAGGGATAAGAGAGAAGGTGGAGCCAGGTTTTTCTCGAAGATGCATATTGTAACATCCAGGGACAATCAGCAGAGCAAGAGAAAGATTAAGTAGAAGAACTTTTCACAGCAAGGGTAGTTAAACACCAGACCGATGTACAGTGTGAGGCTGTGGCACATCTATCCTGGGGGTGGAAAGCTCACCTCAACCAACACCCTGAGTTAACCTGCTTTGAACAGGCACTTGGATTAGGTGACCTTGAGAGGTTCTTTTCGACCTGAATTATTCGTGATTCAAAAATTTAAATGTTTAACTGTGCTCTCAATCAGAGTTTTCTAACCTTATTTTAATCCTAATCTCAGTTTTTAATCCAAACTGAGATTTATCCGTAATATTTGAATTGTACTGGTTTCTGAAAGAACTTGGGGCACTCTAAGCTTGATGACTTCTTTGCTAGCATTGCAGTTCAAGAGGTATTTTTGCATTCATGGAAAATAAAAATTTTCAGGAAGTGAGACTGTAGAAGCACGAATGGTACAGGTTTGGGCTTTGGCTTCAGTCTGTGACCAAATCCAGTGGTGTTTGTTCCTTTGCGAGTGCATGTCCTCAATGCTGATCTGTGGCAGTGATGTGCCAGCTTCTCTTTGGCCTTCATCGTTGTGTATGGTTGCCCCAAATTTGTACCTAGGTAGCCTGGGCGATGTTTCTGCCTGCACTTTTTTTTTGCAGTGGTGAGAAAGTACTCTCTGAAAGGCCAGCGTGGCAAGGGAGCAGCTCCGTGTCTCTCCAGGAAGTTTATTGTTGCAATAACACAGATAAAAAGGATTAGACCAATGTATGGAGTTTCTTAGGCTCTGTGAAACTAGGAAGAATAACTCTTTTTTTTTTTTTCTAGTTACTTGCATCTCAAGTGCCAGTATGTATTCCCAGGATTTTTTCTTGTGGATCCTTGATGTTGTTCCTTTTGAAAAAAATATTACAAACTACATTTAATAATTTAAAAACATCATACTGCTCTGCGAGTTCTTTTTTTTCTTTTTTTTTTTGATACTTGCTTCCCTAGCAAATAATTTTTAAAAGCACTGCTTAAGTAACCTAGAAATTTACAGATACATTTGCTTGCTTGCAAGAAAGACAACACTGTCATGGGTTTGTCCTCTTTCAGGGGAAGTTTTTTTGGTAGTTTTGCCACTCCCAAGTTTCCCCTTCACTTTTCTCTCAGGGACTTCATTCTTTTACGCCTGACACTTTTTGAAGTGAGTATTGAGTTTTTGTTTTTCCTGTCATTAAGCTGGCCTACCTCAAGGAAAGGTTCAGACCCTTCCAGAGAGAGGATCAAAGAGGTCAATTATAAATGAAAGGTAGGGGAAGGAGGGATATTTTCCTGTCTTGCTCCATCATTTTCACTGATGGAGTCTGCAGAAGCAGAACAGTCTGGTGCTTGTAATATTTGGGGATGGTTCTGTGTTTTCTGAGCTCATTATGGAAAGGAGCCAGCGAGAGAGCTGGAGAAGTGCACAGTCTGCCCACATGTTTAGAACGGGCTGGGAAGCTGCTTCAGGTTCTGATTTCCCAATCGCTGCCCGCAAAAAGGAGAGATGAGGGGAGGAGATTTCTCCTGTTCATTTGTGGAGGTGGGGCAAAAAGAGAAAGGGATGAAGAATGGAAAATAAGAGAGAAATAGAAAGAATCTGCTTTCTTCCTGCTTCTCGGGGGACTGTTGCTAGATAGAGCATTTGATGAAGAAAACAGCATGTTTGGGTTTTTAAATACTTGAATTTCAACTGTGCTGTTGGCCTCTGAAGCTTGTAAGTCAGTCCAAGAGAAACAGTCTTCCTTTCCAAAGAGGCTTAGCTTGCATCATGTAGGCTCCTTTGCCTGTACAGTCATATGAAGTGATGTAATGAAAAGAAAGTGGAAGTGATGTCTTTCAAATCTCTCTCCCAACCAAGTTCAGGCCTGGACAGGAGAAATGAAGGACTTCTTCCAGTCCATATTTGTCACTGTGTAGATGAAAGTAAAAAACATTCAGCTTTATCTTGGTTTTGTTTGTAAACGCTTGATAAATTCCACACACCCCCTCCCCACCCCCCACAAACCAGAGAGGGAAGAAAAATGTTGACTTTGGAAAGTACGAGCTTTCTGCACAGGAGAGGTACTGATGTGCGGTCGGCTGCTTCGGATTTTTTTCTGGGGTTTTTGTGGGTCTTTTTTTCCCCCCACCAGTACAAGGCGGTTCATTGAGAAAACCTTAAAACAGTCTGTAGAACATGACTGCAGCGGCAGCTCTGCAGTTCTCACCTACCTACTGCAGCCTATCCTTTGGGTCAACGCAGGAAAATAAAATGTGATGTGTTTTCAGCATGGAGAGATTGTCCTACCTTTAAGAATTTCCATGTTTCTCCAGCGAATTTGTAATTATCATGAGTCAAGACCTTTGCATTTTTTACACAGTCTTGTCATTGCCCCACATAAGGAAATAATTCTGGGTGACCTCTCATAAGCAGTGAGCAGGTTTTTCACATTGTAGAATTTACTGCAACTTACACTAAAATGTGCAAGACTACTGTGGTGACCCAGAGGTGACTTCTGTGCCGTCATCCTGCCCATGGCAGTAGTCAAAAGTTACTGCTTAGTTAATTTTTACTACTTCAGTTCAGAGTGGAAAGAAAGCTGGAGCTTTAAACAATGTTGTAATGGAAGATGAGCCATTCATTCACCATTCCTATCCTCTGCTTCTTGCTAGAATTTGGCCCAAGTGGGAACAGGGGAGGGGCAGAGAGGACAGGTTTCTGCCTGGTCTCTCCACTGCCTTTCCTCATCCTTCAGGCAACCTCTTTCTTTCGAAACTTGAAAGCTTTGTCCTCCCCTGGGCTTTTGATACCTGCCAGCATCAATAGACCTGAACACAACGTTTCTACCACCCCATGATGTCACAGGGGAGCTGGGGACTCAAGCAACTGAGGAGGGAATTTACAGTCATGAGTAAGCCAGCAACACTGTACAGGGTTTATTTTAGCTATCGTATTTTGGAGTGAGGAGACTGAGTAGAAAAAAAAAAAGCAGCTTCATTTTTTGATAGAATTTAAATTCTTAGGCATAGGTAATTCTGGCCAGAAGAGCAAATGAAGCCAAAGATCTGTGTGTTTTTGAAGAAGCCTAGGTTTTTTTTTTAAATATGCTCATAGTAAGCATTTGTTTTTAGCTAAATGTGCAATGGTATATACAATTAGTCTTTGAAACCCAGTACAAAGTAACAGCTGGTTTGAACTCAACTACAGGAGCTTTTTATGGCTAAAAAATAAAAATAAAAAATCCTATATGAGATCTAAAAATGTTAATATTTCAATAAAATGTATTTTTTCATGTTGACCCGGTCACTAGAGCTACTGTAAGCAGTAGGGCTGTTGCAGGAAGGTTTTATATTTCAATATAAAGATCGTCTTTGTAATTAGTTATTTTGATATTTTGCAGCTTTCCTTCTTGGAACTCAGAATATGTAAATATTCAGCTTTAGAAACTTGTTTGCTAAAGGAAAAGGAAAAGAAAAAAAAAATTAACTCTGTGAATGAAGGGGTGAAAGTCACTGGTCTGAGGACTTAAAAAAAAAAATTGATTTTGAGACCTATCTTGTTTTTACAGTCCCTACAAACCCAGCTGATTGCTACCAGTTGGACTTCAAGTGGTCATTCCTTCTGTCTTTCCCCTGACCTGAGCACAGACATCAACATTCTACATTAAATCAGACATCCGATAAAGCAGAAGCCTGAAGTGCAAGTGTTCATCCTTGTCCAGGCTGCATTGGAATGCTGTTTCTCACTTTTTTTCCTTTGCTCTAAAATGACATTAAATTACATAAAAGCACCAATAACTAAATAACAGTGCATGTCAGAAAAACCCATCTGGAAGAACACTAATGAAAGCTCAGGTTTACAAATTGTTTAGTTAAAGAACAAGATCCCAAGAAAACAGATTGTTAGCAAAGCAATATTGGTCTTAAATGAAGAATGCATTTAGAAACTAGGAGAGGTGTTTAACCTTATTTTTTTCTTCATTAGTACAGTATGTGGTTACCCAAAGTTGTGATTGAAGGGTCGCTTTGTTCTTTCTGTTAGAGACTAATGTTTCGACTGAATCAGGTAAATGGAACTTGTCTTATATAACTAAAAAAAAAAAAAAATCCGAACCTAAAATGATTTTTGATTATACTTTAGTGAAACACAGTTTCTGAGCTTATTCACACTGGATGATTTCACTTGCTGCATCGTTTAAATATTCATGAAACTTGAAACAGAAATGAAGGCAGGTCTCACTTTTCTGACTGTATACCTCATAAAACTCCACTGAAAAACATTGTAAAAGGATTTATTGAGCTTTTAGAAATAAGGAGAAGGCTAAAATTATGGTAGCCTGCATGGGCTTAACTAGCCTACATCCCATTATCCCCTTCAAGTTCACCTTATGTCCTAAACCTTTAAAGTAATACACATGTCCTACACATCTCTGCGTATTTATTTTCCTATAGTTTCCTTGATCCAGTCATTGCACAGAACAAACCTGTGCTGGATGTAAATCTGTGCTCTCCACTGAGGGCAGCAGCATTTTCTTAGATCACATTTTTGAGGATGCCAGAATATGTTTAGAGAATGAGTCAGGAGATTGCAGAAGGAAAAATTTCAGGGTGAAGATAGGTGAATGATGCCCTAGAGTGATGACTTTTTGTGCAGTACTAGGCAATTTGTTTAAAGTTCGGATTCTTATAAGTGAGTTCCTGTTTTTATGACTGCTTGACTCCTTGTCTTATTTACTGAATGCTTCCGAGATCAATGGGTACTCTCCTGAATATGGAAAGAATTATATAATAAGAAAAATTCTCAGAAATAGGCCTTAGATTTCTCATATTGTACCTTTCAAATTAGCAGACAGATTTGACCTGACACTCTTTGTCTTAGCTCTCTCTTCCTTAAGGAAGTTTTATTCAAATAAATATTTCTGAGGCTTTCCGATACTGTGGTGATGAATGTTAAAAGCTCCCAGAAAATAAAGGAACAGACAGGAGAATTTCCATAGCTTGGAGTTAAATTTTAGTGCTATATATACTGGAGAAGATGCAGCTGCTCATTCAAAAGCATTTGTAGGCAGCACCTATTCTGTTTGTCAGATGAGAGTATTTCACTCTGCAGTGAAATACCTTACAGTCACTTCATTAAGCTCCATGCTGTATGATAGAAGAAAGAGTGAAGTAAAATTGGACTTTTGAGTTTAAAAGTGGGGGGTTTTGTTTATTTGCAGCCTTTTTTACTTTTTCATTCGTTATTCAGGTGAATCAGTAATTCAGAGAGATCAGGTTTCTGGCTGCCTCCGGCCATAGGAGGACCATGTGTCTTAGCCCAAGGTTTGAAATGTGCCAGTGATCTGTTGGGTGAATGCTTTGGCTCGTTTCTCCCAACTCTCACTGCTCTTGACTCATCTTACAAGTGTTTTCCTTGGCTCGTATCTTTAATTTGTGTTCATGGTGCCCAGCCTGTTCCCACTGTTAAGGAGTTCACTGGTGGCATGTTTTGTTGAAGATCCCAGTCTATATGTCCCTACTCCACCCTGCTGTGCCACAGTGACGCCCTGTCTCCTTTGCTCCGTTGGTTTCCACTGTGACATGACTGATCCCAGCTCCTTCTCTCCTGGACAAGGGGGAATGGCTTCACACTGAGAATAGGTTTAGATTAGATACTAGGAGCAAATTCTGTCCTGTGAGGGTGGTGACACAGGTTGCTGAGAGAAGCTGTGGCTGCCCCATCCCTGGAAGTGTTCAAGTCCAGGTTGGATGGGGCTCTGAGCAACCTGATCTAGTGGAAGGAGTTCCTGCCCATGGCAGGGGGTTGGAACAAGGTGATCGTTAAGGTTCCTTCCAACCCAGGCTATTCTCTGGTCCTATGATTTTGGTTTTGCCAAGTCCCACTATGAATCCCTAACTGCCCAGTGCCCCTTTCATGGTATTGCAGGTTTCTTCCCAGGATTGTCCCACCTTCCCTCCAGTTCCTCATGACCCTATCCCTTTGCAGTCCCTTGTGGTGGCTGTAGCGTGACTCTGGAGCTGAGCCACTCCAGCTTTTTTCTTGGCAGTGACTCTCGGCTTTCACAGCAGAAGACAATGGGACTTTTTACCCCTCTGTTTTTCCTTATTTTACCGAGGAGATAAGGCTGTTTAGTCTTCTTCTCAAAAGTATTTAAAAATCTGTGTAAGAAGCAGTTCAGCAGCCTGCAAGCACAAAGCATCACTGTTAATGAATGAAATGAGATAAAAGTGGAGTTGGTGATGGTACACTGAGGCAAACGCTCAGGCAGTTTTCTGCCAAGGTGCAGGGAGCCTTTCCAGCCATTTTAGTGCTGGGCATCACTGCAGAAACCTAGCAGTTCTTTTCTTTGAAGTGTAAGCCCCTGAAAATAAACAGCAGAGGCTTTGAGGCAGTCAATTCAGCCTCAGTTTGGTGTCTCCCAACATTTGTTTTCCTCACTGGAAGATGCAGCACTGTGTGCTCCCAGCCTCGCAGAACCTGTGTGCGCTGCCATCTGCCTCTGCTGCCATCTGCTCCCCTGAGCTGGCTGCAGCCAGAGACAGCACATGCCCTTTCTGACAGCAACAGGAAGGTTATCTGTCCTGACCTGGGGAAGCATTTCTCCGGAGGAGCAGGGAAAGGTGGAGGTTTGCTGGTTTAGCATGCTTGTATTCTTGTTTGGCACTTGCAGCATTTACGTGTGACCTTCCCGCAGTTTGGCTGCTTTGCAGCCGTGTGGAAAAGGCCTTGTAGCAGAGACAGGAGGTGCTGCATAGGCAAGGCGATTCTTGGTTTTTCTTACTGGCATATCTTTTATTTCAAATTTAACAGCTCTTCTTTTTCCAGTGTGTCAGAACTGGACCTATGTACACCCGCCTATGTAACCTTGCTTGATGACACAGCAGTGATTCTTGAAAAGAATGGGGGTTTTTGCTTCACTTTTTGTTTTTCCTTCCTTATGCTCTGGAGTAGAACTTCAGACCTGTATGAGGTCATACCCACATTTTCTTCATGTCTTTATTTTTATCTTGATAAATAATATATAAATGAACTTGAGAGGTAATAGATAAATAGGCAAGAGCGTGTATCCACAATTTCTTAGGGTTATCATTACCTCATCATATGTGTGTCTACATATGAAATATATTGTTCATCTACATATTGGAAAATCCTTGAAGAATCTCGTCAAAAACAGTGCTGGGCAGTTTTGGTTGCAAGAGTTAAACATTTGAAGAGCAAAGTCCCATGCGTGGTTCTCATGCACCTATTTTTAGTTTCTCTTATGGGAAGAATGGCAAAAAATAGACCAGGACCGTGACTTTGGATTTAGTGCCCAGAATGTTTATAGGTTAGTTGACAGGAGTGTGTGTGCGTGTCTGTGCCACAGGACTTTAGTACTACACTTCCTGTACATTCATTAACAGGACTCCCAGCAGAGCTACTGTAGTTTCAGCACTCATAACACTAATTTTAACATGCTATAAAGTGCGTCATAGCTCTGAAGTGCTATTTTCAGCCTTGATTAGGAATTGCTGACCTGAAAGATCTATATTTCTCCACTGAGAGGCTTTCTTGAATTCATAAATCTCTGGATTTGCCCAGAGTGCTTTGCTCCTCCATCTCTCCCTTTGTTCAGAAGCTGTGGATGGGTGGGATGCACAGAGGTTTGCTGCACTTAGGCAGAGGATGCATTTATAGACTGCAGGTGCTAGTGCTGCATCTTTTAGATGTGCATCATTTTGAACAAATTAAAATATTTTAAAGCCCCAGGATGCTCACCTCTTTGGTTACTGCTTTCACTTTCTTTTTCTGTCCTTGATGATTTTCTAGGTGTTGTTTGGTATGATGGGCTCAGTCTGGAAGGCTGGTATTTCAAAAGTGCAAAGTGCAGTGCTCCTCTGGTTGTGTGACTCCAAGACAATGAGCTCTTAAAGCAGACTATATTGATGCATGTTTTCAAATCATGGCTTTACAGGAGTCAGGTGAGAGAAAGGAACATAGACATTTGATGTCTTTTCACTTAAAAAAAACCCCAAAACTAAGACTACAACATTTAAACTTTTAAAATTTTAGCAAAATAACTCTTGTAGCTATTAAACTTTCCATGGAAATACCTGCCTCATATTTTCCAAGTCACTTTCCACTGCAGCTGTTTCCTAACTAAATAAAATGTCCTGCCTCGTGAATGACCTGCTAGCATTTAAAAAATAAAAAGGTGAGCATCTGACTGGGCAAGGATTGTCTTCCTGTGGACTTCACACTTGTGCAGTGTTTGAAACCTTTAAAAGGAGAGGGTAATACTGAAGTAAAAAGCTTCCTATCCCCTGAGACAGACAGAAAGGAAAACAAAAGCCCCAAGTTCCCCAAAGTGGACAAGAACTGAAAATGTTTCAAGAGTGTCCCCTTCCTGTTCTGTTTGACACTTACAGAATACCTACACTTAAAAAAACCCCCTTGAAATATTGACCTGACTGGAAATGAACAATTAAAAGCTCTGGCCTTTGTTGTTCATCACGTACTGGGCAATTATATGGCAGCTTTGCGTGAATTTGTTGGCATGGCTCTGAATTTGGTGTGCAAGACTGAATTGTTCAACACTTAGTTCACTGGCTATTAAATGAGCAAATTATTCCAGTAGCAAAAAGGGCAAATTTTTACCTTGCCCTCATGTTTCCATCCACCTCTGTCATTCTCTCTTTATGTGAAAGGGAGTGAGGAGGAAAGGCAAATATTTCCCTGCCTCCAGGATTGCAGACAGCTGGAAGAGATGCTCTGGTCGCTCCAGTCACAGCTCCAGATTTGGTCCTTTGCTTTTTTAGATATCGCTGTAGTGAGAGTATCTCTCTTCTTTATAATAGCACACAGATTTGAAAAGCCATTTTCCTACAATTAATGGGTACTGATTAAAAAACCAAACCAAAACCACCGTAGAGAGCCAGGTTAGGGTGGTAAACTGTGACGGTGGGGTAGCAGTTTTGCTTTTAAAAACTGACTTCATCAGGCAGCCAGCTCCATTGCAGCTTGGATGAATGCTGCATCGCATGTGTGGCATGTCTTTCAATTTGCATTTTATAAATGCACAAAATATTCCAAACAGGTTACAGAAACTGATGGCTGGCCTGTTAGAACTGTGCAGTTATTGCAAATAATGAGGCGTGGAACAAGAGTAGAGGGAATAAAATCTTTCAGCAGTCTTCATCTAAGTATATGTATTTAATTTCCCCTGTTCTCCTGAGTGTAAAAACAGCAGGAAGGTCCCAAAGCCCCTTGGAGCAGAGGAGCAAGTTGGAAAGCCAAGCTTTCAGATAGGAGATGAAATCACAGAGCTCCAGGTCTGATGTTTCCCCTCACCCTCCTCCTCTCTCCTCCACCAGCCTACATTTCTTGGCTCCCCTCAGCTCCGAGGCTGTTGGGGTTGTGACGTAAATGACTCCCAGCAAGTGACCCTCGTGGCAAACCTGTAAAACATTATACAGCATGAATAAGAAGTCTCTTATTAGGCCTGCAGCTGGCGAGATGCAGACATATGGCAGCAAGGATGTTTTGGAAGAAAGGCACGGCTTGACAAAGAACCCAGTCTCCCGATAAAGGTTTATACTGGCACTTTCCTGTGTTTATAATACCATATGCCAGGGCCATGGCCTCTTTTTTCATCGTATTGTTGTTTAAATTTTTTTTATAAATCTAATCGGCCCTTAGGTTGAGGAGTCTGAAAAGCAGAAACTTGATATTAGTTTTTCCTTAGAGTTCTTTGACGGGAGTTGCACTGTTGTACCGGCCTGAGCTCAGATCTGCTTCATGTATAAAGTAAAGTAAGTTTGTCAGGACCAATTGATCCTGTTATGAAAAGAAAGTTTTATTTTTAAGAACATTCTTAAAATAGATTCAATATTGCCCACTTTTTTGGTGGGTTGTTATTTTTTTTTCCTCGTGTAGATATTCAATCTTGTTTGCTTGCTTGCTTTTTCGCTGTGCTAGTTTAGTATTACAGGATAGTATAAGCATGGTTGTTTTCAAGGAGGGTTACTATTTGAGTGTGTTTTTAAAACCTCTTTCTCTCACAGCCTCACAATCTCAATAATAAGCTTTTCTAGGCATCTGGTCTCTGGTGTAAGAGCTGCACAGTCATGCTGTTCTTCTATCAGTTACGTGGTAACTGGTACTTTAAATAATCATCCTTGACCTTTTTGTAGTCTTTCAGGCTGATTGATTAGTTAAATCCATATTTACAGTGATAGCCAGAGAGGTTTTTGTTCAAGTGTAACTGCCAGTTTGGGGTTTTGTTATTTACAGGACAGTAACCCGTAGGATTTCCCCTTGGGTATCTGGGCCCATTGTTCTAGAAGCAGCATAGAACCAGGACAGAAATACACTTTCTTCTGTCCTAGACAATTTCCAGTCAAACTGAGTTTTGGCTGGAGGAAAGTTCTACTTTGAACTGATTCAATACCACCCGGCCCCCATGTTTTATGCCGAGTATAAGAATTTTCCTCACGTTGGGAAATTAATATTTTAAAATGAAGCGAGTTCTTTTTCTGGCTTTTTTGCAGCTGCATCCAGTGCCAAAGCAACTCTTTGGCTGCTGAAAGTTGAGGTGTTGGAGCTGTACTGACTGTGTCCTCTTAGGGCAAAAAAAATTCTCCAGCAGTAGAGTTACCCACTTTTTAGCAGTCAGGAGTTTGTTGGGCAATGCACTCTGTAAAGTAAAAACTGAAAAGAAATTGTTATAGCATAGGAGAGATGCTAATGAAATTAAGAAACAACAAGAGCTAGAGAGAAGTCTGGGCTCTTTTTTTCACTTTTTTTCTTGATTTCTCACATACAAATGAACCTTGTCTCATACCTTCTCCATATCTTGGGCTTTTTCTTCTGGTTTTGGCCAGAATCTGAAAAAATCCTGAATTAACTCCACCCTGGTACAGCTAATCCCACAGGCCTTTTCTCTAAGTGAAGTTACTGCTTCCTGCTGTTCCCAGAGGGACTTGGGAACAATTAGAGGAGATTGGTAAAGAAGATTGGAGCAGCTAAATTGGCCAATTCATCGCTATCTCTTGCTTGTTTGCTAGACTTAGGGATGGATTTTGCATACCTTTGTAGAAGTGTGGCCTTTAAGAAAACCCCAAAAGAACCAAATAAAAGAAACTGTTCACTGAGCAGTTGGGTGTATCAGCTAGGGTGAACTGTATGTCCTGTCCTGCAAAAGTGAAATTCCTCCCTGGTATTGAATCCTGGGCATATGGCTCGTCAATAGACAGCAAAACAAAACCAGCCATCTGCTTGCCACGTTCTTAGCACATTTCTGGTTTGGGTTCATTGTTTGGGTACCTGGTGGTTGTATGAACTTGGAGGATATTCCTTCTTCTCCCATTTAATAACAGGATTACAGCAAATTGCTGGCCTAGATGGAGCTTGCTGCGCTCCCTGGGTTGGAGATCAGACTCTGCCCTCATTCTGTCTCTGCTCTCTGATGTCTACATCCTGTTGGATCCCCCAGGTCCTTGGTCCTTACGGCTTGGCACTTTGGAAGTGTTTCTTTGCTGTTCAGCACCCAGGGACCCATTTTTCTGGGCACCAGCAGTGGCACGAGCACAGCTCTGATGCAGCTCACAAGGAGCTGGGTTTGCTCCTGTGCACCAGGTCCCCAGGATGTCTGCACTGCTCTGGGGTGATCCACACCTGAAAGCAGGGAGAGGAAGGACACCAGGCTTCAGTTCTGTGTTGTTTCCTAGAGCACAGCACTTGCAGGACATTCTCCAGCTGGGTATCAGGCTGCCTGTGAGCTGCTGTCAGCTCCTGCTCGTGAACCTCTCCTGACTCCCTCTCCCTGCCCTTCTCCCAGGTGTGCAGCTTGTGCATCCTGACCTTAGAAAGACTGATCAGTTGGTAAGTTCTGAAAATTTGGCCACTCTTTGAAAACCTAGAGCTACCCAACAACCAGATTTACAGCCCAGTGACCAGATTTGCAAGGAGGACTCTGGAAGCATTTCAGGAAATGCAGCCTGAATATCTTGAGAAACTTTGGGAGTGAAGTTTGACAACAGCAGAAAAGCTCATTTGAGTCAGTAAACCCCTTACAGCTTGAAACAATTGTGGGGGTTTTTTTCCCTGGGTTTTTGGGCCTTTTTCCTTTCAAATTTTAATTTCAACACTCTATAGTAAAAGAAAACTGAAATACTGTTGTCCTAGACGTCGAATTATTAAAAAAGGATGTTTTGATGTCTCATAAATATCCTCTTTCTCCCTTCAAGTACTTGTATCGAAACCAAAATCTTTAGCTAATTCAGTTTGCGAAGCATTTGAATTTTGAAGAAATTCAGGTTTAATTCTTCCAGTCAAGTCAACTGGTTGTGTTATTTGCTTATATGCAGGTGCTCTTTGCATTCTGGGGACAGGGAATTAGTCTGTATCTCTACAGGATACTTCATAATAATCACAAAGCAGTTTTTTAATAAATAGCCAGAAGGCTATTTCATTAAAAAAAAAAACCAAACCAAAAAGTCTTGTGTTTTAGGAGTGAGGACATTTGAATCTGTAGTATCCAAAGTGCACTTTTAACTCATGCTCTTCAAATAAGGACTTGGCATATATTTGTGCTGTAAAACAGTAGGAATTCTTGTGCTATTCTGTAGTGTTGCAATAGCAGATATTTAGGCAGTGGATAAGCTACTGGGTAAATTTTCACATGCTTTCTGACCTTCCTGATGCTGGCATTGCCTAGTCTTCTCGAGTAGAACTCAGATAATTTGGCCCTTGAGATAAAGAAGGAGGGATAAAGTTATTTTTAGCATTAGCTTGCTTTAGTTCTGGCATTTTGTTCTGTCCTGCCCATCCTCCTGACAGAGTGGAAGGATGCAGCTTGTTTATTATGTTCTACCATATCTGCTCTTGTGGCTTTTGATACCAGGCAGAGCAGAGGTTTACCCTTCAGCAGATTTCCCACCAATGCAGAAGCAGCAGATCACAGATCAGCCATGAATACTCAGTTTTCAGTCCTTGTATTTATGTTTTTCTCCCCTTTGCAGACGTGGTAGTTAAAAGCCTTCTTTCTCTCTTAGAGGAAATGCGGTTTCTTTCTCTTATTTGTTCTTTTTTTTTTTTTTTTAATAATTTTGAAGTTTTATTTTATTTTTCTATGCTTCAGATTCCAGGAAGTGAAATTTCTAAGCAAACTTGAAATGCTGTAATTTTTACAGCTGCAGAAAGCAACCAGCTGTGTCTTCTGTAAGTTACAATAAGAGGATTTAGTGCTGTTGTCTTTAGAGGTTCCAAATGTTTTGAGCTTACCAGTAGTTATCAGTGTGGGCACTACCTGCATTTCTGCACACTTTTTTCTGCATCCTGTGTGTTTAATATTGTGGAAAATGTTGGTGGCATTATGCATACATATATGGAGACTAGACACCACTTTTTAGTCACAGAGCCAACAAAATGTGGCATTACAGGCAACTGGGAACGCTTTTTCCCCTCTTTCCCATCTCTTCCTCGATGTCACACTCCAGACTGCCACTGAGAAGTCTCCACTGGGAATACTCACCTTTGTGTGGCTCCTTGGTGAGAACAGAGCACGTAAGCAGCTCCTTGATCCACCATGAACTTCCTGACTTTCTCTTAAGGCACTGCAGGTGTTTTACCATGAACTGTCTTTCCCTGAAAACAAATGAAAATGCTGGTTCGAGGGCCACACCGTGCGTGTTGGGGGGAACAGGGCGGATGTGTGGGAAGAAAAGTGTAAGGTTAGGAAAACTATTTAGGATATATACATTTTTATTTATGTTCTATATTTAGGTATGAGAAAGGGAAGCTATTTTTTTCCTCTTCTGTAGTTCTCTCAAGCTCATAAAGCATCTGTTTCTCAGCCTCTGTCACCCTTGCCTGAACCGAAGGTGTCGGTGGCCCTGGTCCTCCTTCAAGGAGTCTTTGTCCTAATAAAGGGACTCATTGAGAGGCACACAGGCACTCAGTGTTCAGTATGCAACTGCTTATCTCCTGGCAACGTGCTTGTGCAATATGGGTCTTTATACTAATAAAGTAGGTAAACTGCAATTATCTATGATTTCTCCTGAAAAAAAGAACTGCATGGAAAAATTGAAAGTGGAAGAGAGAAAATGGAGCTCTTGTCATGAACACTTTCATGTCAGAGATGCTTCACACCCCTCAGTAAATCAGAAGGCTTTGTGAGAATACTTTATCTCTTGGCATTTTGGCTCTTTATCTCTTCCTGTCGCTGTTCATCTCTGCATCCGTGGGCAGAGATGAAGTGGACTCGATGTCTTGAAAGCTTAGGGAAAGTTCAGCCCATGTCTGGGGCACAACTGTAAAGTTTTTGACTTTGCTCAAGTTATCTTCTCTAGCTGAAGTCCTTCTAACTGAGGAAAGATGCCCAAGTCCAGCCCAGATACGGGGGAAAAACTTTATTTTTTATCCTTTGGATTTTTCTCTTTCCTGTTTCACTTTCTTAGAAAGGAATGTTGTTGGTACGTGAAGCCCGTCCTCCTCCTGACATTTAGAGGGCTGAACAGTTCGTTTTCAGAAAGAGTGATAAGATCTCCTGGCAGCCAAAAATAAGAATAATTCTGTTCCCTGGTGTATACCCTTGACTCCCCCAAAAAAGAACTTGGACATAAATAGTTGATCGAAACAAAGCCTATGGTCTGATCCCATGAACTGAAGATATTTAGTTTCTATTCCTAGTTTTGCAGTACTGTGCTGGGTAAATGCCGCAATTCTCCATCTGTGAAATGGAGATAAATAATTTTTTTTTCTCAGGAAGGTTCTGTCTGAGTTAACAAATTTGTATGGTGGCCTGGAAATGCTTTAGAAGTGGTTGCTACTAAGATTTCTCTGATTTGCAGCCGACAGATAATAGCAGGGAGAGACTCAAAGCCGTCTTACAAAGACTCAGACTAATTGTGTTTAACCATGGCTCCCGGAAGACCAGGCTGGTTCCCAGACACAGGAGGAAAAACAAAGGACAACCTCCAGGCCACGCTGAATTGATGAAAATGTTGTTACCATTAGGGGCTCAGGATTGAATCTGTAATCAATACACATCTGGAGAGCTCATTTTTCATAGTCGGAAAACCAGATCTGCACAGCCACTTAGCACTGAGCAAAGCTTCCCTCTCCCTCCCCCACCTTTTTTTTTTCTTTTTTGTTTTGATAGTTAGAAATATAAACACCTTTCAATGTGGACCCTCCTGGTTAGGGTAAAATGATATATTTCTAGTAAAATAGCACTTATGCTGAATCAAAATAGCATTTTTGCACAAATTGAACATAAGAAGATTAAAGAAAGAGTATTTGGGACACGGGAAAAAGGAACTTTTTCAGCAACAAAATGAAGGGACTGAAGACATTGTAATGAGGTTAATAGAAGGAAAGCTCTTATTTCTGAGGCAGTGCTGGACAGCTTGTCAATAAGAAGAGGAAACACTGTTTTTATTGGTGAAGTTTGCATTAAAAGTATATTTCAGCAGCATGCAAAGCTAGATCACTCAAGGAATACAATTCTGAGGGAAAAAAAGAACCAATGGTAGAGGGGCAAGTAGTGGCACACATAAAAGAAAACAAATTTCAAAATTTTCTGTTTTGAATAGATGGACCTTTTTGACACACAACTTTTTCCTTTTTTTTTTTTACCACAGAAATGGTACTTAATTTTGTTGAAACCTGTTTCTGAAAGGCAAATTAGTCCAAATATATTTTCAATATGGGATATTCTTCCAGCAAAGAACATTTCAGCAGTTTTCACATGATTCAGTTTAACTGAACCAAAACTAGAGGCTTGAAAGAGAGGATCAGCTGCATGTCTCTCCTTTGAGGTCGGCCTTTCCAGAAAGGGCTCCTTTCCCCTCTGTCCTGCTCTGCCTTTCTCCTTCTCACTCTGAAATGCCTCCTGGTACATCCATTTGCAACATGACCTCCCGAATATCATATATTCTGTGCATCCTTTGCACCATGGTAGAGACTGCACCTCCGCACCTTTGGTGGGCTCTGCTTTTGCTGTTAGCGGTGCTGTGACACTATGGAAATATGATGGAAATAGGACTTGGGTGAACCACATGGAATGAAATGTTGGCAGACAGTGTTGCAGGAGAATGTATTTTATGATACCCCTCTAAGAAAACACACATAGTTTTATTTAAAAATAAAATCTGAGAAGCAAAACTCGTTAAGAGTCAGAGTGGTTTGAAAGGCAATATTTCAAATCATGGAAAAACCCGCAGCCATTGTGAAAAATCTGTCTTTACTTTGACTTCTAAAAACCTCCACTGAAATCGCTCCTGTTAGGGTGGATGAAGGTGCCTGACAATTCCCCCTTGAACAGCTCGAGCCCGGTGTTCATCTTCCTGGCTTTTGCCTGTTTATATCCAGCATCTCTGCAATCCAGATGGGGAAAAGCACATGTGACAGCATGTGTGTGTGATTTGGAGCAGCAGATGGGTGCGAATGACAAACTGTTGCCTGTGTAGGCACCTATCTAGAGATGACTCAGAGTCCTGCCTCTGTGTGTTGCTGTGCTGTTCCTGCGCTCCTTTATGGGAGAGGGCACTGTCAGGGCTCCTGCATCTGAAGCTCTACCTGACTCAACAGAGATCCCATGCAGGCATCCAGATTTCAGTGCTGATGTCTATTTGTGACGTGCCTCCTGTCTAAGAAAGCACAGAGCGTGTTAAAAATCACATAGGAAGAAAAGCAAGGTGGGATTGACTTGATAGTCCAACTCTGTAGTCAAGGGAGATCTCACTTCAGTGTCTTTTTAATTCCCCAAGTGGGGCTGTCACCTGGTATTTCGTGCCCTGTTTGAGTTGCCTTGCCCTATTCTGCTCTTGCTCTGAATGTGTTCTGCAGAAAGAGAAGAGTGATGGAAAGTGAAGTTCACTGAGAGAGGAGAGGCTGGTGTTTCTACTGTGGTCCTACAGCTTACAATATTCCCACTGCACAGGCGTGATGTGATCAGCTGGCACAGGGTGTCATGCCGTGTCTGACAGCCCCAAGGAAATTGGTGCCAATTCCAGCAGTGTGGAAATTTATGGCCCAAATGTGGTTTTGCATGCATTTCAACTGGACCATCACTTAAAATTGTAGGACAGGAGAACCTAAAATGTGTGTAGCTTATATCCTTGAGCGAAGCTTTTTAGAGTCAGCAGGGTCATCAGTGCTGCAGCCGTGAATGCACATGGACTTGCCAGGTTGGGAATGCACTTAGCACAAGGTTTGGTGTCTGACTCATGGCATTGATTTAAAACTCACAAATTCGGCAGTTTCTCTGTGTGTGTAGAGCCCTGACAGCTCTGCTGTAAGGCCTGACTGGGATATCAAAAGTGAAGCCCTGCTCTGACAGTGCTCTGAGCTCTGCTCATTCCGTAGAGCCAGGAGAGCACCAAAGTTTGGTGTCTGTGGTCCCATAAATTTGAGGTAGGTAATCAAATCCTACTGCTATCTGGCTGAAACACATATTCTGTGGCCAGGAATTTGCATGTAAATGTCAGCGGGAAATTATCGTTGTGAATTTTCTGTGTGACAGTTGGCTCTTTTCCTTTATTTTAAATGATGTGGTTGCAAGGATGAGTAGAATAGATCCCTGGTTTGCTGCTGGAGCGACATCTGAGCCCCATGTGAGCGTCCTGCTGAGGACAGTTGGAGGAGGTGGGAGAACTGGGCTGCTTGGGGGTGGAGTGGGAGAAATGTGTCGTGCTGGAAGAAGATCACTGGACTGATTTAATTAGTTCCATTTCAGAGGATTCATTTTTGCTCGGGTCACTGCTAGGTTCATCTATTTGCTTTTTTCCCCCCTCTTAGCAATAGACAAATGCAGGGTGATAATTAATTTGGCAGGTTGATTGAGATTGGGTGGCAGAGAGGGAAGTTTTCCTGGATGAGTGATGAAGCATTGCTGGTTGAGCTTAAAGTGAATAGTCTGAAATAGAAAGTAGTTAGTATAAAATCCCCCCAAGGGTGTATTTAAACTGAATGTACTTTGAGTTTTGACATTGAGGTTCTTTAGTAAGCTACTAGACTCTACAGTGTAATTTTAGGACATTTGCTAGCTGGGATCTAGCTGTTGAAATGTCAGTGCTATTCTTCTGCTTTGTGAAACCTCAAAACCAGGAAAATGGGGTGTTAATGAAAGTGGCTTGTTTGTGTGGGTGTCAGGCTGAAACAGGTCTTGGCAGAGAATGCTTTTTTCTTTTCCAGGCCAAGCCTGGAAGCTGAGGCTTCACCTGGCCGGACTCAGTGCTGCTCTCAGGGAGGGAGAAGGCCCTGTGGGTCAGTCTGCTTTGTGGAAGGCCAAATTCTCTTTATCTTTAAATTTTCATTACTGCATCGCAGCTATCCCTCAGTGCTACCATTAAGGTGTTTAAGGAAAACGAGCTGCTGAAACTGTATTATATTTCTGGCTTTCTGCCTCCCTCTGTTTTGGCCTCACCAGGGACTGATTCCTGTAGTCACTGTGTTTTGTGTTTCACACCAGATGGACCCTAAGCTGCCATACTACCGTAAGCAAAGTTTGTTTTTTTCTTTTCAGTAAGTGCTTATGGTATCATAAGATATCTGATTTGGTCAAACTGCTGGATTCTGCTGCTTCCAGAATTTCCAGTTTGGGGGGACAGTGGCACTGCCACCTTTGATTTCTCTGACCAAGCACTTGAAGTTAGGATGTTTTCTCTCTCACTCTCTACCCTCTTCCTTTTTGCAAGTGACTCTGCTGTGCTCTGGTTTGAGTTGACAGCTGTGACAAAACGCCATCCTGTGTGCATGAGGGAAGTACAGAGGGGACACAAGCAAGTCAGGCATGTCCCTGTCCCTGCTGCCATGGCTCAGTTCCCTTGCACTGGAACCACTTCCAAAGGTTAAACATTTGGTGAAACCTCCATGCTTTCTCAGTCCTAAGGGCTTTTTTTCTGCTGAGACTGCCAGTAAGGATGTCAATTTGATGATGTTTTGAGGTTTTGTTTGGGTTGTTGTTTTTTAGCTGTGAGGTAGACACTTATCCACTGCGAATCAAATTGGAAAATTCCCATTTTTATGAAAACTACCAGAGAATGGTCATCTACTTGAATAATGCACTTCCTAAACTCATTGGACTAATTTGCCTTCCATATGAGCTATCAGGATCTGTGTTCATATTGAGGGTGATCCACCTGAAATCAGAGCTTGACTGAAAAATCCCTGAAATGTTTACCTGCTTTTCCAGTGGGTTTTTAACTGCTGTGCAAAAAGACATTCCCTGTATCTTCAAGGCATTTCTTTGGAAGAAGAGATCCTTCTGTGCACTGGTAAGCAGCCCAAAAGGGCACATGTCACCTTTGAGGTTTGTGTTAGCAACACAAAGTGCAGATGAAACCTATGTGACACTAGGATCTCTGAAAAGATGAAAAGGGAGAGCAAAACTCTGCACTAAAGAGAGAATAGCATTGGGAACGTACATTTCAGAGCAGATTGTTTTGTAGAAGTCTTTAGACCCCTTAACAAAAGAAAAAAAGATTTTAGATACCTCAACATGATTTCAGATTATGCAGACTCTGCTGCAGTAGCTGTCTAGTTTATCAAGCCTGTGCAGGCTTGGTATTGTGAATGGGATTCTTAATGCACAGTTAATGATTCCCAATGGAAAAAAAAGTAAATAAGCTTTCTGACTTTTTCTAGGAACTTAATTGCCACCGAGTGGACTTGACTGTGTAGCTTTGAAATCCAGGAGCTTCATGTGTGTGCTGTGAATAGCAAGCAATGTTTAAATAGTTATTTTCTTCTTTTTAGCAATCTACTTTTGTTCTTTTGTTAACTTGCTGTTATATTTAGGAGTCTTGACGTTGCTGTGTTGCCCTGGCATTCCCATACTAAGGAATCTTCTTTTCTAAGTGGTGGTTTATAAGTTATGGCTGTGGCTAAGGTGGGAGGATATCAGAGTAGCTGTGCCCACAGTTTTTATCTTACCAGTATGGATATTTTTCTCTAAGGCTTTGGTTTTCACAACTATGCTCAGAACGGGAAAATGGGTATATGGAAAATCTGGTGAACACTTTTGCTTGTGGATTACTGGTCCACCAAATCAGTATGCCTATTATTAATCTACCAGATCAGTTCAAGGGGATAAGAAATCTATCTATGATCAGTTTAATTTTTTTATTCATTTTTTCTGAAATTAAATATCCAGATTAAGATCATTAATTTAGGAAGCCTTTGTTAAAAAATTTGCTTTACATCTGCAAGTAACTCTTTGTGTGGATGCAAGGATGGATGCATCCTTGAGGATCACTGAAGAATAAGAATTGCTTACAAAAAAAACAGAAATAAAAAAGGGGCAAAAACCCAACTGCCACCACCTCCTCCCTCCCACCCCCTCACAAAAATCAGGTCTTTTCTCTATTTTACTACAGCTCTGCCTCCCAAACCTGTTGTTTAAAATCCTCTTTGATGTGTGAAAGATTAATAGGGACCTGAGAAATTCAATGGTAGGAGTGAAAATAATAGAAACACGCATGGATTTGTTTTACTACTGTCATCTGTTTAAGTAGTTGTGACAAAGATTTGTATAAAACCAGATACAAGGTGTGGAGGTGGATATTCCTGTGCCTTTTCTTTTTCCCACCTACATTTTTTTTTCTTATTTCCCAGTAGCTTCACAGTCTCTGAAGTTAAACCTGCTCATTTTCAGGGGTGCAGTGGAGGAAGGGGCACAGTAGCTGCCCTGAACCCACTGCTGCCAATTTGCTGTGTCATACGTCTCTGTGTCCCCCGCGCCCCCATAAGGAAACCAGGATCCCTGAAGAAGTCAGATGCAGTTTATTGTCTAGAAATAAAAAGGTCGTATGCTGCCACAAGAAAGTCCTCCAAAATGTAGTCTCTTGCTGTCTCGCCCAGTGCCAGATATGATCTCATTCCTTTGGAGCCAAGTCCCTGGTTGAGTGCTCGGGACAGTTTCTTCGCCGTGCCTGGGGGACGGTCACTGCTGGTGCCTTTTGGGTTGTCCTCTATGCTGCCGTGCCCATTTACCTCCCCTCAGCCCTGCTTCACCAAGTGCCCTATTTTCTCCATCCCCTGCTGCCACAGTGGCCCTTTATCCTGCTCACCGTCTCAGCAGAGCATCTGCCCGATATTGAAGTGTTCTGTGTAGCCTCTGGCGGTGCTGTGGTTCGTTGCTTGACCTCCCAGCCAGGTTCTGAGAGGGATGGAGGAGGCAGCTCCCTCCAGGACTTCCAGCTTTCCCAGGGTAGCAACTTCAGAGGATTTCTCTGTCCCCGCATGGGGCTCAGCCTGCAGGGAAGCCATTCGCTGCAGCTCCTCTTCAGACCCCTCATTGTACCTCGCTGCCCCTGCCTCCAGTTCAGAGCAATGCCAAGTTCCAAAGCATTTCTGCCTCTGCTTTGGTTTAAAAAGCTTATCTCTGCTTCCAGCTGTTGTCCAGCAGCCCAGAAACCCTTTGAAACAACATCTTTGACTAGGGAACAGCTGAATGGCTCTTAAATGCTCACCCCCAATTTATTAATTTGCTTGGTTTGTTGTGGTGAATTATTTTGTTTGGGGTTTTTGTTTGGGTTTTTTTAACCAGTCTTGGAACTGAGGCTGGCCTTGGTGATTTTCAGGGCTACAAAACATTGGGAGCATTTGGGTGGAGAGTTTCCTCTCCACAGTGGCTGTGATGACACGAGCATGCAGCTCACACATCTGGCTGAACAGCACAGCTCTGACATCTTGTGCTTTGTGCTGACCCTGGGAGTTGGCCAGGGGTTGTGGAAAGGGGATTGTTTTTCTAAATAGTGGAGCCCTTTGCTGTCTGTGTGTCATAGCCTACACATGCCTCTGTGTGATCACTCTCAGCATACAGCAAGGAAGGCATCTCTGGCACTTTGGATGCCCTCAGGGCAAGGTGCAGTTCTGCCATTTGGTGGAGAAGGTGGTCAGAGCAGCCATGCAGTTGCTCCCCTGTTACATTATCAGGATCTGGAAGTGGTGAATCTCACCAGCTCCAGCCTGCTTAGCTTCTCCTGCTGATGGTGTCCACACCAAAACTGCCCTCCCTAAATCAATCAAGTCAGTAAATCATCTCATTTATCTTGATTACCGTGAAAATGCAGGGAACAGTCTATCGGAGAGAAGGTATCCTACTCAAAATAGCATGTGCAAAAACACCCTGTTAGTTTCTGTGTGACCTGACTCCTGCATGTTTGTAAAAATAAATGTTTCCTCTAATATGTAATCAAGGAAATAATTTGTGCGCTTTTTTTGTTACTGAAAAAGGAACTTATCGGGAACATTTTGTGCCTACATGCTGGTAACAAACAGTTTCTTATTACCAGTGGAAATATGATCCTGACTGGAGCATGGCTAATACCCATTCAGTCAGAGAATATGGATCATACTGTCCCCCATTCAGCACAAGCTGTAAGGAGGCAGTGTCAAAGAACTCAACAGTGAGACACTGTTTCACATCCTCAACATGCCCATTCAACTAAATCTCTTCCAAAGAGGGAAGATGTTATGCTCATGTTTAAATAGAAGCTCTGCTATTTTGGTGAAGGTTGAAACCAGGTGCCAGCCTGATTGGATACTCCTATCTTGCTCTTATGGATGCTGATTCCCACATATAAACAACTCTTAAAGCTGCTGGCTACCACCCAGCCAAAACTTCTCATAATCTCATTGGTAATTCATTTTTGCCACTACTAAATGCTCTAAATCCTTGCAGGAGTGGCAGAAAGGCATTTTTGCAGGTTCTTAGCTGTTTGGGAGAGCTCAGGCCACTCTATTCTTGTATCACAGACAGTTCCACAGGGAATGTTGGGTGCAAGTGTTTGGCTCTCAATCACAGATGGGACAGAGAAGCAATTTCTCATATTCCTGTGCTTTGCTTTGTGTTCACCTTTCACTGGAGAGAGGAGGACTCTTTTATGTTCACTATAATGGAAATGAGGTATCCAGCGACACTCTGAATCTTTAAAATCCAAGGGAAGGAGCCAGTGAGCTGGGGCAAGGTCCTCACGTGCGTTTGGGCTATGTGATCCTGTTGCAGTCTTTTTGAATCCCATTTATTGTCTTTGGTGACTACTGGCTGATTTAGCTCACTTTTGTCATCACCATCGAATTGTTTTTATAACAGTAAAAGTGTTGCATATTTGTAAATATGTGTCGAAACAAAATTCCAGAGTAACAGACTATAATCTGAATAGAAGTAGAAAAGACTTTGAATTGATTTAAAGGCTTTTATTAAACACTAAATATAACTACTTCATTGGTCCTCTTTAGTACTTACACGGAAAAGATCTGCTCATTCCCTCTAATGAAACTGTGCTGAGTGTCATATTTGCTTTAATAAGTCCATTTGGTTTCAAAATGCTGTTGCATTCTGCTGCTGAGGACTCCCTCCTCTTTCAAAGAATATACATGGGACTGGTGTATTTTAAATACTGGATTTTGTTCCTGACTTGTGCCCAGTTGGGGAGGTCCTTATAATAAGATTATGCCTTTTCTATTTCTCTGAGTGATTTTTGGGGTTGGGTTTTCTTGGCTGGTTTTGTCAGAGGATTTTTTATCTTGTTTTTTTTTTTCTTTCCAGCCATTGCATAGTTAGCAGTATTGCTGTTTCAAGGGTGCCAAAATTAAAACCCCGGGCCGGGAAAGATTATATATGGGAAAAACAAAAGTTATAAACAACTGAAAAGGTTTAAATTGTCATTCTTTACTCTCTGTCTTTTATTTATTTAGATCTCCTACAAAATGTGTGGGTCACACTTTCCTGCAGTTCTCTAATACTGAGGAGGCTTAGAATTGTGCTTTATGAATGTTAATGAAAGTTGAAATCCTTATGTAATCATTTGCTGGGGCTTTAATTAAATAACCGTATAGGCGAAGAACTGCATTTAGAGAGGCGAGGGCTGAAGATGCTGATTTTTAAACAGTTTTGTTCTACTTTAACATGGGTATCTCAGATACCTAATGCAGACAGTCCTTTATACCATTCCTTACTCCTTTGAAGGTTTGTTGCATTAGTGAACATAAGTTTTAAAACCACAAGCCTAGAAACTTCATGGTGTTTAAAGCAAAAACCTGAAATTTAAAGCATAGGCCACCACCCTACATCTTCAAAAGGACATGACCCCTTTCACTTCTCTTTTTCTGTCTGTGACAGGGGTTTTGCTATTGGGGTCTTTTCCATTCCTGCCTCCTCTTCCACTGACAGTCCTCACCCTCAGCTGGAATGGGGGTGTGTTTTCCCTGGAGACCTGTAAGTCAGTTACTACGGTAGGGAAAACCAGTTGGTTTTAGTGAAGCCCATGTTTTTGTGCATTCCTGAACATGCAAGAGTTGTTCTTGTTGCTAAAAGCTGCTTTCATCTGTAACTATTAAAACTGTCAGAGATGGGCTTCCTGTAGTTTCAGATGAAATGTAAAGTAGCTCCTTTTCTTCCAAGAGAGACTGCATGCATATAAGCTGTGTGGGAATTTGATTTCAGTTTTATCCCTCCTTTTCTGCTGCTTAGCCTTAATACACTTAGCCTTAGTTGCCTGGTCAGTAAGAATAATAAATTTGATGCTCTGAGACTGTTTATCATCACTCTGGACCAAATTGATTCCAGAGAACTTTCAGAGGAGGTGGTGGGATCTGGAGCAAACCCATCTGTTAAAGATAAACATAAATCCCCCTACTTCAAAATGCATTTTTATGTCAGTATCTCTGTTTGCATGCATGCACCAATTAAACAGTATATTATTTTCTTTTTCCATGATTTTAGAAAGTTGACTCACTCAAGTGGATTTATGCACATGCTCTGTTTTTTCTGAGTGTAGTTGGTTGTTGTTTGGTTTGTTTTTGTGGGGTTTTGTTTGGTTTTGGGTTTTGTTTTTGCTTTTAATTCTGTTTTTTTATCTTTTGATTTCTATTCAGCTTGTGGAAATCATGATTTCCACCTAGCCGAAGAGTTCAGGCATACTTTCTTTCCTCCTTTTCTGGATATCATGCTCCGGTACTTACTGTTTGTGAAAACAAAATGAGGTTCAGAAGTAATTGAGCAGAGTGTAGCTTGTTGAGCTAAAGGGTGTCACACTGAGGCGGTCATCCCTCTGTAGAATGCTGGCGTGGCAGAGATTTTGTTATAACCTCTGGGGATTTTTTCTTTCTGTCTTAAAGCTTGAGGCCTTTCAGTGCGGTATCCTTTTCATTTCATTTTTCATTCCTTCACTCCTTTGTTAGTAGGGACCACCATATGCCAAGAACGTTTTAGCATGAGGTGAGCACGGTTTTTTAGATTATGAGGGAGAAATACATTTTAAAGCTAAGTAAGATTTTATAAAAACGGGAGGAAAAGGTTGGCTTCATAGGTCCTGGATTTGACTATAATGCTTGAAAACAACCTAACTGTTTTATCGGGTGGCAGCCACAGCCCATGTCACTCAGCAGAGTATCCCGGCACAGTGAGACAGAACAGTGGTGTGGACGTTGTTTTATGCTGGGGACAATGGATCTATCAGCAAAAATACAAACATGACTGATTCCACCAATGCACCTTTGTAGAGAAATTAAATTGGGCAAGAGTTGTGTAATTTTCTATGAGGAGTTTGCTCATAAAATGGTGACAGAATAAGCAAGGGGTCACTCTGTTGGTTCCAATGAATTTGTGACTGCTTCACTGGTGACTTTGGCTTCTCTTCTGTAAGTGATGTTGACAGTTAGACACTGGGAAATGGATCAAGGATGAGTTGTTACAGGTTTTGGACTCACTTTTCACTGTAGCATTAGCTGCTGCTGCAACATCCAGTCTGTGGAGCATCCCAGAATTGCCCACACATGGTGGAGGGGCAGGATTAGAGATGGGGAAACAAAAGGTACCCGCAAGCTGGGGAGGAGGAGGAGTGGTGGAGCAGAGCAGGAGTGGGCTCTGGGGCTGAAAACTCACTGTGGAGATGTGAAGCACCGGGCAAGAATAGGGATCAGGATGAGCAAACTATGCCCGGAGGTGAATGAATGTTTGAGAGGACTTGATTTAGGTGTGAGGATTAGTGGTGATCATGAGTAACCACCCTGGCACACATCAGTCTGGTTTCCTGGGGCTGGCTGGACTGGGAGCATCCCTACATATGGGAACAGTAACTCTAGGCCTGACTTGGGACTGCACCTCTCATTTTTGGTGGCACTAATAAAGGAACTTTTCACTTTTCAGTGAACTATGGATTCAGTGAGGGTAGGAGCATGAAAAACCTGGCAGTGGGATCTTAGGCTACACTTGGGTTTGAAGGTGTGGTGTGTGCTGCCAGTTGTCTGTAGAGCCTGGAGAACCACTATGGCCACAGCCAGGCCTGTGGCCATAATCCTTTTTTCTTAAGATTAATCCTTTTTTCTTAACTGTGAGGCTTACTTTTTGTGCTAATTTCACTGATAGGATCCTGTAGGTAAAGACAGCCCTTATCATGCTGGGAATCGCAGGTGGTCAGACTCAAGCTAAATTAATTTTCTTTTAGCCAAGTAAATTAAGAAAGCAGGAGTTGGTTTCTCCCAAGGCACAGGGGCTAAGGAGTAAAACTGAAGAGGTTTTTTTGGTCCGGAGAGGCAGGAGCCACAGACGAACGACAGGTACGAGGGTTCTGGCGGAGACTCTTTGAAGCACATAACCTTTGGTAGATTCATCTCTTGGTAGTTTTTGCACACCAGTTATTTACTGAGGCCAGCTTTCATAAACATCAAAGCTGTACTTCATCAAGTAATGGAGAACAAATAGGGAAACCCAGCATAGCCAGTGTTTCCACCAACAGTATGCGGAAAATAGAAAATAATTGCGGTAAAATGAGGGGGCCAGGCACAAGGCTGTATCGGGTGAAAAATGATGTGACACTTCTGATCTTTGATGCCTATCTGCATGTGTGGTTTGTCTCCAGTTGTGGAGGTAGATAGTTGTAAGTAACTTAAAAAGAAGGGGCCCTTGGAAAAGAAAAGAATATGTAGGAACAGTTGATGGAGAAGATAAAAAAAATCTCATCATAGGAGATGAATGTGGCTTTCCTCATTTTGAAAAGTAGTTTTAATCTCTTGTCCTGGGATGAGTGTTTTGAAAGCATGTTCTGCAATAAGTGTAGGTTGTAAATCTCCTTGCCTACCTCTGAACTGGGAAAAGGCATTTCTTTTGGCATTCCCAAAAGAATGTTGGGAAAAATGAGCAAGAAAATGTTCATGACTGTAAGTCATTACATGTCACATTAACCCTCCTATCTTTCATTCACATATTCTTATATTTGCATTAAGCAGTGCTTGTGTGTGTAGGAGCAAACAATGCCCAGAAGAAATCCTTGAGCAGCTGTACAAAAAACCCCGTAATTCAGTGGTGAAACAGATTTAAAGCTGTTGCTAATTATCATGGCTGATAAAAAAACGTGCATTGCTGTTTAATCAAATGTCCCCTGGTTTTGGTCATCTCCTTGTTGATGATGTATCAGCTGTCCTTTCGCCAGATCATTACTAAACATTTGGCTAAAGCTGAATCTGTGGCAGTGGGAATTTTATTTGCATGAGCAGAGTTGTGATGCTAGATGTGTTTGGGTTCTGAATGTAAAGGTACAGTGTTATATGGCTTCATTATGAAGCTAAAAGCTGCGTGAAATAAATCATAAAAGCAAACCCGTTTATTTGCAAGGAAAATGTGTAATGGATACAAAAGCATGAATGTTTCAATTAAAACTAATGAGTGCAATTTATCACTTACCTCTGCTTTTCTTTGTTTTTCAGCTTATGGGGCATTCTGAATGGGATCACAAACGAGGGCCCAGAGGCTCACAGGTCAGTTGCTCAGTATTTTGTGTTTGATTTTGGGTTTTGCTACATTTGAGGCATTCATGCAAGTTTTCCATCTGAGATTGGCAAAGTTGTTAATTTTGTCAATGTTTGCAGGGTTGGAGCACTGGAAAAAAGCATAAAACCATGACAGCTTTCATTAATATAATTTTTGAGCTGTAATTCAAACAGTTGATCCAGACAGAGCCGAGTCATCCAACAGAAAGGTTTTTTCGGTAGCAGAAAGATGGATTAGATGTATGGAGAAAGCATTTCTTACTCAGCTGTCTCCATCAGAACATCAAAGGAATGCAATTTCAAATAATGTATGTGTGTTTTGTTTGGGTTTTTTTTTTAAACCTGACAAACTTGTAAAACTTGGATGGCCCTCTCATCATGAATCCTTTCATTATTGATCAAGGTGTTAGAACTGTGTGGGGAGGTGCAGGAAAGCCACATGTAGCCACTGGATTGCTCTTGACCTGTCACTGGAAGGAAATTATGCCAGTAGCATTAATGGTATCACAGTACATTTTAAAATTATCTATAGAATTACAGTTGCTGCAAACGAGACATTGTTACCAGTACTGATGCTCAGGAATTTTCCTGCTTGGGTAAAATAGTCTTTCCCATCTAGTGTTGAAAATACATAAATACATTATTAGGGCTCCTACATTTTGGACTTGCTTTTACTTCGGGTGAAGGGTTTTCGTATGGATACTTTGTACAAATGACAGTCCAGATGTGCCATAAAAGCATTAAAGGATCTATAATAAGGTGGGAAAAGAAAACTGTAGAATCATACAACAGTTTGGGTTGCAAGGGGCCTTAAATATCATCTCATTCCAACCCCGTGCCGTGGGCAGGCACACCTTCTTCTAGACCAGGTAACTCTGAGCCCCATCCAAGCTGGCCATGCACACTTCCAGGGATGGGGCATCCACAGCTTCTCTGGGCAGCCTGTGACAGGACCTCACCATCCTCACAGGGAAGAATTTCTTCCTAACCTTTATTCTAAACCTACTCTCTGGCAGTGTAAAGGCATTCCCCGTTGTTCTCTCACTACAGTTCTTCATGAAGAGTCCCAAAATGACCCAAGCTATCTGATTACCATGTGCTATCCTAGTGCCCAGACACAAAAACCAAGGAAGAAAAGGAAGAAAATTTTCATTAGAGAGAAGAAAATATGCCTAAGTTATTCCACTGTAGCTTTAGATTCTCTTTTACGCGACTCTGAAAATTGTCTAGATAGGACTAGCATTAAAGCTAATTTAAGTAGTTCCTTGAAAGGTTAGGAGAAATTTAGGAGGTTCTGGTTTTTGCATGTAATAGAAAACAGCTGTTTTATCCTTCTGTGATTCAGTTGCATTGTTGCCAGTTCGTGTCTTTTAAAAAATGCACCCATTGTAAAAAACAAGATCTTACTGAGAAATTAAGGTGACTGATGTGTTAGGAATACTTAAATACCTTAAAACCTAGAAAGAAAAAAAGGGAAGTGAAATCACTGGTTTACCATAATGTAAAACTAAAATCCACATACGAACTCATAAAGTTATTCTTTAAGACTCATTAAAAAAGCTCTGGTTCAGTGAAGGGTTTTTTTTTAAGAGCTAGTAGGTTTTCTATGGCATGTGTTGAAACATGAGGGGAAGCTACTAGAGTGCATGTCATACTTCTTAATGGCCCACTTGGAAAACATGTTCCTTTTCTGCACGTAGGAGTTAAATGCAAAGTGCTGTAGTTACAGGTAGCGATGGATGTCAAATTAAATACACCGAGGCCTATGGGAATTTCTGTTTGCAGGAGTTTGTCTCGTGATAAGCATCTGCAATTCAATAGAATGTAAATGGCACAAGTAAAAAGCTGTCTTTACAATATTTAACTCGTCATGACTTCTACCATGACCACCACTGCAGTCCCCTTTTAAGAGACTGCCCACATATATGTCTATGTATGTTGTAGGATTCCTTTTCTTTTAGAATAATTATACTATTAAGGCTGCTCTAATTAGATTGAATTATAGGTTGCCTTACAAAGAGCAGTGAGTTCCTGGCTACTTGTTCTCTTTTTTTTCCTTTCTTTTTTCATCCCTGGAGACAACACTGCCTGCTGTAAGTGCTTCATGCTGAGAATTTACTGCATGGGTTTGAAATGAAGCAGGAAGTGCAAAGTGATTTTCATTACATTTTGTGCTTAATTTTAAAGATTAATACATTTTAGAATTAAGAATTTAGGCATGAAAATTGAAAATTGAGTTCCAAATTAAAGAAATTCCGAAGTGTTTAGGAATATTTAATCCACCTAAAGAAATCTCTCTCTCTCAAATATATACATGCAGTCTGTAGAACCACATCATGTGAGGGGAAAATATTCATACCCATTTGTCATGTTGGCACATGCCACAAGAAAGTGTGACTAGCAGAATTCATCCCTGGAATATTATTGCTCTGCAAAAAAAATATGCAAATTGTATTTTAATCATTCTACTAGAACATAGTATTTCCAAGATCTTTCAGGTGGGACTCACGGCACACTTTGTGCACACGTTTTTATGAGGGCTCTTGGATGTGTGGGAGTAATTTGTTGCTCTGTCATCAAGACTTGTTTGGCTTGCTGGAGATGTAGGCGTAGCCCCAGAGTCAGTGGAATCGAGCAGTCGTTCCTCCGACATTGTAAAAGAATGATGATGGAGAGAGAAACACAGGTCCAGCGTTTTTAATTCTCTTTAACTATAAAAGCTCTCAATTATATATCTGAGGTGCTGCATTTTACCCCTCCAGTTCCTAAGCAACAGCTATTTTCAGATTGAGTGCGTCTGGTGTTGTCTACCTACTCCAGTCTTCTTTCTGCGAGGTAGCTCGTCACTGAAAGCCGGGCTGTTCACTGCCTCAGCCTTTTGTGTGGCACTGCAAGGACACAGATGCTTTAGAGAAACAGGAGAAGCTGGGGTGTAACTGGTCTCGACCTTGCAGCTCACAAAAACTTGGGTGCATCGGGGAGCTCTGCCATCTACAATGAAGAACAGGAGTCAGAAATAAGGTTCTTGCCACTGGTTTGGGACAGAAGCCTTTTTCTCAAGTCTGGAAAAGCCTCTAGAGCAGATTCAGAATCATGAGCCGGAAATCTCTGTACTTGCTGAAGCGTAGGTGGGAGTCGATTCCCGCTGCTGACCAGGTACTGTGCTCTGGGAATCTCTTGTGTCTTAGTCTGCCCTCAGTGCCACTGTAAAGAGACTTACAGTGATGTAATGGGGGTGTTGGGGTTCTCTGCATACACTGAGAACCAGCTGATTGTTATTTGTCCTTTCCGAGATGAATGCTGCAAAACATTGGTAAAGTTGATTTTGCAAGAGCATGTGCTTGTGAATGTGGAGATGCCATGGCAGCCCACTAATGCAGATGTATTTAACCAACAGAGCCTCCCTGTCTCAAAAAAGAGACTTTTCTAAAGGTTTTAGGAGTATTTCAAGCTGAGTGGCTAAGGAAAATTGTAGTCTACTGTTGATGAGTTCCTTGGTGCATGAATTTTTGTATTCCATATCTTACATATATGTATATATGTATGAAATCACTGAGGCATTGGCAGAACCTCAGCGTTTTCAGAGTCGTCTTGGTTGATGTGTCATTTCAAGTGTGCTAACCAAGATGAGAGTAAAGCAGATGTGAAGAGAACATATGTAAACATCTGCTGGGAAAAGCAAATATTGTCACCAGAAGTAGGACTAAGATGTGATGAATGGCAGCACAATTAGTATATTTCCTACTTCTTGCTCCAGACACTCCAAGATTCTCTGATTTATTTTATTTTTCAATATCTTGCTTGGGATGTAAAGATAATAAAAGAAATAATTACAGAAATAATATTGGTGAGCTAACAGCTCCACTTTCTTCTCAATCATAATTCCATCTCTGTTTTCCATTTATAAAACAGTTGACTATGAAGGGTACTCTTTATCGGTGGGAAAGAGGCAATTATTTGACAGAAAGAAGGACAGACAACAGAAATTCATCCCAGTTTTTGAGAAGGATCCTACTGTATATTTTTATTAAGGGGGAGAAGGGCAGGGCAGATCACGTACCGTAGTTTATGGAGTTGTAGATTTTAAAGATAAATCATACCACTTGGAACTTTTCGAGATCTTAGACACACTGCATGTCAAAAAAAACCCCCATGCTGTCACATTATTATTCACAATAAAATAATAAGGCATTGTTGATTAATACAATTTTATTGTGCTGAAGGGAATTGAATTGATTCAGATCAGTCCAGCATTCTTAAATCTCCTAGAAAAAAAGGATAAATAAAAGCTCTGTTAGGAAGTGAATCATTCGTCATCTTGTTTCTGTTAAGAAGATATAGAGACACTAATGCTGTCTCGAAGGAAAGCTGGTTTTCAGTCTTACTTTTCCAGCATTTCTTTTGAATCACTCTAACCCTAATGTTGCATTGCATCATACATCATATTGTAACACAGTATGTGGGAAAAGTAAGTGTTCTTCACCTAGGTGTGAGGTGTGCCTGACTCCACGGAGCTGTGTATCAGTTCCACCATCAGTCCCTGAAGCCCTCTGGAGGGTTTTAAAAGAGGAAAGGGAATTTCCTTGACCCATCTACCACTTTGGGAGAGTGAGACTCAGTAAGTGATGCACGTAAATACAGTTAACCTGAGCATAGTGTAAGTCTGTAAGGACTGGCTGAAGGAAAATGCAGTTGCTGTGCAAGATGACAACCCCAAAGAGGCAACTTCCTGAGTGTTTTAGGCTGTTCGAGTTACTGTATAAAAACAATACCTCTGCCTTTTGGTGCGAATCCATTCTTTAGTCCTTAAAAGGATGCAGTCACTTACTGTGTTCTAGGCTGACCTTGACAAAATGACTTTATATTTTGACAAGTAAGTAGAAACATTGTAGGTTACTTCTCTGTTCAGAGTAGATAAAAGATATTTGTGTTAACAAATGACAAAACCTCTCCAAATGGGCTTATTTTATTGCCACCTAAAATAAAAACAAAAACCAAACAAAAAACTAAAGGAAGGAAATAAAATCAAACTCTAATAGTGGGATTTTTGGCTTGATCTTGTTTCTAGTGTAAAACAGTGTGGCAGGTCTGACTTCAAAGAATATGGGAGCTGTAAGTCCCCAGTGAAGTCTGATACACTATTTGAACATATTTTCTGGTTTTTGTAAGTCATTAAGTGATTTTTATTCCTCATCTTGCATACTCTGCATGAAATCAAATGACACTCGGAACTGTTTAGGCAAAGGTGAGCAGACTGAGACGTAAGAGAGAAAACAAGAGTAGTTATGATGTCTATAGACAGTATAGTTGGAGGTTGTTCGTTTTGGGGTTTTTTTGGAGCTAGGTTGTTATATAATTTTATTTTTGATCTTTTGAGCATTGTTTATGGTCTCAGACACTACATCTCAGAGGTCTCCATGGTTTCCAGGGTCTGGTATGACAAAGGAATTTTCTGCTCATTGTTTTGTATTTTATGTGTGTGAAAGGGTGAGGAAAGTAGATTTAAGTGTGAACCCTGAATTAAATCTTTTTGGTTTTGGTTGATGAAAAATGTTTGATCTACCTGTTCATTTTTATATGTAGAAGATATATCTTTATCCTGTGGGTGTTTTGCATGGGTAAATTTAAGCTAAATAGTGATGAATTAAATGCTGTATACTGGCCTCTATTCAACAAACTGTAATATTTCTAAGTTCTTGAATCTTGAATGGCTTTGTCAATAATTTCAGAAGGAATTACCTTTACATAATTAAGGAAAGAATTCGTGAATCCTTTTCTTTCTTGTTCATACAGCTGTTTAGATTGCTTGAAAGTCCTCCCTGAAGTTTCAGTACAGGTTTGGGGGGAAATTCTCTGTTGTTTTTATTTGGTGTGTGTGCCTGAGGATCTTGTTTCTTGGACTCATCCTAATTTTTTATTCCTGAGAGCTTCAACGGAGAATGCTTTCACTGAATGGATATGGATTTAAAATGTCGTGGTAACCGGATGAGCCAGCAGTGTTAAATATTTGCTGTAACACTGTTGAGTATTTCCATCTACCTGAAATTACCTGTAAATTTCATGAGCTGTAGCCTTTGAGCATTAGTTGTTTTTGATACTGGTCCTAAGACAGAAAAAATCTTCCCACGTTACCCCATGATGGAAACTTTTAATTGTTTCACTGATGACTGTGAATTTAAAAACACAAACTATTTCCACAAGGTTGTAAGAAGAATATAACCAGTAGTTGCTATACGATTTATATATACACAGCTGTAGATAGTTGAAAGGAAGGTACTCTGCAGTTAATAAAAGCAGTAATATTTTTTTAGGTAGGAATGCATGCTTACAGCAGTGTAAGCAGTGGTAATGCTTTCTGTACCATTAAGTCACCAGTTTATATTGTGATGGATTAGTGTAAAGCCCATGAAGTGATGCTTCCCTCACCTGCCAGCGATTTACAGCACAGCTATGCCTAAGGCAGTTTGCATGTACAGTGCTGTATCCTGTTCCTTACCACTGATGTGGTAGATGGGACAAACTTCTGTAGTCCACAGCCCATGCAGGGTGCTAAGCAGCAAATAAACTGATCCTGATTGAGTCATAACTGTGAAATGATAAACCAAGGGATTTTCTGAGTTTCGCATAACATTACATCATGCAGCCATCATATTCACCGTGTGTTCATGTATAAAGCAGAGTCCTGCTGGGACACGCCACTACAGTGATCCTTGTATCTAACCAAATCCCTTTGACTTCACCTGAAAACAGTTTTCAAAAAAAAAAGGAGGTTTCCTGTTAATAATGTTTTTATGGGTTTTCACAGTTATTCGTTGTTAATAAAACCTTACATTATCCTTTCATTCAGCAGACAAGCTTTCAAAGCTTTAGTGGCAGAGCAGAGATTTGCATGGTTTGGGATGTTATGAGAAAGAGGCCTCATGGGAGGGTTGTGGGTTGGTTGGAATATCGAGCTGGGGCTGGGAGAGGAGAGTTGCTTTTGCACAGCAGGAAAGGTGCAAAAAGCTGAGTCTGTTTTCATAATTTAATTTTGAGCAGTTTTCATAGTTTTATTAACTTACTTGTTTGTTTTCAGAACCCTTGGTTTTATATGGTGTGATTTTCTGACTACAACTTATATTTCTCAGTTGCTTCTTTATAAATTTAGAGTCTTAGTGTCTTCAGGTTAAGAGATTTTGTTCACGTGCTTTTTTGGGGGTTTGGGGATTTTCTGTTGTTTTGGGATTTGATTTGGGTTTGTGGGGGGTTTTGTTTGTTTGCTTTGGGTTTTTTTGGGTTTTGTTTTCCAGCTGCAAACTTAGGAAAAATGCTTAGAGCATCAGTTATATTTGTTTGTTGGATTTAAGGGGATTTGAAATTTATTGGCATCTGACGGTTAAAGTTGCTGGCTACCTTTAAGACCCATAAACTTACTGACTTTCAGAGAGCTTAATCCCCTGAAATTCAAGTCCTCTGCTTTAGCACAAGCTAGAATTCTCTGCAGGTTTTCAGACTGCGAATTCTCTGAATTGCCAAAATACAGGCATCCGTCTGCCAGTCTCTGAAACAAAAGCTACACTGAGAATGTTCTGAGACCAGAGGGGTGCACCTCAAAAGAGGTGAGTAGTTAAAAATGAGTAAAACACTGTCCCTTAGTCTCCTGGAAATGGCTATGCTGGATAAATTTTCCAAATACAGGCTAACTCTTGCAAGGGGAAATGTCAGTGCAGACGCTCACAGTTTTGAAAAAGTTTTAAGCAACTGAAAACAAGGTCTTAGGAAGGAAGCAATGGCCAACATAATAATGCCTGATACAGTCAGATCCTTTGTGATGAAAAAAAACCACTCCACATTAAAATTATGTAGCACTGCGGCTTTTGTGATGATAGAAGACTACATTTTTGCTCCTGAAAACCACGAAACGCTGAGAGTCACGCCACAAGGTGTTCTTTTAATTTTCAATAGCACCTTAAATTTCACTTCCTGCATATGTGCGTTCCAGGTATTTGTCACCTTCCCATTGTTTTTTAACACAATCATTGCAAAATTTTAGCTTCCTCTATTCAGAGATGAACCCAATTATGGAATGAATGTGATTAATTTACCTAATTTTTACTGAGCAATTTTTTTATTCCTAGTCTTCAGCCAGTGTGCTTCCATTGGTATGTTAATAGTAGCATCGCTGGGGGATGTGGGCTACCCTAACCTTCCTTACAGAGTTTCCACAATGCCATTGTTGTTGGAACATGTCTTCGTTAATGATGACAAAATGAACTGGCTGATTTCACTCTATAATGGAAACTTCATTTTAAAACCATTTTTATTAATACTATTTTGTTTTGGCTTTTCTTTTCCCTGTGATTTGTGTCCATAGAGATATGTATGGTGTAACTGCTGCTCTCTGGGATAGTTTTAAAGAATAAATAAGTGAAAGTATTTCCTATTGTTCCTTCCTTACAAGAACACATGCTGAATTCTCTAGTAGTTCATTTTATGAGTTTCCCAGTGGAAAAGCTCACAGCTGATCAGCTCTGCTCTCAACAGCAGATGTTCTTTTTCTTGATTTCAGTCATAAGCTATAATTTTGTTCTATGTCTGATGGATCAGTGTTCAAAATTTCAAAATGAGTTATTGGAGCATCCTCCTGAGATTTTTGAATAAGCTAGAGCTGGAGTAAATCTTAAAGTCAAGTCATAAAAAAGAAAATTTCATGTTGGGTTGGATTTTAGAGATCAAAGGTTCATTGTGTAATGGCTCTGCATTGCTCCATTTTCAATTTCTGAATAACCTTGAATGTTACAAGAGCAGTATGAATTCTTACAGTCCATAAAGGAAGTCTGGAGATTATAAGGTCTTGAATCTGGAGTTCATAATTATTAAGTTGCTGGTCTTTATGCAGGACTGGAAAAGCTACTTGTTATGGTGAACAGACACGTCCCTAGAGGAGAGATAAAGGCATCAATTACTGAACTGCAGAAAAGTAAAAAAACTCAACATTTAGTGTGAGAAAGGTACCTTTGTTAATAACCTGGATGATGGACAGACTGCACCCTTAGGGAATTTGTAGATGATACAGAACCGGGGGGGAGTGGCTGCTGCAGCAGGTGGTGGTGGTGCTGCCATTCAGAGGGACAGGCCGGAGAAGGAGGCCAAGAGGAATCTTAATAAGTTCAACACAAGGGGATAAAGTCCTCCCACACCTCAGGAGAAATAACTGCAGGCACCAGTACAGACAAGGGACTGACTGGCTGAGGAACAGCTTGGCACAGAAGGCCCTTGGGGGTCCTGGTGGACACCAAGCTGAATGTGAGCCAGCAGTGTGTCCTTATGGCAAAGAAAGCCAACAGCTTCATCCTGGACTGCATTGGGCACTGCCAGCAGGTTGAGGGAGGTGATGTTTTGATTCAGCTTAGCACTGGTGAGACACATCTGGAGTGCTGAGTACAGGTCTGTGCTCTGCGGAACAAGAGAGACACAGAAATACAGGAGTGTGTCCAAAAAAGGAGCACAAAAGTGATTAAGGGACTGCAGCATCTGTTATATGAGAAGAGGCTGAGAGAGCTGGGACTGTTCAGCCTTGAAAAGAGAAGGCTCAAGAGGATCTTAAGAATGTGTATAAATACCTGATGTGAGAATGAAGGAGATGGAGCCAGACTCTTTTCAGGGGTGCCACTGGACAAGAGCCAATGGGTACAAACTGAAATACAGAAATTCCTGTTTAAAAATAGGAAGGAACTTGTTTAATCTGAGGGTGCCCGAGCACTGGAATGGGTTACGTGGAGAGGTTATGGAGCCTTCATCCTTGCAGATAGTCTTTGTTTGCCCCCTACACCTCCCCCCACAAACACACAAAATTCATGAGGAGGCAGAAAAAGCTGTAGATGGAAAAGGGGAGCCAGGAAAAAATCTTTCCAAACAGAGCTGGAGCTATATTAAAAAGCTACCAAGGTAGTGATTTAAAACAAGTAATCCCTTTTCAGACTACATGGATAGTATTTTGGTAGAAACCCAGATAACCTTTCTGTTTCCAGTAACTTTGCTTCTGAAGCAGAAGAGCTCACTTCTCTAAAAATGAGGAAAATATCATTGTTAATACTGTCTACTATTCTTCTGGTATCTGAGAAAAATTAGAGATTTTCGGTCATGTACGGTTTTGAAAGTTCATATACTGTTCTCACATCCATGCCCTCAGCTTCAGAGCAAACCCCACACAGAGCATTTTCGGTTTTCACACCCAGGATAGGGGAACCTGAATCTTCAAAGTTAGGTGATGTATATAATAGAAATGTGAAATGGCAATAAGCTTTTGTGTCATATTATCGTGGACCAACTTTTATAGATGTCTAAAAATAATAACTCTGTGCATATTGAGATTGTGTTTTAGGACTCCTAGAGGGTTTTATGTGCTTGCTTCTTTTAAATTAACAGTTGGAGTTGAGTGAACAATCTGCAAATAATTATTTTAGATTAAGTTCTTCATTAAAATGCAGAATAGGAGGGGGGCTTAGCTGAGAAGAGAAACTGCAGTACTGCTTTCTATTCCTTACAACTCTGTGGGATGTGAAAGTGATGAACAGCTGAAGTCAGTGATTAGAATCTTCAAGGATCAACGTTGCTTTTGAGACAGTTCTGTCTCAGAGTGGCGATTTTGCTGGGATTATGATGTGGTTGCATTTTCCTCACAGAGACAGCCCCTGGACAAAATCACACTGTAGATTTTGACTCATTTCCATCCAGATAGGGGTTGTTAAAATGCATGATCGTACATGTGGTTTCTGTGTGTAGCTGCCACCTCCTGTCTTACAAACAGACACTGGGTTTGGTTTTTGAGCTGCTAAGAGTAGCCATTGGTGATAGATGCTGGTTGGTGTTGGTGGAGGAGCAGCACAAGGCACGGTGTGTCCTTCACCGAAGGACATGGTGCAGCTGGACAGTGTGACAGTGGATCAGCAGCTAACTTGTGATAAGCATGTTTAGGCTCATGCTGTGCAGTGCACATTTTTTCCTGAAGATCAAGTAGAGTATGGAAGAGGAGGAAAAGTAGAAACTGAAATGGAAGTGCTTTGAGTGGTGTGAACATGTAAGGCACACTGCTTTATCCTGTACCAGTTACAGAGTAAATCCCTTAATCTCTTGTTGTGGGGTATCCCTTTGGCTTTAGGGCTGCATAGACAGCATCTTTCTTTCAAGATTCTGATGCTCTTTCTCCATCCCCCAATACTGAGTTTTAAAGTTGGGAAGAAGAAACTGGAAAAGTTTGCAGCTGGGCACTGGATTCCTGAGATGCTCAAGGTGCTATTTTTGTTGCTACAGGCATTTAAAAAAATGTACTTCCAACATTTTGTTTTGGAATTATTGCTGGAGTTCTGAAGTCCAGGAATTTTTAGCAAGTCCTCACCATAGGAGCAGAAGGAAACAAATCCAAGATATTTTAATATAGCACACATAGTTCTGTTGTTGCCAAAGGGAAGTGCTCTACTTAAATGTCAAAACAATGTTCGCAACAACTGACCCAAGAGAAATGAGCTGGGGATCCCAGTCCAGTTTCTAATGGTTGAGTGTCTTTCACTGAAAATTCTACCTCAGTTTTTTAGTGCTTGAGAGGTGTTTATGGATGTGGAATCTGCACTCTGCTTGTTTCTTCAAGTCAGGCTTTTCAGAGTCCTTGTAGTAGGGTAGATGAAACTTCCTTGGTCAGCATCTCTTCTGTGTGCTCTAGAAGGAACCACTTGAGGTGGCAGTCACATAAAGGCACAGAGCAATTTTTGGGTCAGCCTTTTCTTCTGCTGGTATTTCAAAGTCCACCTCCTATTTCTCTTTAATTAGGAACTAGTGTCTCTTGATATCAACTGCCTTCAGTAGGGACATAATTGGGCAGTGCTGTTTTAGCTGATGTGGTTCTTCCCATCACCTCACTTCATCTCATCTGGAAGAATGTTTTCTGTGTTTCTCTCACTTGTCTGATCACCCCTCCTAGTAAGAAGCCAACTACGTAGAATCAGTCCCATTCATTCCCTGCCATGTTGGAGTAACATGTCAAAGGACTTTTTTGGCCATTGCCATGAAATTGGAATTTAGCTTAGCCCTGCCTGTAAGTTTCTCATACTGCCATAAAATCTTCTATGCGTGTTGATCATGGGTCTGGTTTAGATGCCATTTTTTCAGCTCAGTAATATGAGTGTTATTTTTCCAGATATTACTTCGGAGTCCCCAGCTTGACTGCTTACTCCATTTCAATTGTAATGCTTGCCTAGTCCTTTATGGATATTGCTGTGTACTCTATCCAGACTGGCATTCCAGACATCTTTTCAGGTGGCCAGAGTGCATATCAGCATTTAGTAACTGATCTCCATCTCCACATTTGATGATATTTCTTCTGTATTAGGGCTGTGCCTCCTTTTTCTCCTTAAGAAAACTTCAAATGCCTCTCTATTTTTCAGTCATCAGAAGCCTAGTATAGAGACCTTAGACCTATACTTCCTCTGAATTCCCTTCTAGATTCCTTTCAGGCCTCCTTTGTATCACCTGCCTCTGTGTAGGCTCTCAAATCCAAGCAAAGTTGCCTTAGCCTTGCCAACCTTTTTATTTTGCTTTCACAACATTTCTGATACGGAACTTTTCCCATCCACAAAATGTGGTCCGGGTTCACAGTATTAAACCTTAATCCCTGCAACATCCATTGCTTTGATATTTTAAGAAAATGCCTTTTTCAGTTCAGGAAAAAGCCTTCAGATTTTTTCATTATTCATGTCCATCTGCTAGTACTTTTAACAATTTGATGTGCTCTCATCAGAGCCTATATATACCTTTCATTTTTTATCCTGTGTCTAAACTCAACCCTTTCAGCGTGCCGTTTGACAGTATCATAACCTAGTGATTCTCTCTAAATCAGGAAAATAAAACAAAAGATGAGTCTCTGAAAATTATTTATAACTTTATTTTGTTGCTGATGAGCTTTATTATTTGTGGTGGGTTTTTTTTTCTACTTGGAATATTTTTTTCATTTTTGTTGCCATTACATTTTATAAGTCAAATCCTACAGCCTTTATTATACTAAAAAGCCTGTTGTCTTACTTGAGAATATTGATAATTTACAAACCAAAAGTTGGCCCTCATAGTACTGTAACTTCTTTATTATTGTTTATACTCAGGTTATAGAAAATGCAGTATTTGAGTTTATGAGCAAGGACGCTTTGATGCTGCCTTCTGCTAGCAAGAGAGCACTATGTAATCCTTTCATAAATGTAATCCAAGCTTTATCTTACTGTTACTTCACTTCCCCTCCCCTCC